>CAOLHI010002002.1:0-303940 GCA_948474755.1 Ctenosaura bakeri | reverse complement strand
TCTTTCAGAACTCTTGGAGAACAGGAGAAGTCCCAGCAGACTGGAGGAGGGCAAATGTCATTCCCATCTTCAAGAATGGGAAAAAAAGAGGACCCTAATAATTATCGCCCAGTAAGCCTGTCATCAATTCCAGGAAAGATCCTAGAGCAAATCATTAAACAGTCAGTTTGTAATTACTTAGAAAGCAATGTTGTAATCACTAAAAGCCAGCATGGATTTCTCGGAAATAAGTCATGCCAGACTAATTTTATCTCTTTTTATGATAGGGTTACAAGCTTGGTAGACAAAGGGAATGCTTTAGATGTAGCATATCTTGACCTCAGTAAGGCCTTTGAAAAACTTCCCCATGACAGTCTTACAAAGAAGCTAGTAAAACGCAGGCTGGACAGGGCTGCTGTTAGGTGGATTGGTAATTCGTTGATGGACCGACCCCAAAGGGTGCTCATCAATGGCTGCTTTTCATCCTGGAGAGAAGTGACTAGTGGGGTGGCACAGGGTTCTGTCCTGGGCCCAGTGCTATTCAACATCTTCATCAATGACTTGGATGAAGGAGTGGAGGGCATGCTGATCAGATTTGCGGATGATACCAAACTGGGAGGGTTTGCTAACACACCAGAGGATAGGATCAAATTTCAGTACGACCTTGACAGATTGGAGAGCTGGGCCAAAGCTAAGAAAATGAATTTCAACAGAGAGAAATGTAGGGTCCTGGACTTGGGCAGAAAAAATGAAAGGCACAAGTATAGGATAGGGGCCGTGTGGCTGAATGTGAAAAGGATCTAAGAGTCTTGGTAGATCACAAGCGAAAGATGAGTCAGCACTGTGATGCTGCAGCCAAGAAAGCCAGTGTGATTCTTGATGGCATCAATAGGAGTATGGTGTCTAGATCGAGGGAGGTAATGGTACCACTCTATTCTGTATTGGTTAGGCCTTATTTGGAAAAGTGTGTCCAGTTCTGGGCACCTCAGTTGAAGGATGTTGACAAGCAGGAACGTGTCCAGAGGAGGGCGACCAAAATGGTGAAGGGTCTGGAAGCCATGCCCTATGAAGAACAGCTTAGGGAGATGGGTATGTTTAGTCTGCAGCAGGCACTTAAAATACACAAACAGCCTCTAGTACAATCTCAATTCTGCACCCTGCAGTCTCAAGAGTCAAGTCTCAAGTCCTGCAGCAAAGAAAGCACTTAAAAACACACACACATACACACAAACAAGCCTCTAGTCCAGTCAATTCTCTACCCTCAAGTTCTGCAAGGGACACTCAGGTCAAATCTCTAGGCCTGTCTCAACAATTCCCAATCCCCAGGCAGCAGGAGGGAGAAATGGCAGCCTCCAGTTCATGCGAGGCTTTATGCTGGTCTGCCGGCCAATCACCCGTGCCCACGTTGAGTGGGGAAACACGTGAGGAGTGAGATACTGTCCTGGTCTCCCAGTTTTTCAGGCATCCTGGTCTCCCAAGTTTTCATGTGTCCCAGTCTCCAACAAACTGTTTGAGCGGCGGATTTGAAAGATTCCATTTGCCTATTTTGGCACAGGGGTTCGGATTCCCTAATTATTATTTTCAGATGAATGATCATTAGCATAAAGTAATCTAGAATGAAGTAATTTTAAAGCTGAGAAATTAAGTAGTTAAGTAATTAGAATGATAAATGATGAGCAGTAATTAATTATGGGATAAAATGTATGACTTAAATAGGTGTAAATGTTTAAGTAATATGAGCTTTTCGAAACAGGAGCAGAAACCAATCTTAGTTACGTTTTGTTAGCATTTGTTTTAGTTATGTGTAGATGTCTGTTTATGTTTGTGTGGATGTATTTTCTTTTTATTGGTTTTTTTGTGTACTTTATATGTGGGGACTATACATTGGCTTTTTTTTTATTTATTACAATTTTTAAAATCTCTAAAGCCTGTTTGATAGCTGCTGCTTCTTTTTCCCATGCTGATGAATACAGTTCAGTTTCTGTGAACTTTTTTGAGAGATGTGCACATAGATTCACCTGTCTGTAGCAGGATTGCTCCCGGAGTGATATCACTAGCATCAATTTGTACTACAAGTGAGCACATGGAATCCGAGTGCTTTAAAATGATTCGAGTACTAAACAGTCTTTTTAACTCTTCAGATATCCTTTGACACTCAGAGCTCCAATTGAACTTAGAGCTTGGTGTTGGTTACTTTTGCCTCTCCTTTCTTTTACCCCTTTTTCTTAGTTTTCAATAAGTCTATCAGGGCAACATCACCTGGACAAAATTGGGAATGGACTGTCTGTAGAAATTGGAAAACCCCAATAAACTTTGCAACTGTTTACAGGTCTTGGGTGGGATCCCAACCTAACACATCATGTACCTTTGTTGGGTCCATTGCTATCCTCTTGCTTGAGATTCAGTACCACCAAATAATCCAGCTGTCAGCATGAAATTAATATTTTGCCAGTTTAGCGTAAAAATGATAGTCTAAGTTTTTTTTAGCACTTTTCTCATCAGAGTCACTTGCTTTTTGTAAGTTTGACTATAAATCAATACATCATCCAGATACACGGAAACCACATTTATACAAATATTCATATAACATTTCATTGATGAACTGCGTGAAAAACTCCAGGGGTTGCCACTCAAACTGAAAGGCATTACTGAGTATTCAAAAGTCCCCAACCAAGTGTTGAACACCTTCTTCCACTCATCTCCTTCCCGTATATGTACTCAGTAGTATGCATCACTCAAATCCAGCTTGGTGAAAATCTGACCTGTTACCAAATATGATAAGAGGTCTTTTATTAAAGTCAGAGGGTACTGATTGGAAGTGAACACTAACTTCATATCTCTATAATCTGTCACCGATTTCAGCAATCCATACTTCTTTTCTCAGAAAAATACTGGTGCAGCCATAGAAGGTTTGCTCAGCTGAATAAAACCTCGCTACAAATTTTGTCTATATTGCACAGTCAAGTGTCCCAGTGGGGCGAAGTGTTACCCTGTTTACTGGGGGTCCCAGGAGGGACACCTAAATAACCTCACAATTACACAAGATGGGGAAATTAGTCAAGAGCACTGGTTGGCACTATGAGAGGCAGGGTAACGCAGCAGGATCTTGGAACCCAATGTTTACAGGGTCAGGCCAAGTCAAGAAGCAAACCATGTGGGAAATTAATGAATGATCTTTATTAAATACAGGCACACAATGTAAGCAACACATGCACACAGATAACTCAGGAAAATAAAGGAGTGAGTGTGATAGTGGGATTTTCAGAGGGATAGTTGATTCGGGTGATGCGGAACCTGTTCCTGGAGCCTGGAAAGAAGATAGAGAGTGATGCTGGGGTTCGATGTGGCTCAGCATGTGGAGATGAGGGGAAGCTCGCCAAGCAAAGCGTTGGCAAGGCAGTCTGGAACTCGGGAGCGATCCAAGGATGGTCTCAGAACCAGGGGTTTTTATAGGGAGAAATGTGACTGTAGGCCATGCCTTACTCGGTGAGAACAATGCGTTTTGGGTGCAAGACAAAGCTTTGGAAAGGTCAGAATTTTAGCATGATTGAGTTCAGTCTGAATTGACAAAGAGTTAGCCAGTATGCAAATGCTGAGTGCTTGGCAGTTGAGTATTCAGCTTGCCAGGTTGCCTGCTCGGGGCAGGGAGTCCTTTGTAAAACAGTATGCATACATAATGAGGGTGTTTGATGGGAAACCTCTGCAAAAGGAATCCGTTCTAAGCGTAAGTGATGGTGTTCAGAGTTGTCATCTATGAAGTGAACTGTCAAATTGAGGTAATTGTCACAACTTGTTGAGGTCCATGTGTCAGTTGTCACTGCAACAAAGTCAGTGTTCTCTAAAAGATTCTCCATGTTTCTTTTTTCGTCTTCATACATCTCTGGGATCACCTTTTGGGCAAAGTGTTTCCTGCTTGGGATGCTGCACCGTGGCTCAAGGTGGCTTATCAACTTTCTGAAGCCTTTATCTTCCACTTTGGACCTTGCAGATCATTTAGGCAACCAACCTTGCGATGGCTTTAGCTCTTCTGTCTCCAGGTTTGAAACTTTGAGTGGTGTACATGAATGCTTTCAGAGTATTTTGGAAAGAAGATGCTGTCTTGTATTTCACTGGGGATGATTCCAAAGGGCTTGGTTCTCCAAAGGAGGAAGCTGCTGTACTTGGACTAGGACTTGAAGGAATTGGTGTAAGAGTCCCAATAACAGCTGTATCATCTGCGTCAGTACTGTCTTCATGTTGATACTTGACTCTGACAGTCACAGCAGGGCTTAAGGGTAAAACTGGAGTCATTGTGGATGGTGCAGTTCTACCTTTCAGTTCTTGAAATTGGGCTGAATGTTGGGTTCTTATGTGTTTCCATATGGCTGAAGTAGTATGTGAGCCTTTCCCTCTGGATATCTTTGCAGAACACAGAGTGCAATGGGCAAAATTCTCATTACATGTAATTTGGAAGTAGCTCCAGATGTTGGAGGATGCTTGAGATGATACCATCTCCTGGGTTGACACTTGTTGCAGGTTGTGTGACAGGCACAAGAAGATTAGTTGCTTCTAAGAAGACAATTACAAAACAAAAAAAGGCGAGGATAATCTTGGGCAAGACACACTCAGCTTTAGCAAAAGCCTAAGTAAAGGCAGATTTCCCTCTGAAGAAATCTGGCCAGGACAATTGTTCATAGTTTTGCCTCAGGATTCCCCAGATTGAAAATTACCCTTTCTACACAGGCAGGAAAATGTGGATTAATCTTGCCTGTGTAAACAGGGCCACATACTACAGTACAGAGATAATCCAGGTCAAAACTGGATTTTCTTTGCATAGCTCCTTATGGCATCCTGGAGTTTGTAGTTTGATGATGCACCAGCACACTTTGGCAGTGACACCTTGTAAAAGTACAAACCCCAGAATTGTATATGAAAGAATTTTGCAAGGGAGCTAAGCAAAGGAATTTTTCAGCTGTCTTTGAAATCTCAAGAAGACTGTACCTTATAGTCAAGTCTCAAGTCCTGCAACAAGGAAGGCACTTAAAAACAAAACAAAACACCCCCCTCTAGTCCAGTCTCAAGTCAAGTTCTGCAAGAGAGAAGGCACTTAAAACAAAACACCAGCCTCTAGTCTAGTCTCAATTCTGCACCCTGCAGTCTCAGGTCAAGTCTCAAGTCCTGGAACAACAACCAACCCAGCCTCTAGTCAAGTCTCAGTTATATCTTCAAGTCTCAAGTCCTACAACAAGGCACTTAAAACAACAACAACAACAAAAACCCAGCCTCTAGCTCGATCCCAATTCTCAACCCTCAAGTCCAGTCTCAAGTTCTGGAAGGGACTTTCTAGTCAAATCTCTAGTCTAGTCTCAATAATTTTACCTTGCAGGGGGAGGCAGCTGTGGGCACAGGCAGCTCGAGTAAGCACAGGCAGCCTCTGGCACGCATGCACGGCTTTATGCCACAATTTTCATGCGCCCAGGACCCAGGCCTTTCGTGCGTCCCAGAAGCACCAATTTTTAAAAACAAACTATTTTTTGGTTGGTGGATTCGAAAGATTTAGTTCATCTGTTTTGATGCGGGGATTCAGATCCGTGAATCTCGAATCCTTGCCGAGGATCCAAGGATTCGGTTGGCTCATCTCTATTTAAAAGTTATCTGTGAACCTCCTTCTGAGAAGTAGTTTGGATGAGAAGGATGCTTTTTTTAGTTATGACCAAGACAGTAGGAGAGAACTCTTATGTAAGGCTACCTGTAAGTTACACCATATTTACAACTGAAATTCTATAAATCCTGGGCTTATCTGTGATTGAGCCATTAAACACAATAAGATGTCTTTTTCAAATGCTAAACAGTTAGGAAAAAACCCAGAGATATGGTCTAACTTTACAAAACATTGCATAACAAATCTGCTGTTTGTAGATACTCATGCTATCAATAATTGGGTTTCACTTCTGCTATTCCACAATACTAGTAATATATTTTGTAAAGAGTGGAATGTCTGACAGGATTAGGGTATAGTGTTTCTTTGAAGTAACAGTCAGTGTTCAAGAAAGGTCAATTAATGTTCCCATGTTTTGAGTTACTATGGTGTGGAGGAAGGTATTTTTTGATTTGAATTTTGTTCCTGGGAGAGAGAGTAATAGTTGCAGTCACATTTTCATGTTATGTACTGAAGATTCTACCCCTTTGACAAGTGGTCTTTTTTGGTTGTCCAGAATTTTCTAGAATCACTCTGGTAGCAAAACTGCACCAATATGTAGCACCCTAAACGTCTTCCTGCGCTTTAGTATAAAAGAGAAACTATAATAGGAGAATTAGAACACAGGAAATTAGAATTTTATATAGTTTTACATGGATTATGTATATTGCTAATGCAAGACTGAAATAATGCTAAAGATCTAAAGAGGCAGTGAAGTAGTATGTTGGAGTAGACAGCTATTAAACGAAGTCAGTATTTATGGACTGAAGCCCATAAAAACTTTAGATCGAAGTCTAGATGTATCAAACATAACAAAGAGCCGAATGAACAAAATAGATCATACCATGTTGGAAATGTTACAATGACCAAGCTATAAACCTGGACAGAAGATACATTTGTCATCCATATTTAAAAGCTACAAAGGTGTGTGTCATGGGACTAAGCTTCTCCAACTAGGGTCAGAAAAATTGGACTTCCCTATGTCTCTTCTACCATACTTGGTTGTTTACTCTCACCATGTCAATTACACAAAACCTTTAATTTGTTGACTCCATCTTGAATGTAAACCAGTCCATTTTTTAAGATACTTCTGTTAAGACCTGAAAGGAGTAGCAGATGGTGGCTTTAATTATGTTTAGGTAATGATTTCTCACCCAGCCAAAAAGATAGTTCCCTTCTGCTCTGCAATCTTGGCTGTTCAGCCTTTGGTATGTGGGAAGAGCTTTAGTCATTGATGATGAAGGAAAAGTATGCTGCTCGCACTTATGCACTATTTTTATTACACATATTTTAGGACATGTAGCGTGTATCTGTATCTGATGTGCTCTTGTATGTGTTACCGTGCCTTTCCAGTTGCAAGTTTCTGCGAAATGGTGCGTGCAGATGCCAGCAGAAGTATTCTGTATGTAGAAACGAAGCACACCATGTGTGAACAAACACAGGATTGTATTACTTACAATCGTATGCGTAAGCATACAGAAAGATATTGTGGAACTGCATAGTAACAGTAATAACAGTACCTGAGTATGAAGAAAGTGTGTTTCTTGCATTACCATGACTGCAGTTTGTCCTCACGCTTTGAGACAAGGATTTTAGAGCAGATGATACTGGCCTTTGGTGAAGTGGGGAGAAAAGTTCTTCCTAATCATAAGCACTGTCTCCTTCTGTAGTACTTAACCAATGTGGCCTTAAAATGAGTGTATGGGAGACAAAACTATGGTCCACATATTGGAAATGATCAGTATACATTCCAGTCCTCAAGAAGGGGAATACCTTGCATAAAGTCCCATGGAAACAAAGTGATGCTCCAAATTCTACAACAAAGATTTATACCCTATATGGAGTGAGAAACAGTGTTCAAGCTGGGGATAAGGAAAGGAAGAGGCACTAGGGATCACATTACAAAGATACACTGGACAATGGAGCACACCAAAAATTTCGAAAAGAAAATCAGCTTTTGTTTTATAGATTATAGCAAAGCTTCTGATTGCGTAGATCATTAAAAACTATAGATTTCTCTTGAAGAAATGAGTACTTCACAACATTCGATTGTCCTGATGCATAACTGATATTCAATACAAGATGTTACTGTTAGGACAGAATACAAAGAAACAGAATGGTTTCTAATTGGCATGGGGAGCAGGCAAGGCTGCATTTTATCACCCTGTCTGTTTAACTTGTGTGCTGAAAAAAACACATGTAAAGAAGAATTACGTTCTGAGGAAGGAGATGTGAAAATTGGAGGAAGGACCATCATCAATTTAAGATACGCAGATAATAACATTTTGCTAGTAGAAAACAGCAAATACCTTGGCACAATTGCTGTCAAGGAAGAAAATACAAAGGCTAGTTTATGCTTGAACATTAAAAAAAAGGTCCAGAAATTGTTAACATAACCTTAAAGCAGATAATAAAGGCATTGAAATAGTTCAAGGTTTTCCATATCTTGGCCCAGTCAAAATGGAGACCGCAGTAAAGAAATCAGAAGAAGACCTAAGGCTTGGAAGGACAGTTATGAAGAAACTAGATAACATCCAGAAATGTCAAGATATATATCATAAGACTGTCCATGCCATTGTTTTTCCAGTTTCTATATGTGGTTGTGAAAACTGAACAGTAAAGGAAGCTGGTAGGATGAAAGCTGGAGGACAGTTCTGTAGGTACCCTGGAATGCTAAAAAGAAAAATGAATGGGACTTAGAGCAAATCAAACCTGAACTTTACCTAGAAGCTGAGACGACTATTAAACTGAAGCTGTTAAGACATGAATCATTCAGGTTTTGGTCTGGTGAGTGACATGGAGGATGCCTTTTAACACTCATTGAAGACAGGTACAGTCACATACACCGAAGTCTCAAACTTGTCAGGAGGGGATCTTCTTTTCAACAGGAATCGACAGGAAATTGAAGATCTTTGCAGCAGCCAGATCGAGGACCTGCAGTAGTCGTTTGGAAACTGAGTGACAGAGAAGACCGCAGGCTGCCGGAGTGATTGTGAGTTTTGGAGGAGCCAGGGGTGAGAGCCTTCTTACCCTCTTGATGGAAAAAAAGTTTAAATCCAGGATTTATTTACCTCAAGGAGTTCAGCATCTTAACTCAGCTTATGCTAGAAGAATGAAGATAACAAGGGATATGATAATTCAGGTCTCATTTAAAAGATCAGATCAAGTTCTGCAATTATAAGTCAGCATGGAAGATTCAAGATACTCAGCTTATTATTTTGAAGGAGACACCAACTAGAATTCTTAGGAAGTGGAAAATTTATAATCCATTGGTGAACATGCTTAGAAGAAAGAATATTCTTTTTACCCAGGACAAGCTTGAAGGTGTGATTTTTACATATAGAAATGAAAGATTTCATCTGAATTCTATTGACAATATGAATGATTTTATAAGAATTTACAAGAATGAATTCCAAGAAGAGAAGGTGTACTTCAGTTGATCCATGTAATTCAAGAAATGAATCCAAAGATGAGAGGAAAGACTCTGATCAACAAACAGAAGCTACATTGACTTCAGTAACTACAACTGCATTTACTAGATAAAAGGATGGTGAAGATGAAAGGCTATTTTCATTTACTAAGATTTATATAGTCTGTTCTCTATTAAATGCTTAAATGTAGGTTATACATTTTTGTCTTTGAATATTAACGGGGTGAATATTCTCCAGAAGAAGAACAAGATTTTTCATCACCTTAAAAAAAATGGACTTGGAGATTATTTGTCTGCAATAGACTCATATATGCAGGAGAGATAAAAAATGATAGATAAAAGACTAGACAAAGAATTTATTTTAGCAGGACAATCTAAGAATAATGGAGTGTTGTTACATGTAAGACCAAAATCTTCTCCAAAATTGATTCTTTCATTGGAGGAGAGTAGGTTTATAGGAGTTGAAATTACAGTTAATGGGGAGAAAATTTTGGTTTTGGAGTGTATCTACTGATTTTACAATAATGATGATGACGATGATGGTGATAATAATAATAATAATAATCAAAAGTTGAATGCTGTTCTATGTCAAATGTTTTATGAAAAGTGGTGTTTAATGGGGTGGTGGAGTGGAGTGGTGTCTCTGCAAATAGACAGATCCTCACTAAAGGGGACTAAGAAATTTTAAGGTCATTTGCCAAATGAATTTATGAAAAACTTACAGACTATAGATATATGGAGACTTAAACACCCAAATGAGAAAGACTTTTGAAATTTAAAAAAAAGTGATAAAGAATTTACTAAGGATAAGGATTTATGGATGACTTTTTATGAGTTTTTTTCAAAATTATATTCAATGAAAGATGCAAATGACACCGAAATAGAAGACTGTCTGAAGAGACAAAATCTATTAATCTTGACAAAAGAAGAAAAAGAACAGATTAATCAAAAAATCACTACTTTGGAAATTGTACAGACAAATAAAGACATGAAATCAGTTAAGACTCTGGGACTGGATGGATCGGGAACACCATATTATAAAACTGAAGGAAGAATGATTGCTTCTACTGCAAATTGTAATGAATGATGTCTTAGAATCTGGATTAATTTCAGATTCATGGAAAGAACCAATATTTTGTTGATTAAAAAAGGACAAGACCTAACCACACTGAAGAATGAGAGACCAGTTTTACTGCTGAACAATGATTATAAGATTTTTGTTTTCGTCCTAGGTGATAGATTTAAGGAATTATTAAATAAATATATAAATGAAGTTCAAAGTGGATTACTATCTGGAAGACAAATTGAAAGATATTGTGAGAATAGTACTGGAAGCCAAAATGAAAAACAAAGAGCACAAATTTTTTTGGATGCAGAAAAAGCATTTGATAATCTGAACTGGCATTTCCTTTTTAAACTCATAGAACTGACTAGTTCTGCTCTCAGTGTTTTGACATGGATTAAATCTGTATATTCAAATCAGCTAGCAAGAGTTATAGTTAGTGGAGATAATAGTACATCCTTTGCAATTCAGAAAGGGAAAAGAAAAGGGTCCTCTGTCCCTGCTTTTGTTTATTTTAGCAATGGAAGTTTTGAATTCTGCAATTAGACATTAGATATTGAAACAGCTGGAGTTAAAATTAGAAAATCGGAATTTAAACTGAGCTTTTGTTGATGATTTGGTGATTATGCTGAAAAATTCACTGAATTTGATATTGAAATTACAACCAATAATTAATTTGGAAACCTAGCTGGTCTGAAGATAAATAAGGATAGAACCGAAGTGCTAAAAAAAATAATAATCTCCATCTACTATACGAAAGTCAAAGTTTGTATGTTTGTTTGGCTGTGTCAGGCTAAGACCTCATACGACTGACTGCTTAAGAAGATTCTGTGGAATCATGTGGTTTGCAGGGAGGGAGGGGCCTTTCGAATTTTCAGCCAGAGAACTCTGAATAGGCTGGTTGCTATGGGGACAAGGCCTAGCAGCAAGGAGATGGCAGTGTATTTCCTCAGGAACCCAACCTCTGTGTGTTAATAACTGTGATTACAGATTGGATTAAGGAATATGGGAAGAAGTTACAGATATTGGAGAAGACAGTTTGGAGAATTAGAGACACAAGATCTCAAAATCTTTCTAACAAGTATTGCCTATGAGAAAATAAAATCCTGGGCAACGCCGGGTATATATGCTAGTTCATGATAAAAATGAATTACAGTTAAAAACTGGTTTTTAAATTTAAAATTTACTTTCCAGCTTTATGTTTGACTTTGATTTAAAAAATTGATGACATTAAAATATAATAAGCTCCTGAATTTAGAAGATTTGGATGGCATGTTTACTCATGGTACGATAAAGTTAAGATCAATGCAGCCTTTAATAATAATTGTATTAGACGTGCCTTATTACGACATTTGAATAAATATAAGTTAAGATTATGTCCAAGGACACCTCTTTGGGTCTCTAAACAAAAAACTTTCTGTAGAACAGAAATGAGAGCTGATCAACAATGGTAAACATATAATGCTCTTTTAAGGAAGAGAGATCAGGGTTATGAAATAAAATCAATTCAGCAAGTACAAGAAGAAGATTGTAATATACAATGATGTTCACACAGACAACTTTATTTGATATTTCTGGAAGATAAAAAGAACAAAGATCTTGAAAAGAAGAAATTAGACTTTGAATTACTACTATGTTCTAATGATGGACATTTGATTGCCAAGCTGTGTAAATTTTTACTGAAAATGGACATGGAAAATTTTTACTGCTATCGTGACAAAGATACTATGAAAATGAAAGATGATTTCAAGTTGTTACTGATTTAATTTTTTAATAATATAAGTATGGTTTAGTTGAAAGAATGTGTGTTTATTGGTTATTTTTAAAATTAGTATAGAAATATTTGGACTTTACTAAGAAAGTTGGAACTTAGGACAGTTCAATATTAGAATAATAGACATAAATAAATGTGTTTTTTTCTTGGGTATAGAAAAGGTATGAAATATAATGACTATAAACATAATATGCTACAAAGTTCAAACTGTGTTTAAGTAATAATTACAAGTACATTTATTTGCTAGGAGTTGCTTGTAACAAGGATGGGAACCAATTTTTAAATATTTGTAGTTTTTGTTTGTTTGTTTTTCTTGTTAGTTTTAATTGTAGTTTAATTATTTTTAGAGTTAGAAGTGTAGCGTTTAGTATTGTTTTATATTTAGCATTGTTTTGTATTTTTCTTTATTTTTCTTTTAATTTTGGTGGTATGGTCTTGTATGGTGTATCTCTTTTTATGTTCTTGTGTTCTTTATGTTCTTGTGTTTTTTTATTTCTGTGTTTAAATATTTAAAAAATGTGATATATGTGAATCATGAGAAAAGACAATAATACTTGCTAAGGTAGAAGACAAGATAAAAGGGAAGACTGCATTACATGTGGATAGATTCAGTCAAAGAAGGCATGACCCTGAGTCTGCAAGACCTGAGCAGAGCACTTGATGATGGAAGGACTTGGAGGTCACTCATTCATAGGGTCACTGTCAGAAGACACCACACTCTCTACTATGTTTAGCTTAGCCTGATTGTAGCCATTTTACTCCACTTCCTTGACAGCCACATTCCCTTCAGTGTTTGGGTGATTGAAATGGGGAGTTGGCTGGAGTATGAAAACCAAGGTTGTTCATGAGACTGGTACAAGCTAGAGCATGAGAATGGTATGTGCATGGGAAAGAACTGAGAGGGGCAGAGGTGTTCTAGAAAGTAAAAACTATCTGCTGATCTTCAGTTTTAGCAAGGATGTTGTCTTGTGTTCTAAACTTAATAAGTGCTTTCTGGGCATATCCATGAAGACTGCTGGTTCAGTTAGGCTAAGACAAGACATTATAGACTGCAAGAATTCCATTGAGGACTTTTCCAAAGCAAGCATACCCTTGAAGAAAGACCATCCATGACAAACCCTTCTTCCATATTGGTGTGGCAGTTCTCAATCTGATTAGATTCTCTGTCTTCTCCACTCAGCTCTGTCTCCCCCATTATAACATTACCTTTCTATACAAGAGTGAGAGTTCTCAATGTTTATTTAGAACCACTTAATAACTATGGTAGTGGGGGGTTTTGTTTTAATTTATATACTGTATACAATTCAAGCTAAATCACTGTTTATAAAAATAAATTGTAACTTTTAAGATAACTATAAGAATAAAGTATTAGAGTTCTTATGCAGATCAGAGTTGATACAGTTCAGTGCAGTATAACAGATAAGTTCCTGCTCAGAAATAGTTCAGTTATATTTTTAGACTTTCATTTAAGGCACAAGTATTATATAACAGCTATTTTTTATATATATTTATATTATATTATATTATATTAATTACAGCTCCTTGGAAGCTGTTGATCCCTGCCCTTCATGGCTGGTCGTCCAGGAGATACATTATTAATGCATCCCTTAGGGAGGGCAATTTTCCAGCTTGTTTAAAAGAAGCGATTATATGGCCGCTTCTGAAAAAGCTCTCCCTAGATCCCCTGGATATGAATAATTATAGACCAGTCTCCCATCTCCCATTTTTAAGCAAGATGATCGAGAGGGCTGTTGGTCTTCAGTTCCAAGCTGTCTTGGATGAAACAGATTATCTAGACCCATTTCAAACTGGCTTCAGGGCAGGATATGGAGTCGAGACTGCCATGGTCACCTTAGTGGATGATCTTCACCTAGGTATCGACAGGGGAAGTGTGACCCTACTGGTACTCTTGGACCTCTCAGCGGCTTTCGATACCATAGACCATGGTATCCTTCTGGAACGCCTGAGAGGGCTGGGGATCGGGAGCACTGCGCTTAAGTGGTTCCGGTCCTGTCTCTCAGGTAGATACCAGATAGTGATGCTTGGGGACAGTTGCTCCTCGAAAAAGGAGCTTAATTCTGGTGTCCCTCAGGGCTCTGTCCTGTCCCCAATGCTATTTAACATCTACATGAAACCACTGGGAGGGATCATCAGGAGGCATGGAGCAAGTTGCTATCAGTACGCTGATGACACCTAGATATATCTCTCCATGCCTCGGATAACAGCATCAACTAAGGGTGGCATCTCACCTCTGAACGAATGTCTTGAAGCAGTAATGGACTGAATGAGGAAAAACAGGCTGAAGCTGAATCCAGATAGGATGGAGGTACTCGCTGTTAAGGACCCTAGCCCAGGCATGGAGGTCTGTCAACCAGTCCTAGATGGGGTCACACTTCCCCTGAAAGACTGTGTTTGCAGCTTGGGGTTGCTCCTGGACTTGCCACTTCAGATGACAGCTCAAATAAATGTGGCAGCCAGGAGTGCCTGTCATCAGCTTCAACTGATCCACCAGCTGCGCCCCTTCCTGGAGCCGGAACACCTAAAAACAGTGGTGCACGCGCTGGTAACGTCACGGCTTGACTTCTGCAATGCGCTCTACATAGGGCTACCTTTGTGCTTAGTCTGGAAGCTTCAATTAGTTTAGAATATGGCAGCCAGGATTGTCACCGGAAGACCTAAAACTGACCATATAACACCAATTCTAAAGTCTCTTGATTGGCTGCCTATTAGGTACATTAGGCCCATTAGGCTGCCTATTCCAGGCACAGTACAAGGTGTTGGTTATTACCTTTAAAGCCCTACATGGCTTAGGGCCAGCCTACCTGCGGGATTGCCTTCTCCCATACAATCCGCTCCGCACACTAAGGTCCTCTGGGAGGAATTTACTGCAGCCAGCTAGAACCACTACCCAGAGGACCTTCTCTTCTATCACTCCCAAGTTATGGAATGGCCTGCTGGAGGAGACCCGGCACATTACCAGTCTTGACTGCTTTAAAAGAGCAGTCAAGACTGATCTCTTCTGACAGGCCTTCCAAGACTAGCATTTCCATTGCCTCCCATCAATTGTCTTGCTGTTCTTTCAATAGTTGATTGATTGTTGTGTGTTTTAGGGGGTTGGTTTTAGGTAGATTGGTGGGTGGGGAGGATTGGGTATGTCTTTAAATGTTTTTTAAAGTATTAATGTATTTAATGTTGTTCGCAGCCTCAATCCATGTGGAGAGGCGGGATAGAAATAAATTTTATTATTTATTATTATTATTATTATTTGGCTAAACTTCCACCAAAGGCTTGATGTCCAATCTAAGTCACACTTTCTGACCAGATTCAACTAAGGTTCAGTTACTCTTCTGCCTCTCACTAGGCCTAAACACAGCCACACTCTATGTCTGATTGAGGGACTCTGTACCCTAGCTCAGTGGTTCTCAACCTTCCTAATGCCGCGACCCTTTAATACAGTTCCTCATGTTGTGCTGACCCCCAACCATAAAATTATTTATTTATTATTTGCAAGGCTCCCCCCCCCCGGCAAAGGCTGCCTCGCTGGCCAGGAACGGGGGCGGGGGGCAGGCAGGGAGGGAAAGAGGAGCCACGTGTCTCCCCCGGGGAAAAACTCAAGAACCCCCCGGGCTCTGCTTCTTCTTCACTCTCATTTCTGCTGGGGGGGCAGTGTGGAAAAAGTTTCCAGAGTGTCGACCCTGGCTGGGGGCGGAGGAGGAATCCCAGTGCCTTTGTCTTTTGTGCCGGGCACAGCTCACCCCCCTGGAAAAGCACCGCCTTGCGGCCCCCCCAGCCCTTCCGCAGCACCCCCCTCCGTGGTGAGTGGGGCAGGGGCCTAAGACCGTCAGAAATACGTATTTTCCGATGGTCTTAGGCGACCCCTGTGAAAGGGTCGTTCGACCCCCAAAGGGGTCGCGACCCACAGGTTGAGAACCGCTGCCCTAGCTCTTTGCTAGGCTCTCACTGAAAAAATAACAGTACCTTCAAGTACTTGGCTTTATATAATTTTTTTCTCAGCCACAAGCCCCTCCCACACACTGGAGACTGAGTTTCTCTCCTGAGGTGCTATTCTGGTTATCTAGCAACCTGATTCGAGGCTGTACTGGCACTTCAGATAGCAACACCCCCAGAACTTTGTCACACCTTCCTATCTCAGGCTACCTGTCATGGGAGGCTGAACTTGTGGCCAGGGTCAGGGAAGGGAGGTGGCCTGAATGTGAGAAAATGGAAACCAGCCCAAGCACTCCCTTAGCTGGGGAGCTTATGCCTGCTCCCTAATGGCAGTGAGCACCAAATGTTGATGAGTGCGAACAGTAGAAGGGTCGTGCTCAGAGAGATGGGATACAAGAACCAGCAGGATATTTGGTGCTTTTTGTTCACGAGGTACTGCACTGGAAGAAGGGGAGCATGAACTACAGAATGTGAAGGATGATGTGAGGAAACTGAAAGGCTGTTTACTACTGGTGTTTATCATTGACTAGCAGGCAACCAAGACCTTGGAAGGATCAGAAGTTCTTGGGAAGGAGGAAGAGGCAATTGGGCAGCAGCAGGATCCCTTGATGATGGAACTGAGGAGGAGAGAGAACTCTCTGTACTTCTGATGGCCTGGCTTTTCTGGAGCCACATTCTTACACAGTTCAAAAGCTGAAGGCTGCTCTCAATGGGGCTCTGAAGAGGCTGTTGTTCTTTTTAATCCTGGTCTGGGATTTCATGCAAGAGTGACAGAACACCTTCACATCCAAAGCAGCCAAGGTGCTCTGTGTGTCATTTCAGCTGGAAGGGGAGACAGTGGACTGGCTAGTTGATCATTATAACAAGTTGGCAGAGCTAGATGATTTCAGTGCATTCATGATCATCCTACATGACTGCTTTGAAGACCCTTTCTGGCAAAAAGGAGCCAGCAGCAGCATCCAGATGCTGAAACAAGGTAAAAAAGTCAGAGGTCAAATACCCTGCAGAGTTTTTGCACTTTGGAGGATGCATACCCAATTGGCCAGAGATGACCAAGATTCAGTATTTCTCCATTGTCTTGGACCCTGAAATTTGTAATGGTCCTTACCACAGGGCAACCCTGATACCCATTTGGAATGGGTGTGGCTGGCTGGGAAAGTGGAAATGATGTGAAATGGTATTTGCCAGGCAGAAGCAGACATGGAGCGCTCAGTCAGCATTGGCCAGTGGCAGCATGAGGAAGGCCAGTAGAGTTCCCACCAAAGCAATTGCAGAAAAAATTAAGAAGTGGATACAGCTTGGGTTGTGCCTACACTACAAAGGAGAGTGGCATCACATTGCTAACTGCCCAACAAAAGCTGTGGAAGCACCCAATAACTGTTTAGCAGCAAGAACCCAAAGGGAATGGGGTCCAAGAAGTCCCTTAAACCAGTGCAAAGGAGTGCTGCCACTGCAGATGCACAACCAGATGTGGATCTCTTGTGGGGAAGTGAGTCACCAGGCAACTCCTAGACTGACCAAGGAAACAGGAAATAGCCTGTTGTGAATAGTGCTGAGAGGCAGACTGTGAGCAAAAGGTGCCTCAAGGAAGTGGTGAGTGGATCTGTTAATCTTTTTTTTGTCTGAATCTGTCTAAAAGGCCAGGAGAGGGAAGGCTGCATGGACTCAGGGCAGACCCAATGTCTTATGCACCTGTTGTGGACACAGGACTGGGACTTGAGGTAGAAAAGTTGCCAAATCACATACAGTTCCCACAGATGGATGGAAGTCCAAAGATGGGAGGCCCCATCAACTGCTCTTGAGAATATGGGAACGTGAGGAAACCCTTCAGTTTGTTCCACAGCCTCTCACCTGATTGTGCTTGGACTTAACTGGCTAAGGCACCACAATTGCCAAATTGATTGGGCAGAAAATGAGGTGATGTTCGCAAGCTCCAAGTCCCATTCCTACCACCTAAAGGCACAGGAACAGTCCCAGCAGTGCAAGGTCAGTAGTTAGGCAGCAGCAGGGCTTATAGCCTTTGGGTGACTCCCATGCCAAGAGATGTGGAGGTTCCACTGAGTATATGGACCAGAAGGAAGTATTTGAGGAAAAGGAGGCAGATTTTTTGCTACCCCATCACACGTTGGATTGTACTGTTGAGCTGATTCCAGGGCAGAGTTACAAAAACCTAAACTGTTCCATGGCTGCCAAGGAATTGGCCAGTATTGAAGGAGTTCATAGATAAAAATTTGTCTAGAGGATTAATTAGACATGACATGTCCCCCATGGCAGGACTGGTGTTCCAGTGGAAAAAGGACAATTCTCTAAGATTTTACATGGATTACAGAGTTTATAATGCTATGCGTTTCTCTAATCACCCTTAATGAAAAATGTACTGTGACACCTAGCCAAGGGCAAGATATTTACTAAACTGGATTTGAGAGAAACTTAATTTTGAGTTTCGATTAAGGAAGGGGTGATGAGAAAAGTGCTTTTAACTGCCAGGTGGGATCCTTTGAATATCTAGTCATGCCTTTTGGGCTAGGCGGAGCACCTGAACTGGTGAGAAAGACACTGAGGAGGTTGTCAGAAAACCTCGTATATGTGAAATGATCCAAATGTGAATTCCTCAAAGATAGACTGAACTTTTTGAGATACCATATCTTGACAGAGGGGATTGAGATGGAGCATGCAAAGGTGCAGTATATGGTGGGGTGGGAAGTCCCCCAAAAACAAGAAGGCAACTCCAGAGTTTTCTAGGGTTTGCTAACTTCTATAGACAATTTATCCCCTACTTTGCCCAGATCGCCTTGTCACTGATAGAGGGGAAAGGGGACACGTCCAAGATCAAAACCCCGCACTCCTGAATCAAATGGGATGGCAGGTATCAAGAAGGGTTTGATCACCTAAAGCAGTTGTTCACCTCTGAAGCCATTTTGAAACATCCAGATCCAGACTGAGTTTTCATGGTGGAGGTGGATACCTTGGATGTAGACATGGGAGCTGTTTTATTATTATTTTTTATTAATAATTAACAAAATAATATATAACATTACAAGACATATAACGCAATAGTAAATACATAATGAATCTAAACAAACATACTGTTATATACCATATAATCTTAAACTTAGTCTATTGTACTATTACATCATAAGTGCATCCTGCCACCAGGACCATTAGAGATATAACCACTTCCATTCCCTTCACAAAGCTCCATTCTCCTTCCAAAATTGTAATGATTGTTCGTTAGATTTTCTTCCTGTACCTTTTAACTAACAGATTAACCCCCCCCCAATATCTATGAAAATCTCTTTTTCATTCCCTCTTCTTTACTTTAATCTTGCACATCAGTTTGTCATTAATAGCTATAGGAGCTGTTTTATTGGCGGTGGGTGAGCTCAACTAGTTGCATCCATGCCCATATTTGTCCTAAAGTTTTCAGAGACTGAGGAATTGTCCATCCTGGGAGAAGGAAACAACCACCGTCTAGCTGGCTCTTTTATCTGGGGAACACTTTTTGAAGGGGGCTTCCTCTCTCTTTGAACTGATCATTGAAATTGGGAGGCATTGGCATCCCTGAAAATTAAGTCCCAAGCAAATCAGATGGACAGAGCTCTTTTGCAAGTTTAACTTCCAAATAAAGTATTTTCCCAGCTGAAAAAAAATGCTGGCTTATAGTTTGTCTAGATTGCCCCAACGTAACAGCCAACAAAAAGAGGTGGTGGATACCTCATGGACCCTTCAGCAGCTGGGTCTGGCACTGACAACACACAGCCAGTCCAGCCAGTTTAACCCCACAGACCAAATTACAGGCCCAAGTTACAGTCCAATTTGCAGCACAGCATGGAGGTGGCACTGGAGCAGGAGGCCTGGTGGAAGGAGAATGGGGGAAATGACTCTAGGATGAAGTCCTCTGTAAGAAGAGACAGAATTTATGAGCTGGAAGGGTATGGGTAAAATTTTAAGGCAGCACCATGCCATGAAGACAGCAAAATATTTTGAATTTGTGAAAACCTTACTTTAGGCGGGTTCCAGCAGCTGGCCTCATTAATGGTGGAAGTGATCTAGTGAGTTCTGCTAGCTCACAGTCCCCAGAAACATGTCTCCCTGTCAAGCTAGTGGGCCCCTGATTATGGGGGTTCTGAAGACTGTAGAGCCAAGATTGGGACCTGCAAAGTGTCTGCTTGGAAACAGCGGCCACAAGAGGTCCAGAGGCTCCAGAGAATTGTACGCTTAAGTGGTGCCAGGGGGGCATGAAGGATTCACCTTCCATATATACATTACGTTTCCTGCAACCAGACTTCTTGTTAAATAACGAAATTGGATTTTATTGCTTTATTACTTTATACAGTAAATAGGAAGCCTTTTGCTTGTAGTGGTGTTAATGTTTCCTAAACACTCAGAAGTCTTCTTGATAAGTTTTAAAAGGACAGTACTCTTTTTGTCATGTGGAACATTTTTTAAACCTTTGTGGATACAAGTTTTAAATATTTATCTGTTTCTGTTTTCTTCTAGTTATTGTTTGCTTTTTATTTTGAATTTTTAAAAAATTAAGTGCCCATCTTGGATATTTGACTGTTTGGTATGTTTGGATGCTTAATAATTTTTTATGGATATTTCTGATGAACGGCACTTTTATTTGAATGATTTTAATAATAGAATAAGACGTTGTGTTTATTAAAGAGAGCTATGACTTGCTACGTATTTTTTTCCTCCTCTATTGGATTGTCTTTTGTGTACCTTCATATCTTTGGAAAACTCTCAGTGGAATTTTTTGCTATTAGCTGTTTTGGGAACATAGCATTTGTTGTGTTGGAAACTCTGAACAGAAGTCATGGATTTACTTTTGGATGGTTCAGAAACTAATGAGGATATACCTAGACTTTTTTTTTTTTACTTTTTCTGTCTGAGTTTAGACAAGTTACGGCATCTGTTGAGGAAAAATGTGATAGGCTTACAGGACAACTGTCATCATTTTCACAAAACCTTGATCTGAAATTCAAGGAAATTGAAGATGAGGATCTTAAAAACAGGAACTGGATGAAATGACAGACTGTCATGAAAAAAGAAAAGGTGAAGGAACACAATTCCTGCAAGAGATGTATTGTGACTTGGAAATTAAACTACACAAGAAGGGATAAACCTTCAACAGAAGATGCAACAAGTTAATATTTCTGATTTGGGAAACCTGAGGAATGCAAGAGATGTTACAATGCAAGCTACATCTTTCAAGTTAGGAGAATGCAGAATGGGAATTCTTATTACTAAGGAAATCTCTGACAATTGGCTTCTGAATCTACAGAATTTTTTTTTTTGAAAAAAAAAGAGTATTATAATTAAATGGTGAACTTCTTCATGGACAGACTCCTTAATAAAAAGGTTCATTTTTTCTCAGGTATCCCTAAAGTCTGGATTTTTATCTATAAAGATGAGAAACACCATTGTTTGATTGTTATGCTAAGAGGTTTGCTAAGAATATTTAAAAAATCATCAAACTCTGGGAAAAAGAAAGCAAAAAGACTAAGTGGGAAAATAATGTTAGTAAATAAAATGGTTTATGATATGTGGTTTAAGAAAATGGTTTATAATGAAGATGGAAGTGATTTTTGATGGAATTATGATTATAACGAAATATAAATGAAAATATGTTCATAATGGAAAAATGTTTTAGGGTCTTTGGTCTATGAAAATGATTTATGATTATGGATTACCAGAAGAAAGAGCTACAAAGCATTAGAAGAGTTCTGAGATTATTTCCCCTTTTTCCTTTTTATCTTTTTCTGACATTTCTTTGTAGAGTATTTTCTGAATTTTAGCAGTTTTAGTGTTGCACGAAGAGTAATCAGATATTAGTTTATGCTGTAGTTGTTGCTTATAAAAGTTAATAGAATAATAATGGTTTATTAATGACTTAGAATTGTTAATTACTTGGAAATACTAATTACTATTGTAGATTCAGATTCATGAAGAAAATAATAAAGCAGTAGTTTTAATCTTTTAATTTTTGTATTTATGGTTTAATAGTGGTTACTGTTAGATTACTAGTTGCTACTGGCAGCGTGGGAGGGAAACATTTTTGGTTATGTATAGTTAATAGTTTGGTGTGTTTATAGTACTTTATTATAACTTTTTTTGTTAGCCTTTGTTTTGTCTGGTTGATCTGTTTTATTTTGTTTTTCCTTTGGTTTCTTTTTTATTATTCAAAAATTATCATAAAAAAAACCCTGTACATTTGGCTAGATGCTATTTGGTGGTCTGGACTAAGACAAGATATGGAAGCTTATATCAGAAGTTACCCAGTGTGTGCTGTAATCAAGTGGGCAGTAGCAAAGCCCCGAATATTGTTGTAACCGCTCCCCACTCCACCCCATCCCTGGGCTGAAATAAGCATGGACTTTATAGACTAACTGAAAAGTAATTAAAAAAAGCATGATTTGAGTAGCAACTGACTTGTTTTTGAAACAAACCCAGTTTGTATCCTGCATTTTAGTTCCCCTTCGTTTGACATCCCCGGTTGGTGAAATTATTTGTGCAACATATCTATAGATCTCATGGGGTGCCCAATAAGATCATTTCAGTTCTTAGTTTTGAAACTTTTTTTAAAAAGTTAGTTGGTATTGAGCAGGGGCTGAGTTTAGCTCATCATCTCCAAACAGATGGACAGAACCGAGAGGATCAAACCAGTACTGGAGCAGTATCTACAGTGTTATACAAATTTCCAACAAGGCCTATTACCTTATACTGAAGTACCTTTTAACAATTTGGTCTGTGTAAGCTTGAGACACTCTCCATTCTAAGTGGTATATGGTTGAGATCTTAATCTTTTGCTAACTCTTGGTAAAGACAGAGGACACAAGGCCTTTGGCCAAATGGTCTGAGGGAGTCAAAGCTGCATGGCCAGGAATTATATGCACATTAGAATATGCTAAAGACACCTACAAAAAGCAGACTGACAAGCAGAAGGTGCCAGAGTGGGACTTTAAGATGGGGGACTTGATGTACTTGTCAAACAAATTCTTGCAGTGTGAACAACCAACAGAAGAATTGGGTCCAAAGTGCATGGGTCCTTTCCCCACTAAATAGATAGTGAATCCTGTGATAGTTGAACTGGAGCTTTCTATGACCTATTAACAAATGCACCCTGTTTTTTATTCCAGCTTGCTAAAGCTTGGCACCCTAAGGAGCCTTCCCCCTCCTTGATGGTTGATGATCAGCATTTTGAAGTCAGGCAAATCCTGGGTTCTAGACCACACAAGGGTTACCTTCAGTACAGTTGGTCCTCCACATTCACTAGGGTTAGGGGTACAGGACCCTCACAGAAGTGAAAAAATCACAAATATCACTGTGTGTGTGTGTGTGTGTGTTTGGGAAGGGAGCTTTGGCATGGTGGGGAGATGGGCACCCAGGGTTCAAACCAGATGAGGGAAAGGGGGAGGAACTTCCTATCTCCCACCTTTTCCATGTCCTTCCTTGGGTGTGGGGGCATTTGGAGAGGGGTTGTGGTGCTGAGAAATTGGGCTGCAACTGTCTTTAGCTGACCAAGTAGTGACTGGTGGAGGAGGCAGGTTTTTAAAGGGCTGTATGGCCTGATTGGAGCTGCTGAGAGAGAAAGTTCCACTAGAAAAGAAGCACCTGGCAGGGGGGCAGGGGTTGGAGAAACTCACAATCAAATTTGTGAGATCAAGTCTGCAAATGAGGAGGGACAACTGTACTTTATTCAGTGGAAGGATTTCCCCCATGGGGAAATCTGCATGGATTGACTATCATCATGTCAGGGCCCTGAAACTGATCCAGGATTTCCATAAAAAATATCTTGAAAAACCAATTCCAGCATGAAATTATCAGGGTGGTCAAGGGGAAGGGGAGGTTGTTGTTCTCAGAATTTCCATGTACCATGTTGTTTTACCCTGCCTAGCAAGTGACTTGTGTTCTTGTTATTGTTCATTGCTGTCATGTATTTCCTGATGCCAAGAAGTGTTGGGAGGGGGAAATTTGCTTGATGGAATGGCGTGTCAGAGGACACCACCATCTCTGCCATGTCTAGTTTAGCCTGATTGTGGCCATTTTGCAGCACTTACTCCACAGCTATATTCCTTTGATGTTTGGGTGATGGGCAGGGGAGCTGAACAGAGCATGGGAACCAAGGTCATTCAAGAGACTGGTATGAGCTAGAGTGTGAGAGTGGTACGTGCATGACTATTGCTAGGAGGTCACAGGTGTTTTAAAAAGTGAAACTGAGTATTCCCAGTTCTGGCAAGGACACTGTCTGTGTTCTGAACCTAAACTTTAATTAATGCTTTTTGGATTTATCTATGAAGACTGTACGTTGAGTTAGGTTAGGACAAGACATTCCGGTCACCATAAGTCATCAACAAAATGATAACTGTTCTGTGCTAAGATGGCTATAGGAAAAGGCTTTCATCACCCCATCTCCTGTGCTTCCTGATTCAGATTTTTTCTTCTTCTAAAGAAATCAAGTATCAGGACCTTCACATGAGCATCAAATTAAATATTGCATAAAGTTTCTTTTTTCACTCATTCAGGCATCTTTAGGTGGTATTCTCTCCTTTCTGTTCTCCACTAGTCCAACCCTTTTGAGGTGAAGGTGGGGAAAGGGATAAGTACTCAGAGGCTCTGATCTTCCAGTGCCCAAATAAAGACTGCCTGATAACATCTGAAATTGGAAATATTTTTAAGTTTTTCACCCTCCTAAGTTCAGTTCAAGATTTTTGTGGTCAGCGGTGGTCAGCAGTGATGAGATACAGTTAACAAATCTTCTACAGTTATTTAGCTGTTTTCACTGTCTTCGCTGCTTTTCTGAGAGGTCCACAGGTACCTGTAAGGTCCTTAAGATAATTAGCTTAGGATGGGAGGAAGATGGAGGCTGTGTTTTTCAGCACCTTCCTATGTCACTTCTTGCCTTTATTAACTGTGTAGTATGTCATAACTGCTGACCACATCAATCTTGCACTGACTTTTGGAGGATAAGAAGCTTAGACATACTCAAAAAATGAATGATGGAGCCATCCTGTCAACATGTAAAAAATGTATTTCTGATTTCAAATGTCATCAAGAAAACATTAAACCACATTTTAATGTACAATATCTTCAGCAAAGATTTATGTTCATCTCCCTGTTGGTGATGTTACTGATGGGATTAAAACAAAATCCTGAGAGTTAGAGAAATCCTCATTTCCCTTTTTCCCAGTTGAGGCTTTCTCTTTGGACTTTGAAGTGTTGATTTTGCCTCCCCTCCCCCTGTTCAATAGGTTGTAATATTTATAAGAATGTTCAGAAGCTTCCATTAGTGGGGGATGCAACAGCTTATTTCCCTACAGTAACACAAATGCATATTCACTTAAATTCAGTTACATTTTGGCATAAAGTTTAAGATGCTAGTTATTACCAAGGCGGTGTCATGTGACAAGGCTGTGTAAGCATCACCATTGCTATTGGATGCAGAATTTCAGCCTTCTGAGAAACACTTTTTCAAAACTTTGTAATTAGTCGCTCTCCTGAAGCTAGAGAAAAAAGTAGCGTCATACAGTCCAATAAACAAATAACTGTTGGAATATCTATTTTGATTTTTTCGGTGAAGTTATCTGCAGGTAAGGTCAGGGAGATCAATATAGCAGTGTCCGTCTCTCATTGCAGTGTCTTTGTTTGTTCACTTTATATTCTAGTTTTTGACACTTGGACAGCCAAGGGCCACACAAAATTAACAGTGTCTGTAAAAGTATAACATTTCATTAGAAATATTTAAATATTTCTAAGAACAAAATGGAACAGAGGATTTCTGTACATAAAAAGCTTGCATGTGATAGAAAGCATGACTTGTAGTTTATAAATTCTTATAGCATCGTGTTAGGGCCGTGCAACATAAACAAACAGGCTAAGAGTCCTTTCTGTCTCTTGGATGACATTTATAAGACTTATTGCAACCTTAAGTTAATCATATTCCACAAAAATGTCAGTTCATTTTTAATGGGAAAGGGATTAATATTACCAATAAAATTAAGGCATTTGTTATTGAGATGTCAAGGAATGTAAAAGCCTTTTTCTGGGGCTTCACATCTCTTTTCACTAGTGGGACTTCATCAGTTTGAACCCTAGTGCTAGGCTAAAATCTCTTATTTAGTTAATAATTACAATTATATAAAAATATAGAAATTATTAGTTGTCACGAGCAAACACGTTCATTTTTCAAAATGGTAGGTTTTGCCTCTTGTTTGCCTTCATGCACCTGCCTTGCTTGAATTTCTGCTTCCAGAAATAACAGGAAATAGCTGTGATACATTTCAGTAATAACTCTAGAAATTTTGATGAGTTGTTAAAATTAATTTAGGAAACTTTTTGTTGGTTGTGTTTTGCTTTTTATAAACTCTATGTTAATGCTACAGTTTTGGCCCAACACTGAAGTAGCCATTGTAACAAATCAGGTTTATCAAAATGCTAAGGAAGATGTTGCAAGTGATGTTTCATTTATCTTTCAGTGTAATTCTTTATAACATATCATTAAGATTTTTGGCATCATTTCATTTTTAAGAGATGGCTAAACAACACAAACATTAACAAAAAGATTAACTACATTATGTTGTATCCAAATAGCGTGCCTCTGCTGTCAAAATCAAGTGAAGGCTTCTGTCAGTGGAAGATGAAGGCTATTCGCTGAGAACCCTTTTTCCTCTGGAGGCTATCTTGCCAACTCCCATTCTAAGCAGAAGGATCCCCCTCCCCCAACCTTCATAATAGAAGATTGTTGCATGGAGCTGATAGCATAAATATGTCTTTCTTAAAACATATTTTAAAAGCATTTCAGTCACTTAAAAGTAGAAATTATTCATGGAAGTATGTATTTTGCACAAATTTCTTATGGTTTCACTTAATGTCATACAATTCATTTGTATTTGGATGAACGTACAATTCTCACAATTCATTGTGAGAGTGCTTGGGAGTTTGCTTTGAAATCATGTGCAACTGTCTCTGTAACAACAATTACTTATGAGCATGTCAGCTGCAATGCGGCAGTGCTTTCTTGTAACTAATGAAATCTGCTGCAGCAGGGTTTCCTTTTAAAACTCTTTTTCTAAAATTATGAGAAACCAGGATTGAGTGATAGACAGCATATGGACTGGGTTCTATACTCTGTGTTCTTTAAAGAGGATGTGGAACAGTCTCTAGGTAGGCACAACAAAGAGCATCATAATCTATGGTGTAAATTCTGTCATGTATCTGGGGTAGCAAGAGAGCAGGAGAAACAGCAGTTATTTTTCCAGTGTCATTGAGAGGCAGTCATATCTAGAATTGCTCCTGCTTTTGGCTGTGAGGTTTTTTTTTAAGTTGCTAGGATACCAAAGGGAGAGGAATTCCGCGGTTTTCCAGCCTGGCAATAGGTAAGATTTTGTTTGAACTCATAGTCCAGATTACAAACAAATATTTTAAAAAGAGAAGGCTGTATGTTTTGTATTCCCTTGCTTTTTTAATAGTTGCAAGAAGCTTTGAAGTCAGAATTATTTGTAGTAAAGAGACTCTTTCTACTATTGTTTCTTCTGCTTGAGGAAAGTACTGAGGCATAAAAGAGATTGCCAAAGCAGCTTTTTTCTCCCCCTTATGAAAATAAGCTGATTTGTTTTTGAATGATTGATTCATTCATTCATTTTCTATCATGAGATAGACTGATATGTTGCAGTGTGCCTTCAAGTAATTTCTGACTTATGGTAACTCTTAAGGTGAACCTTTCACAGATTTTTTTTTGCAGGATTTGTTCAGAAGTGGTCTGCCTTTGCCTTCCTTTGAGGTTGGGAGTGTGACTCACTCAGCTAAGCAGGGATTCAAACCCTCATCTCCAAAGTTGTTGTCCAGAGCTCAAACCACTACACCAAGCTGGCTTTTATATCAGGGTGGTATACAGTAAAAATCATGATAACTAGATTAGAATATTATAAAGCAATAAAATCAATGTTAATAGCTTAAAACATAAAGGTAAATATACTTCCTTCTTGGGGACGATATATTTCTGAAATAGCAGTCATAAACATCAAGGCAGCTTTTTCTTTATTCTGTGTTTATTTCTCCTAGCAGAGAAAAGGTTGTTGTCACTTAAAGTGGCAGACAGGTTCCTATTTTCCTCTCTTGTTCAGAGCAGAAAGAGTAGGATGAGAATGAAGATGTAGTGGCCAGCTTCTTCTTTGTGGTCTCTGTACCTCACACAATGGGATATTCGTGCATGTGCAGTAGCAGTTCAGAAAATTCCAGAGCTGAGCAGCTTGGCAGGAAACCCTCCCCCTCGACAGTACTGCGCATACTCAGTCCCGCCAAGCCAGTGTCTCCTCTTCAGTTTCTTTTTATCTGCTGACCAGTTAGCAGCACGGAAGGCTTCCTCTGCTGAGTAGCTTTCTTCGTCTTTTTCTTCCTTTTTTCTCCATTCTGCGGGAATTTTTTTTTGGTGAATTTCTCCCTCCTTGCTTCTGTCTTCCAATGTGCAAGGCTTGCGGCATAAGATTTGGCTTTCTGACAGGCTCTCTCAGTGCTTCTTCTCAGAAGACGACATAATGCTTGGGCCTGTTCCATTTGCAAAGAGTTCAAACTTTGAGGAATCAGGCTTCCTATTCCAAGTCTCGTTGCTGGGAACAGGCCCCCCAACTGAAGGACCAAGAGGTGTCCAACATGCCCCTCTTCCAAGCCCAAATCGCTATCGGTACTGAAACTGTTGCCTCTACTGCCGGCCCCCCGGCACCGACGTCTCCTTCGATATCGACATATCCACACCGTTCTTTACCTTCAGTGCTTCCTCTGCTGCACCTCACCAACCCCACTAGACCAGAAGAAGAAGGAGAGATATCACTCCCCTTCTTTACCTCCTCACTCTCAAGCCGCGTCTTCGGGAGCATTTGCCACGACCCAACCTCATCCCCTGAGGTGACTCTGGCCCCTGAGCTATCACCGGAGCCAACAGCTCCCTCGCAGCCACTCTCATCGCCACTTCCCCTTTTCGAGTGGGAACGTCAGCCTTTCTCTGATGCCTCAGCCACTCTCATCGCCACTTCGCCCTTTCGAGCGGGAATGTCGGCCTTTCTCCAATGCCTCAACCACGGCCGCTCTCATTGCCACTTTCCCCTTTTGAGCGGGAACGTCGGCCTTTCTCCGGTGCCTCAGCAGTGGCCACTCTCATTGCCACTTCCCTTTTTCGAGCCGGAATGTAGGCGTTCTTCGGTGCCTCAACCGCGGCCACTCTTGGAACCACTTTCCCCTCTCAGAGGGGAATGTCGGTTTTCTTCGGTGCCGCAGCAGCTCTCATAGCCACTCCCTCCTTTCGAGCGAGAACATCAGCCTTTCTCCGCTGCCTCAGCTGCGGCCACTCTCATCGCCACTTCCCCCTTTCAAGTGGGAACATCGGCTTTCTTCAGTGCCTCAGCCATGGCCACTCTCATTTCTACTTCCCCCTCTCGAGCGGGAACATTGGCCCTTCCACTTGGCCAAGAGACTATTCACTCTTTGCCTTCCGATACTGGCACCACATGCCATCTTGATCCGGAATGGCTCTTGCCTGGTGCTGACTAAGCTACTCCTCCTAGTGCGGCCTACCCCCTGAGCCACAGGGACTGTGGTAGTTCACCTTGTCACTACAAGTGGTACCGCAGACCTATTCACTGTCACGCCATCACAAGGGAGGATTTACCGTCCTCCTTGGCTTCCTATATTGCTTGGCATGGAAATGAGCGCTCTTGGAGAGAGTTGACACATAGACGCAGTCCTAGATTTCCCTCTTCCTCCTTCTTGGCCACATGACCTGTGTCCTCAGTACCAACGCTCCCCACCCCACTGTTCTCTCAGTCTGAGTGTCACCGTCTGTATGATCACATGGATTATCAGTCTCTGGATCGTTCCCACCAATCCCAGGTTATTCCCCTGTCACCACCAGTGTCGGCCACAGTTTCACGGTCTCCTCCAGAGCACCATTCATCTTCTATACCACCAACTCGCTGTTGGTACCGATGCTGTCTATCGTCGTGATCTTGGTACCAATCTCATCAGTAACATCGATATTGGCCTCTGCTGTACACAGCCTGCGGCTCCAGAAGGTTCTCACCCTCCCCTGCCACTTCTCCTTAGTGAATTGCACAAGGATTTTCTTGACCCTTCTCCTCTGTCCCACAAGTCATTTCTTCTTACCTCTGGAGGGCCCACTCCTGATACAACTCGTGAGGATGTAAACCAGTTCTTGTACGTCCTTTTAGAATGGCTAATGCCTTCGGTCTCGCCACCTCTGAGTCCCCTTCTTTCTGTCTGGGACTCAGTTTTCCATTATGTTGACCCTCAGCCAGCTATGGCCAGCCTACAGGGAATCATAAGACACCCTTGGTTTCAAACAACATCCTTCAGTTTTACAACGAGTCAGTGACTTTTGGTAATCAGCACATCCAATTCTCCAACTGTACCGTTGAGAGCTCCACTTCGGGTATTGGTCAGGGCAGGCGCCCTTCCTTACTTTACATGGTTGTGCTCTGCTGGCCTAACGGAGAACAGCCAGGAGCGGATCGAGACCTGTCATTTGCTGGGCAAGGCCCCTTTCCATTCCACCTCTCATGAGGCAATGGGTCATCTGTTCAGGCCCATGTTCCGCTTAGCGATGTGCCTCCTCACCCCTCCCCTCTTCTTCCAGCCTCCTCGTCTCCCCTTCTTCAGACAGCGCCATGCTTTACCCAAAGACAACTTCTTTCACAGCCAAGTCCTGATTTTGACTCCTGCTGCAGATCCTCCTCGTGGTATTGACTTCCTCTTCGGTACTGACAGCTTTGGTATCAACACCAATGCTGACTCCGCTAACTCTGCCGCTGATCTCTTCTCTGCTAAGAATTCTGTCTTCTAGCTCTGGCTCTGGAGATGCCTCCTCCAGCTCGTAGCACACTTCAGTCCAGCAGCCTCGCAAGGTACCTACCTTGGTGAAGTGGAAGAGGACTTTCTTCCATCACTCTTCTGTGACTTCAAAGAAGAAAAAGAAGAAAGAGAAGCCCCGTTCTCCTTCGCCCACTACCCGTCCATTGGCTACTTGGCCGTCTTCTCTCAAGTCGTCTTCTGACACCTCCTCCTCCAACGCTTCTGACATCCACTGTGGAGGAGGTCGAGGCTCCCGCTCTTTCACTGGTGCATGTTTTCATCCAGCTTCTAGTACTATTTGTTCTTGCAACCATCTACCTTGCATCCGACCTGGACCATTGGCCTACACCAACTGCTTCTCCACTCATTACGTTGGATCAACCGGGAGAGGGATCCGCCCAGACTCTACTTCCTCCGGCTCTTTCTTCTGGCTCCCAGAGACCACCTATATCGGACACTCCTCAGGCTTCCTCCTGAGACCGGCCTTGAATAATCGTGGCATGCTGTCTGGGGCATGGTGAAAGAGGTAGCTCCCCTCGTTGTCGGGATTACGGCTACTGTGGTGCTCATAAGGTTCCAACAGTGAGAATTGACTTTCCATTCTCATCAGCATCTTATATAGCTTGTTACGGCCACGAGCAACTCTGGACAGAGCACCCCTGCTTATGCCACTCTTATTTGCCTGCATATTGTGACCAGTATCCTGATGTACATCGTTGGTCTCCATATTGACCTCGGCGTTCTCACTCTCCTTCAGGAACATGCTATTAACGCTCTCCTCGGTACCGTCACTCTTGATCCAGCTCTCGGTCCCGTTCGGTCTACTACCAACGCTATCCGTCTCGTCCTCGTTGGTTCCACGATCGATCACCTCATTACTGGGTTGTCTCTCCTCCACCTCGAGTGACAGCAATGCTGTCCTGGCCTCCACCAGACAAACGGCAAAGCTTCTTCCAACCACTTTGTCGGCTCCACTACCGATGCAGTCTGTCATTGCACCAGTTCCAACTATTCTACCGATATTGTCATTACCAGCCCCAGTATCGACTCCGATGCCAACCTCTGTGCTGACTCTGTCATACTGGACTCAAGTCTCTGCTCCATCACTGCAGACATTCTGAGCAGGGAATTCGCCCTCTCTCACAAGTGGTCTCTCTCTTTCACAAGGCTTCCGTCAGATCACATCTCATTGGGGCATGCCATCTGTCGACCTGTTTGCCATACATGCAAACAGGAAAAGCCCATGTTATGCCTCCAGGCCGAGCAGCAGTCCCCAGTCTCTTGGAGACGTGCTCCAGTTCCCCTGGAACAAAGTTTTCTTCTGAATCTTTCCTCTGTTTCCTCTCCTGGGCCGGCTCACGGCCAAGATTTCTGCAGGTCATGTGGATGCAATCCTACTAGCTGCTTCTGACCAAGGCAGTGTTGGTTTGGCCGACTTCTAGCTATCTCCTAGGACTGTCAGATGTTCCTTTATAGCTCTCAGAATTTCCTGTTCCATTCTGACAGCTGAGTGCTACATCTGGGCAGTCATTCTCTTGGCGTTGGGGACCACTGTTTAGTCTTATTCTCTATCTTAAAGTCCTATGGACATCCAGAAATGAGTCTACCCTCAGGTCCTATTGATATAACTGGCGCAGGTTCTCTACTTTGTGGAGTCCTGCCTAGAGGCTCCCTCACAAGCCTCTCTCTCTCTACTGTTCTCCATTTCTTCTCTCTTTCCAATAGCAAGGTCTGACATACTCTTCTTTTAAGGTCTAGTTGATTCTTGCTTATCTATCTCCTGATTCTCCATGCTCGGCTTTCTCCAGGAACCCTACAGTCAAATAGTTTTTCTAACGCCTACATCTCCTTTATCCTCCAGTCTCCCTGCCAGTACCTCCCTGGTCACTGTCACTGTTCTATTTCAGCTTATGCGCTGGTCCCTTCAGCCCCTCGCTACCACAGTTGAGCGGCTACTCATCCTGAAGATAGTGTTCCCCATGGCTATTACCTCCACCAGAGGGGCAGGAGAGCTTAATGTAGTTCCATTCAGATGAACCCTTTTTTAACTTTCCACTGAGACAAAGTAGTTCTCTGGCCAGATACGTCTTCTTCCCAAGGTGGTTTCCAACTCCCACCTTAATCAAGACATTATCCTTCCTACCTTCCACCTCTCACCGCCTACACCTCTGGAACACTTCCTGCACTGGGTGTTCGCAGAGTCCTCGTGCTTTATGTCCAACGAACATCACCCTTTTAATTAGTCCCTCACATCTTCATCTGTTACAGAGTACGATGAGACACACTCAGGGCCCACACTCGAAGACGGCGGTGAATTCGTGTCTGTTACCAGCTGGCACCGCAACCTCTTACTGCATCTCTTCATGTCCTCCTCAGTGGAGTAAACCTCAAAGAACCATGTTGTCCAGCTACCTATTCTCAACCTCCAACTTTTATTCAAGCACTTGGCTTGGCCTGTAGAGCCCGGCGAGGCGCTTGCTTTGGCCATGCAGTGCTGCTGCCTTCCATCTTCTAGGACCTGACCCACTGTCCTGTGATAAGCTAAACAGTCTCCTATTGTGTGAGGCACAGAGACCACGAAGAAGAAGAGCAGGTTGCTTACCTGTAACTGTGTTTCTTCGAGTGGTCACTGTGCCCTCACACATATCTGCCCAGCCTCCCCTCTTTCAGGTCCCATCTACGGCAGACTATGAAACTGAAGAGGAGTCGTTGGCTTGGTGGGACTGAGCATGCTCAGTACTGTCGTTGGGGGGGGGTGTCCTGCGAAGCCGCTTAGCTCTGGAACTTTCCAAACTGCTACTGTGCATGCGCAAATATCCCATTGTATGAGGGCACAGATGACCACTTGAAGAAACACAGTTACAGGTAAGCAACTGTTCTTCTCTGTCACTTTGGCAGTTTTAAAATGAGCCAGCAGAACTACAGCTTATCTTAGACTATGAAGGTCCAAGACTGGCATTCACCAAGGAGCCATTAAGTAATGGCTAAGGAGTTCTCCATAAAGTTTTTCTTTATACTTTTTTCAAACACAAAAAAGTCAGTTGGATAGTATAGCATGTGTTAGCAGTGGCCAGATTAAATATCTCCAGTGTCAGGAGCTGTTAATGTGCCAGCGGTGACTGTGCTGTACTCCTTCACAGTGAAAACAGGCATCCAGGCTGTCTAAATCTAAGTTATGTCCTTCTACTTCCAGCAAACTTTTGTTTTTCCAACATGGTCCATTCTTTTATCCAGAGAATAAAATCCAGGATTCATCAGATTCTGTTCTCTGCAGCACTCATTCCTACGTCCCTTGAGAGACAGCCAGCACTTGAAACTCATCATGCCTTTCTGTGTTCACAGATCTCTGTTTTGGCGGATAATGTTTTGGAACTTCCTGTCAAGCATACCTTTCTACCTCCCCCCTTCCCACAGCAACCATACATAGTTCTAACCAGAAATGCTTCAGTGACCCGATGGGGAGCAGATAGGGAGTGGCGAATGTGCCACTGTTCAGGATCAGTGGTACCTTCGTAAAGCAAACATTTGCATCAACACTTTGAAACTGCTAGCTGTTGTCAAGGCATTTTGAGCTTTCAGGAGGCTTCTGGGTGGAGAAGTTGTCCAGGTGATGTCAGACAATACTACCACTATCTGCTATATGAATCACCAAGGCAGTACCCACTCCACCACTTTGCTTGAATTTGCCACTTGCCTCTGGACTTGGTGTACAGTGTGAGGCATTCATCCTGTTGCTTATTCACTCAGCAGGCACAGACTAAACTTGCAGATTCACTCAACCAGAATGCTGTTCTGCATCACAAGTGGACCGTCTTGAAATGAATGTTCAGAGAGAGGACTGGCTGGCCTCTGGAGCAGTCCTCTTGGCAGTTTGTTTGCAACGGGAATGGAGAGGAAATGCAAACTCTTTTGCTGCAGAGTGGGGAGAGGACCAGGATCTCTGGGAGACGCTTTCCTCTTCAAATGAAGTGGATGCCTTCTGTATTGATTTCTCTCATTTCCTTTCTTGGGAAAGGGAGTAGCCAGGTTTGACCAAAACGAGTCAGATTTCATCTTGACTGCTCTGTTTTGGCCACATCACGTCACATCATTCCCCTTTGTCATCCAGTTCTTCTGTCACACTCCATCCAGACATCCCATTGCTGTAGTTGCTGTTGTGGAGGATAACTCACTGAATTCAGCAAGACTGAGTGCTGTTTTACAGGCTTCATGTAAAGATTCAACGAGATCCTGTTCTTACAAGTTGAAACATTTTTGCTCCTTTGCTTCAGACAGATCTGAACCAAGCTCTCCTGTCAGCCTGTCTACAGTTCTGTTTCCTACTTCACCTAAAAAAATGTACACCCTGTCATTCCCTTCAGTTGGAATCTTATAGCTGTCATGGCACCAACCTGTTTCTCTGACATCTGAAACATATTTCACTGACCTTGAGGTGAAAACATTCCGGAAAGGTTTGACTCACCTTTATCCACCAATTACGCCTGCTTACTTCTGTTAGTTTTGTTTCAATTAATGCATTATCCCTTTGAGCCTCTAACAACAGTAGATGAACACCTCATGACCCTTAAGGCTGTCTTTCTTGCTTCCATTATGTTGAGTTGTTGGTCCGATGAACTTGCTGCTCTACAGTGTAATGAGCCCTTCCTAGAGAGGTTACTGCATTCTTTCAATGTTCGTTGTGCTCTAGCTTTCTATATACAGGACACATTCGCTTTCATGTACAGGATAACCCTTGTTCAAAAAACACACAAAGTTAACAGTCGTTTGTTCAAAGGATAGTCATGGGTACCAACTGCACACTTCTACAGAAGTTACCAGAATTGTAGAGCAACATTACATTTTCTTATGAGCAATCTATTTCAAATTCACATACGTTAAGCTTTCATTGGTTCATATGGCATTGCATTTTCTTTACCAGGCTGATTCTTTTCCCAGACTTGCCTCACCTTGAGCAGCTGTAGATTCTCCCCTAGTGTTCTCCGTTATGTCAACACTACTTTATTCTCATAACGTGATTCATTTCCTGCTTTTAATTTCCAGCCCTGTGGTACTTGTCTGATTACAAAAATAGCAGTCAAATACGTACAGGTAATTTGCAGGTAGACTCTTACACATGGCAGCAAACATACCTGGCAGAAAACATCAAGGAGAATAAGTGAGATATAACACAAGCATATATATAAAACCAGGCTTTCTTCTACATGTATAATAGCATGACAGGGAAGCAAAGTGATCTGACATCTCTTTTCAGACAATTGACTTGCCTATTCATCTACTCCAATGGTTGTAAGAAGGGGCAACAGGTGTCCACCCAGCATCTTTCCAAGTGGGTAGTCAAGGTTATCCACATTGACGTGGGAACTTGTGCATCAACCTGCACTTGTGGAACTTCAAACTCTGCAAGAGGCATGTCATCTTCCACAGCTCTACTGCATGTAGTACTATTACCGGAACTATCCAGGGCTGTTAGTCCAAAAGGTGGGGGGCCCTTTGAGGTCCTCCAGCAGTTCTTGCAGTTCTGTGCAAAAATAAGGAATTAATTAGTTCTGATTAAGAAAGCTGCAAAAGGCAGGGTAACTAGCAGGATCTTTTCACCAATGTTTACAAGGTCCTTGTAGGAAACCAGCCAGAGACTCAAAAAGTAGACTAAAATGTGTTTATTCAACCACACACTCACACAAGATTCAAATAGTTGAGCTGACTGAAGGAAAGTATGGATAGTGAAATTAAGGTTTTTCGGCAGTAATTGTCAATCCAGAAGAGTAGTGAAAAAGTAATGGAGTGGATTAGACTTGTGTCTAAGGGCAGCATAAATTGGAGTTTAGAGTGACATAAGGGTATCTAGCAGGTGAAAAAAACTGCAAATACTTGGTCAAAATGAAGGGTTTTATACCTGAAATCTGCCTAGAGGGCATGTGTGCAAATGTCTCTTTGATAGACCAAACAAAAGAGTTTGCACCTCAGACAATGGGATCCAGGATAAGTAGATGGTCTCAGCATGTAGATGACAACAAGTCAATAGCTGGTTTGGTAGAATATTTGGGCAGGAAGGTGCAAAAAAGAAATAGGTGTCGAAGAAAGGAGCTGGTAGAAATATGCTGATCAATTCTTCTATGAGAACACTGAAAACTTTTAATCTCAGCAGTGGCTGACTAGAACTTTGTTAGCACTTGAAAGCTTCTGATAGTATCATGCTTATACCCTAGCAAAGCTTAGAGGAAGTTCTTGGCCTGTTTATCCAGCCAATTTTACCTCTTACCCAGCATGGCTTTTAGCCATAGCAGTGTATGGATTAGATCAGTTAAGCCGTATCAGATGTGGAAGGGGTATGGACCCTAACAGGGCTGCTGCCTTTACATTGTCTGATACTACAGGCTAGCCTGCAGGGCTAGAGCTGATGGTCTCTTTGGTTATACTAGATAGTCCTCTATGACAGGGCTTTCCAAATGGTGTGCCGCAACACGTTAGTGTGTTGCCTGAAATGTATAGGTGTGTCACCTACCATCTTGGAAATGTATGCTGTTATTTATAAATCATGTTTTTTAAAATATATGAAAGGCTTTCGTGAGATATGTTGTGTCCCCATACATTTTGTTATTACAATTTCTGTATGTGTCTGTATCTCTTATAAGGCGCTAATTTAATCTCCGGTTTGCTAGGAAAACTGAATTACTATGTCATGAAATGATGCATGTCTAAAAAAGTGTGTCACCAACATGAAAAGTTTGGAAAGCTCTGCTCTATGATTTAGTGACATGACTTACCATCATACAGTAAGCTTCACAGTCACCCATTGTGTGAAACCCAGAGACCATGAAGAAGAATAGGTTGCTTACCTGTAATGTGGCTCTTCAAGTGGTTATCTGTGCCCTCACACAAACCCACCCTATCTCCATGTTTTCAGATCCTGACTTTTGGTGGCCTTTGAAATTGAGGAGGGGTAGCTTGGCAGGCAGAGACATGCCATGTATGTGGGAGTGGGTGGGGTTCCTACCAAGCTATTCAGCTCTAGAACAGTCCATGGGGTCTCTGTGCAGGTGCAAAAACCCATTTTGTCAGGGTACAGATGACCATTTGAACACCCACAATTAAACTGTTATGCAAATTGGTCACCATGGACTACAAGGCAGTCTATGCTTTCTGCATGTGGGCAAGAACGCAGTAGGCTTTTGAACACCCTGAAGAGCTCTATCACAGTGCTCTTTAGATGTTAATGATCCTCCAAGTTGGAGGACTGGAATGAGACATCTGACAAGTGGGATGAAATTTTGATAAATGCAACTTTGCTTCCCCATCCCCAGCTCTGACTAGAGAAATTATGTAAAGTCAATTCTAACTGCCCAGTCAACTATGTAATAACAAGAAAAAGATATAGAATTATACCCAGACCTCACTTGAATCCTTGAGAAGAAAATAATAGTCCAGAGGTTGCAGGGAGGAAACCCACTTGGGAATTTATCAACTTTCAGGAGACGGAGGAGAGATGCAAGGAAAGGGAATGAACTGCAAAGGGGTTCACAGGAAAATGGTAACCCTAGGTAGAGGGAGAAGGAACTTAAGAGACTTATAATTTGGGTGGAAAATGGTTTATAGCCAATGGGGAGATCTTTGAAGATTGATTTCCAGGTGTATGCCCCAGAAGGAATGATTGCTTGGCAGAAGAGAAACAGGCAGATTTGATCGTTCTTTTTTGTGGAGATACTTGAAATCTTAGGTTTCTTGTAACCGATTAACTTAAACATTTAAGATATCTTATAGAATTGAATAGCCTTGTGTAGTGAGGTATTTTTCATCTCACTTTTGTCTTAACTACTTTAACATGTAAGGAAATGCAAGTCTAGACTATGCAAGTGCATAAAGCAAAAAGATAACTATTGTGTATACCAATTGTCACAAAAGTGGAAAGATAGAGAGAAATGTAAGGTTCTACACTTAGGCAGAAAAAATGGAATCCACAAATACAAGATGGGGGACGCGTGGCTGGATGGCAGTACATGTGAAAGGGATCTAGACATCTTGGTAGAGCACAGCTGAACATGAGTCAGCAGTGTGATGCGGCAGCCAAGAGAGCCAACACAATTCTTGGTTGCATCAATAGGAGTATGGTGTCTAGATCAAGGGAGGCAATAGTACCACTCTATTCTGCAATGATTAGGCCTCATTTGGAATACTGTGTCCAGTTCTGGGTACCTCATTTCAAGAAGGATATCGACAAGCTTGAACATGTCCAGACCAAAATGGTGAAGGGTCTGGAAGCCATGCCCTATGAGGAGCGGCTTAGGGAGCTGGGTATGTTTAGTCTGCAGAAGAGAAGGTTAAGGAATATGATAGCCATATTTAAATATTTGAAGGGATGTTATGTCGAGGAGGGAGCGGACTTGTTTTCTGTTGCTTCAGAGACTAGGACAAGGAGCAATGGATTCAAGGTGCAGGAAAGGAGATTCCACTTGAACCTCAGGAAGAACTTCCTGACGGTCAGAGCTGTCTGGCAGTGGAATATGCTGCCTTGGAGTGTGGTAGAGTCTCCTTCTTTGGAGGTTTTTAAGGAGAGGCTGGATGGCCATCTGTTGGGAGTGCTTTGATGGGTGTTCCTGCATGGCAGGGGGTTGACTTGGATGGCCCCTGTGGTCTCTTCCAGCTATATGATTCTATAGCTTGGGTCTCAGTGAGTGGTGCTTCTTTCTGTACTTCCTGTTGGGGTTTTTCATCCCATTTTTTTTATCATCTCATTTTCCTTTTGTTACAGGTCTCCGAGTCAATGGGGAACTCATCACAGCTTATCCACAGGTAGTGGTGGTTCGTGTGCCAACACCATGGGTCCAAAGCGACAGTGATATCACAGTCCTTCGCCATCTAGAGAAGATGGGTTGCCGTCTGATGAACCGCCCCCAAGCCATTCTCAATTGTGTCAACAAGTTCTGGACCTTCCAAGAGCTGGCTGGACATGGTGTGCCCCTTCCAGACACATTTTCCTATGGTAAGCCGTTGAATTTAAAAAACATGATGTTCTGTAATGATTATACACCTATAGCGAACAAGATACTAAGACTGCTAAATTTGAAGAAATGATGACTTGAAAAAATTGGAAAAAAAGCAAGGCAGAACAGGCAAAGCATGTACAATTTAACTAGTGACAAGTTACAAAGGAGTAGCCATTTTATTTTGTTCATTAAAGGACTGAGGACAAGTGCACCACTTATCCCACAGCATTTCCCCCCAGTTCTGGGTGTGTGACTACCATTCCAACATTTGCTGCCTGAAAAAGTGTGTAACTAAGCAATACTTCCCATCAGCTACACCATGTTTTATAAGCATAAATGAATCCCAAGGCCTGTGTGTGGTAGTAAATAACATAAGTTATCCCATACCATCACTGCTGTTTAAAAAAAAAACCAGAACGATATAAATTTTCTATGTTCAGAAGAAGTAAGATAAAGGATGATGGGTGCATTGAGAATCCGAACTGGAGAGCTAGATGTAATGATTTTTTTACATGTGTATGTAGGAAACTGGACTCAAACTTGCCCCTTTTCTTCAGTTGCGAGTTTTTAAGTCATAGTGCTGCTAAGAAAGCAAGATGTGCTACAATTCTTGCATTCCACTGAGAGAAAATGTTTTATCTTTGCTAGTTTTATAAAAGAGGAAATTTGATTACAAAATGTCTGTAATGTGTTTTTAAACTAGCGTTCCTCATGTGATGCCTTCATATGGATTGGAATACAATTCCCAACAATTCTGGAGAATGTCAGATTTGGGAAGGCTGGTTTAAATCAGTATTCATTACAGGAAAATACATAGAATTGATGATAGGGGCTTGTCAGAAAAATGTGTTCTCAAGTTTTGGGACACTTGCATTTTGCTTTTTTTAAAAAAAATTATTTAACAATATTACAGTCTTGCAACAGTTACAACAGGTTTTTCTTTTTCCAAATGAACTCACCCCCTTCTCCTCCTTCCCCGAATTCATAATATAAAGTGAGGCTCTGTCATGCCTCTCAAAACAATAATTTTGTTCAGTGCATATTATTATGTAATATTTATCCAATTATTGATCCAAAATTTCAAAAGAATATGTATTTTTAGAATCTGGCACCTAAAACTAATAAATAGTTTCCATACAATTATAAGGTTATCTTCTACAATTTCTTTTGCTGATCTTAGATCTTTGTTAAATTCTCTAGATTTTCCCAAGTTTTTACTGTTTGTAGCCTCACTGCACATAAAACAAGCATGATAAGGTTTTTATTTGGTAAATCCTTATTCTCCTTTTCAAATGTAGAAATCATTAGTAATCCTCCTCTAAAATAGAGTTTCCCCTTGCTATTTGGCCTGTCCATGATAGGACTTCATCCTAGAAGCTTTGTATCTTAGAACATGTTAGTCACATGTGTGTCCAATCCTCTGTTTCTCCACACTTTCTCCAACATCATTTCTATATTTAGCTATTATTCCTATCTAACTTAAATGGAGAGGAATACCATTTGTGATTTGTGTATGACTTTCAATATCTTTTCAGTCATTTGTGGTGGTATTGATTTATAAATTGGGATTTTCCAAATTGTTTTCCTTCTATATTTATCCGAAAATGTGATTCCCATACTAATCTCAATCCCTTTAGTATGCCAAATTTAGTCTCTAGAATTACCTGTTATAATTTTAAAACTTGTCCGTTGTTTTGATTTGAGCTAGCATTGAATGTTGATTCAAATAATGTTAAAGCTCTCAGGGGACCTTCCTTTCTATTTGTGTTCACCTGTAATGTATTTATAAGTGCCACTAAAGTGAATTTATTGGGTTCAATTTATTTTTCAGTTGATCTAATTGAATGAGTTTTCCTGATGAAAACAGGCCATTTATCTTATAAATCCCTTTCTTTTTTTACCCCTTAAATTGACTATATTTGTCTTCAAGTTTAGAGTTCATGCTCTAAATACAGACAAAGAGGGAAAGGGGTAAGCGCTAATAATTTCTCATATTTGAACAAGTTTTTAAAATAAAAGCATTAACATTCTTATAAAAATGCTTCTTCATATCACATGTATATATGATCTTATTTTTATTTTCCCTCCCCTTTTCCTTCTGTTCCATATTTTCTATTTTTCCCAAGTTAGGTACCTTTACCAGTCCTCTTTATCACAACCTATTTCACATGTAACATCCTTTTCTTATCAATCATTTCTTAATAATGGCTTCTGTGATATATAACAAAAATAAATAATAAGATCTAATATCTGTATAAATCTCTTACCTTCATTCTTTAACTACTTTTATCCATTCTTTAATTATCCTAAGTTTTAATCCATGCCATCAACGTTTTTTATTCTATTTCAAGCTGCTGAATAAAATTTCCTTTTATCAAACTTGAGAGCTTTTTTATTTACATCATATCCATGATTTTGACTTTCCATTCTTCAGTTGTTGGACCTGTTTTCTCTTTCCAATAACAGAATCTAGCTGCAGTTCTCATAAAATGAGTACCCAGCTTTTGGGGGGCAATTAGCTAAACACATTGTAAACTGCTTAGAGAGCACTTAGATGATAAGCGATATAGAAATACACATGCTATAAGATTATTTTCTTGCTTCTCCTTATTTCCATCTATGTCATATTAAGTTTATATATTTGGGGTGCCATTTCAAATTTTTAATTTAGAATCTTCTGGTATCTATCACGTACTCTTTTACAAAATTTTTTAGCAAGTTCGCAAGACCACCACTTATGGTAATGGGTACCAATAGTATTGCCACATTTCCAACTCATCCCATTCCCTTTTTGTGTTATCTTTGCCAATTTCTGTGCAATTGTCATACTGGAATTTCATTTCCAGCCCTCCCGAGCCGGACTTCCACTCCTGAGAGGATCTGGAAATTATTCAGCGATTAATAATCCTAGCTGCCGCCACCCACTGTTCTGAATTAACTGAACAGCACAGTGGGACTCTGCTCAGCAGATTGTCAATCCCTAAACTAAGGACCTTCCCTCCCCCCCCCGGGTGAGGAAGTCCTATCTAGCGTATGGTGTGGGGATGGAGAGGAAACAGAGGTTTTACAGAAAGCATTTATTCAAGGCATGCAAATAAACAAGGCAGCCATACACATGAGAGGCTTTCTTCCTCCCAGGCACGCTTAAGTTACAAGTAGTTACAAAAACAGATGTAAAAACACAGATACATTCTTTAGATCAGCCAGCCTCCAAAATAATAAAAAGCTCTAACGCAGCTAACTACCTTATTCTAGTTACTCACATATGGGTTCACAGGCTTAGATGTTCTAAGAGGAATGAAGCCAGGAGGCGAAGGCCTACAGCCTGCAGTCTACGACTGGCACAGATCCCATCTCCAGGAGGTCACTTTGTTGTTCTCTCTTCACATGGCCTCCCAAGGAGTTTTTATAACTTCTCCCTGGAAGCATCTTGAAGCATCTTGAAGATGCTCACCTCTTTCCTTTTTGATTGGGCAATTCTCACCCTGTGACCTGTGATGTTGACCCACAGTAAAATGTAATCTAATCCCAACACCTCATTAACCCTTGGTTTACCTGAAGAGGGAAGTATCCCCCTTTCAGCCAAGTCTAGATAATGGGAAGCCCCATTATCACAGCAATCATATACCACTTAGGTAACATTTTGTAGTAATTTTCTCACAAATTCAGATTTTGAGTAAATTTTATTTCTTCTTCATGGGTCTCTGTGACTCACACAAATGGGTTGTCTGTGCCTGCACAGTACTCCCTTCAGAACCTTCTAGAGCTCTAGGCCTGGCATTTTGGCAGGAACCCCACCCCCTTCTGCTGAGGCTACGTAAGGCAACCTGGCAGCATTATCTCCAGTTCCCTTTCTGCTGCATCAGCTGTGCCCTTGGAGCCTTCCATTGAGCTTTCGTCGGACCTATTCTTCCATCTCAATGTTCTTTCAGCCTTTTTTCTTTGGCATATCCTCGAAATGTCAATATTGTTTCTCCAGTCTGGCCTGCTTAATGTTTTATGGCATCAGTGGCCTTCTTTAAGTGAAGTTGAGCATTTGGCTTGCAAATCCCTGACCAAGATGAGTCATTCAGAGTGTTTGACTTTCTTGGAGAAAGAAGCAATACAACCTGTACCAATCTCAGCTCTGAGACACAGCTTCTCTTCCCAGTACTTCCTAGTATCAAAGAAAGGGGGAGGAGTCTGCCTAATTCTCAACCTTTGAAGTCTCAACTACTACATCAGACCCTGTTGATTCCAAACGATCACACTAAGCTCCATTCTTCCTTTGCTTCAGGAAGGGAACTTGTTTGCGACTCTTGACCTCAAGGATGTGTGCTTCCACATTGTGATCCAACCAAATCAGAAATGCTTCCTGACCTTTGTCATCAGGAGAAGGGCATACAGGTTTCGGGTTCTTCCTTTTGGACTCAGCATGGCACCGAGAGTCTTCACAAAGTGCATAGCAGTTGTAGCGGCAGCTCTTTGATAATGCGGAATTGTCCTCCTCCCATACATAGACTGGCTGATTGTGTCCCCATCTCAAGCTCAGCTTTGTTGCAATCTCTATGAGACAATCAACCTGCTCAACGACCTGGACCTGACCATCAATTATAAAAAGTCACAACTTATTCCTTCTCAGAGAATTCAGTTCATTGGAACTCCCCTCAACTCCATTCGACAGTTGACATCTCTTCCATGGTTGTGGTTTCCTCACTGTGATATCGACTCTACAGAGAAATCACCGGGCTATCGCGAAGTCTTTGCAAATACTTCTGGGCTTTATGGCATCAATAATAGTGTTAATCCTGTTCACTAGAATTCACATATGTCCACTCCAGAATTGGCTATGACTCTTAGTACCGTGATCAATCCTTCAATCACTTTCTAGGTGGAGAAACATACAAATCCTGCTCACACGCATGCCATTCCATCCTCTAACCCCAACAGTCTCTCTGACTACTGATGAATCTCTCAAAGGGTGGGAAACCCACACCGGGAAGTTTACGATGAAGGGCAAGTGGTTGATGGTGAGGCATCTCCACATCAATGCTCTAGAGCTTCTGGCTGCAATAAAAGCATTTGCAGCTTTCAAAGATGTGTTGAAGGGCCAGGTTGTCCAGGTCTAAACAGACAACAGAGCTGTCGCTTACTATATAAACAAAAAAGGTAGCAAGAGATCGTCAACCCTCCTCCCTATGTCTTTGGAACTTGTTTCTAGCGTGGAATGTGGCGCTTCATCTTCCAGGGAGTTGGAACACCACAGTAGACTCTCTTAGGTCAAGCTCCCATGATGTGCCCCAAATCCTAGCAGACCTGTTCTCAAGGTGGACAGTGTCCACCATCGACCTCTTTGTGTCACCATGGAGTGCTCAGCGTCTGATGTACTGTTCCAGGTACACAAGTCACAGAGAGTCCCTTGGTGATGTGTTTCTTTTCAAATTCAGCAGTCTGATAGTCCTCATCTTTCTGCCCTTCCCACTGATCACAAGAGTCATCGTGAAAATCTGACGAGATGGAAACTCCGCACCATGGTGACCTCGACAGCTGTGGTTCGCTCCCCTCCTACTCTTATCTAACCATCAGTAACTGAGGCTTCCACTCAAACCAAACCTCCTAACTATGGACAGTAGTACTGTCTGTCATCCGAACATTGCCAGTCTAAAACTGACATCTTGGAACCTGCTGTGTTATCTTCATTGCCTCCATCAGTTTGACATCTCATAGAGGCCGCGCACAAACCATCCACTGTGTGCTCCTATACTTACAAGTGGTCAAATTTTCTCTTGTTTCTTCAGCAATGACACCTTGACATCAACATGTTCAATACTGTACACCTGCTTGAATTTCTTTCTGCATTATCCACGAAGGGACTATCTCTTGCCTCCATTTGCTGCTACCTTTCAGCGATTTCCTCATATCTTCAGCAGCGAAGCAAACCTTCCTATTTTCTTCACCCTCTGGTTGAGACTTACCTTAAGGGATACAAGCATCTATATCCTCCTATCAACCCACCCACCCGCTCCAGGCTGGAGCTTACCTCTGATCCTCAAGCATCTCTCCAAGTGGTCCTTTGAGCCAGTGGCCGCATGCTACTTCAGACTCCTGTTGTGGAAGACTGCTTTCTTTGTCACTATCAAATCTGCCAAAATAGCGAGTGAACTTTGTGCTTTCTGAGTTGAGCGCTTGTACCTCTGGTTCCATCGGGAGAAAGTCATCCTCCCACTCAACATCACCTTTCTACTGAAAGTGGTCTCCACTTTCTATCTCAACCAGAACATTATACTGCCGGTTTCAATGCCTAACCCTCCTATGGACTTGGAGCATAGCACACACTCTTTGGCCATTTGGTGTGCACTTGCCTTCTGTGTGCAGCCCACAGCTGAGTACAGGAAATCTCAGAGACTCTTCCTATGCTATTCCTCAATTTAAAAAGGACTCCTGGTATCACTGTAAAGACTATCTAAATAGATGGCTTGCATCATTAGACTCTCATGTGAACTGGCTGGGAGAGAGCCTCCAACCCAGTTGAGAAGCCATTCCATCTGAGCTTTATCTGTATCTGCTGCCTTTTTTAAAGGGAGTTCCTTTGCATGAGATATGTAGGGCTACCACATGGTCTCAGCCTACAACCTTTATTTCACATTACAGAGGTCACCAAAGAGCTACTAATGATGCTATGTTTGGGAGAGCTGTGTTGTTTCCTTCCATTCAGTGATATGAAACTTGAATATTTGTCATGTTAATAAAGTTTTTCTTCTTTGATGTTTCTCATTTTGGCACAATAAAATTTGACCTTGGTTCAGGTAATAATTGCTTCCTGATTATTAAATCAGGAAGAAACTGACTTGTCGCATGACACTCCAACCTCCTTCATTTGTAGCTCACTAGTCTCCCATTTGTGTGAGTCACAAAGACTACAAAGAAGGAGGACAGGTTGCTTACCTGTAACTGTGGGTCTTCGAGTGTTCATCTATGAATTCACACAACCCTGCCCTACCTCCCCACTTGCATCCTGCTCTGTCCTGTGTTCTAAGGCTGCTGCAGTGGTCAAAGAACTGGGGAAAATGCAGCAGGCAGCCTTGCATAGCCTCAGGGGAAGGGGAAGGGGTTCCTGCCAAAATGCTGGGCCTAGAGCTCTAGAAGTTTCTGAAAGGAGTACTGTGCAGGTGCAGACAACTAATTTGTGTGAGTTCACAGATGACCACTCGAAGACTTCAGTTACAGGTAAGCAACCTGTCCATATCTGCTTTCCATACTTTAGTCCATTTCTTTTGAATCTATTTGGTGTCCTGTGTTTTGGGCCCATCTTATTGTTGCTTTTATCAGTTCATGCTGCATTTTTTTGTTGTAGAAGAAATTTGTAAATTTTAGATATTATTTTAACTTGATTTTCCAACAAAATTGCATTTCTTTCATTTTTTGATCCTTCAAATTGAAGTAGACGATTGTCTAATTTAAATCTTTCTCTAATTTGTCTGACTGGGAAACAGTTCATTTCATGTCATTATTTAATTCTTCTGCCATCTTCAAAATCAGAGTTGTACTTTCCCGTACTTAAACCATATACTAAACAACCCTTCAGCAAATGGATTTTCTAGTTCATAATAGTATAGTTGTTGGTAATATTTGATGGGATGAAGAAGCCAGTCAACTGTCTGTGACTGAAAATTGGATGGACAGGTAAGGGCAGGTGGTCTGTACAGCTGAGTGTATGATGTAGCATCAATAGAGGATTTAGGTTTAGTTTTCACCTGTAAAAGATATGTTTCTCCCACCTCTTAAATGTTCTGATACAGTATCTTTGCTGTGTGAGAGAGACACAGCAGTGTGACACTGTTGATATTCTTTGGGCTAAATCAGTTATCTGGGTTGCTTGTCAGAGGCACAGTGATATGGTGGTTTTGCTCTCACCTGCATGATCAGTTTCAGAAACTGATACAAAAAGGTGATGTTTACTTAACACTATGCCATTTAAGCAGTGTAGGCCTACAAGGGTCCGTATTGCCCCCATGTTTGCTAACGTGTATTGGGATGGCCCATCTATCCCTCCCCACCTCTGATTTTGCAGGCTAGAATTATTCCCACTGCCATCCAATTTTTAAAATTAATTTAAATCCTAAGCAAGGAGAGCCACACTTCTAGTTTTCTGTAAACAGCTGAATTTACCTATCAAACAAGGCATGTGCTCCTACAGACTTTGTTTAGACCCCAAGATACAGAGCATGGGGAGAAAGAAAAGTGATTTATGGTCACTTCTGGTTTTGCATTTTTGCACTGGGGTGAGCTGCTAGGTTAGTTCACTAGGGATTTGAAGAGAAGTGTCACCCATGTTGATGTCGCCCAGCTATAGTACTTCTTAAGGCAGATGAAGTAGGGCAGGTGCTGAACTGGTATCTGAAGTCAGTAATAGATGGGCTGCATAACGGCCGGAAAACTGGAGCTGAATGTGATGTGATCGAGTGGTTCTTCTTCATGGTCTCTGTGACTCACACAGATAGTGCATTGTTCAGAAACTTCTAGAGCTGTTACTCAAGCATTTTCACAGTAGCCTCTCCTCTAGTGGCACATATGACTGGCCATTTTCCTGCTCATCCCCTCAGATCCTTTTTGTCCATTGCATCAGCAACATCAAGGAACAGTTTTGCTGTGCACTTTGGCATTATCATTGGTTGGCTTGGAGTATGTACTCTTTTCTCTTGGCTTTCCAATACAGTTTGGTTTAGTATCTTTATTGGTTTTGATTTGGACTGTTTGCTTCTTTTTTGCATCTCCTTTATGGTTTAAGTTGTTGTTTTGGCTCCTTCTCAGATGTTGCCCTGGCTTCATTTAAGAAGGATTCTTGTGGAACCAAGATTCCAAATACTGATGGCCATTCCCTTTGCCATCTATGCCTGGGAGAGAATCATAATATCAGGGCATGCTCACGTTGCAAAGCCATGACCCTGCAAGCTTGCAAAAACCACTGTTGGTGCCTGAAGTCTCTCCTTTACAAGTAGGCCTTGACTTGTCAAGGCACTCCTTCGATGTCCAGATGATCCTTGGTTCCACACACTTCTTTGGTACTGACTCCTGTTTCCTCTGCTTCAAGACCTGCTTGTTAAAGGCTATCCACTGAAGTTTCAGCAGCTGAAGTTGCAATGCATCCCATCTCCAACCCAATTGTTGGTACAGGGAAATCGAAACACAAAGCCCACCATATGAAGGTCCCTTTGACACCAGGCCACTTTCTTGACCTTGAGTCTGTTTTGAAATGTGCCAAATGCAGACACCGTAAAAGAAGAAGATACCCAGGATTCTTCTCAGCCCAAATGGTTTCTATAGTGACAAGAATGAAATTCAACCAGACGAGTCTAAAGGAGCAAAGGAATCACAGAAACTGCAAGAGGACTCTAAACATGACACATCAGATGAAGACTTTCAAGGAGATGCATCTGTGGTTTCAGCAAGTGCACAACTGCTGATAGAACAGGAAGACCAAGAACAATTGACATCTGCTGTTAAGATTAATTTAGATTTCTCATCATCTGAGGCCTAAATGTGGAGTACAGTTTTTGATAATGGGGTAAATGCCCCACGAAAGAAAAAGAACATTTTTCATTATTTGAAAAAAAAAATAGATTTGGATGTTATTGTTTGCAAGAAACTCATGTACATAGGAGGCACCAAAACTTGTTAGTTCAGAAAAATTTCGGGGAAGAATTTATTTCAATGGGATTGTCTAAGAAAAATGGTGTGGTTATATATGTAAGATCTAATTTGTTACCATAACTGATTATTTCAGATGAAGAGGGTAGATTTGTGGTTGTTGAAATTACTGTAAATGGGGAAAAATTTGATTGTGGGAATGTATGTACACACAGATCAATTTTAATTCAAAAATTGAATGAAATTTTGTCTGATATATCTGACGGTATTTTTTTTTTAATAGGAGATTGGAACAAGGTTATTGTTCTAGCTCAGTCCCAGTAGCACAACCGATAATCCAAACAAAGCAAACAGTTGCTCCCAGCTCATTACTTTTATTCAGTAAGCACAAGGTCAAAAATAAAGTCCAACAGAATTTAAAGGCAAGCAAGTCCAGAGTCAGTCACAGTAATCCAGAGTCAGACACAGAGTCCAACAAAGCATTCAGGGAACAGAGAGGTCAGATAAGCTCTGACAACTCCTTGAGAAGGGGGGCAACTGTATCAGTTGGCCACCTAATGCAGCTGTTGTTAATTGTTGCCGGTTATATATTATCTGGGATTTATGTAGGCTCTCTTTTTGTTGTCTGCCCTCAGCAAAGCTAGGTACTGTCAAGTTACCTTATGTATCTGAAGGGACAGGACTCTTTGCTGGAGCTGACACTGCCCCCTGTGGCACTGTAACTTCTTCCTGTAGAGCAGGTCTTGGCATGCCTCCTGTTTCAGCCTCTGGCATGTCCCATTTCAGTCTCTGATTCAGAGTCCATGTTTTGGAAGCAAGGTGTGACAGTTGCACCCCCACAAATATATAGATCTTCACCAAAAAAGATTAAGAAATTTCATGGTTGACTTCTGGATGTTTTTTTTTTTTAATTAATGGACAATTTACAAACTATAGATATCTGGAGATTTAAATACCCAAATGAGAAAGATTATACTTTCTTCTCTAAATGATATAAATCATTTTCAGGATGAGATACAATAAGGCTATCAAGGACTTGGACTGACAAGATACAGAAAGTTGAGATTTTACTAAAATCTGTTTTAGATCATAGTCCATAAAAGTTATCTAAAGAATGGAGATGGAGATGGAATTGGTGACCAAAGAAGAAATAGTTCTGGGAGCAAAAGATGAGATTAAGGAATTTTTTGAGAGAAATTCAAATAAAGAAGTAAATGCCAGAACTGTTTGGAACACAAGTAAAATATGGGAGGATATTTTATCCAAGTCAATAGAGAATTTAAAATAAAACAAATGGGGAAAAAGACCCAAATCCTAGATGCTATATAAAATTCAAGAACAATTGAAAAAAATCACCAGAAAATGGAGATACTCTGAAGAAATTGGGATTCTTGAGAAATCAATTGTCAGTATTAATGACTGAAGAAATAGAAAAGCTGAAATTTTTGAAGTAAAAGAATTTTGGACATGAAAACAAGCCTGGGAAATGGTTACCTTATAACTAAGAAAACAAAGACAGAAGAAGATGATTATGAAACTAAAAGAAGATGACAGAATACACAAAAAATAAGGAACTACAAAGAATTTTTAGAATTATTTTCTTAAATTATACTCAGGTATGGACATCGAAGTTAGGAGGATGGAACAGCATTTGAAGAGACAAAATTTACACAGTTTGAGGAAGAAAAGCAACAAATTAATTGTAAGATTACTACTATGGAGATAGAGGTCATTCAAAAACTGAAAGTGAGGAATACTCCAGGCCTGGATGGATTTGGTACACTGAAACAAGAATTAAGGCTCCCCTTACAAATCGTTATGAAAGGGGTTTTAGAAACTAGATTAATTCTGGAGTCTTGGAAAGACGCTACCATTTCATTGATTCCAAAAGAAGAACAAGATTCAGCATTACCAAAAAATTATAGACCAATTTCACTCTTAAATAATGATATAAATAATGATCGAAAGATTGAAGAATTCATTAAGTATATTAATGAAGATCAGAGTGGATTCCTACCAAGATAACAGATGAAAAATAACAACAGAATTGTATTGGCTGTGATGGAATATTTTGAAAGCTATAATGAGAAACAGGGTGCATTAATTTTTTTGGATGCTGAAAAAGCTTTTGATAAACTGAATTGGAATCCCCTTTTTAGTTCATGAATTCATGAGCTTTGGTTCAAATTTCTTAGCTTGGATTAAAACTATAAACTCTAATCAGTTTGCTAAAATAATCAATGGAGATTTGACTAACTGTTTTTCAGTTCATAGAGAGACATGTCAAGGTTTTCCATTGTCTCCACTTTTATTTATTTTATGTTGGGAAAAAATAATAATAATAATAATAATAATAATAATAATAATAATAATAATAATAATAAAAAATTTATTTTTATCCTGCCTCTCCCAGTGGATCGAGGCGGCATTACAGGAATATATAAATACATTAAAACATTAAAATGTACCCCATCCTCCCCACCCACCAACCCTTCTATCCCTCTAAAACACATTAATTATTAATACAGATTAAAAACAAAATTAAAAACAAAAGGACAATTGATGAGAGGTGGTGCAACACTAGTCTGGGAAGGCTTGTCGGAAGAGAACAGTCTTGACTGCTTTTTTAAAGCAGTCAAGACTGGTAATGTGCCGTGTCTCCTCTGGCAGGCCATTCCATAACTTGGGAGCGACAGAAGAAAAGGTCCTCTGCGTAACTGCAGCCAACCTAGTTCTGATTGGCTGCAGTAAATTCCTCCCAGAGGACCTTAGTGTGCGGGGCGGATTATATGGGAGAAGGTGATCCCGCAGGAAGGCTGGCCCCAAGCCATGAAGGGCTTTAAAGGTAAAAACCAACACCTTGTACTGTGCCTGGAAACTAATAGGCAACCAGTGTAAAGACTTCAGAATAGGTGTTATGTGGTCAGTTTTAGATCTTCTGGTGACCAACCTGGCTGCCATGTTCTGAATTAATTAAAGTTTCCGGACTAAGCACATGGGTAGTCCTATGTAGAGCACATTGCAGAAGTCAAGCCGTGAAGTTACCAGCGCATGTACCACTGTTTTTAGGTGTTCCAAGTCCAGGAAGGGGCGCAGCTGGCGTATCAGCCGAAGCTGATAGCAGGCACTCCTGGCTGCCGCATCAATTTGAGCTGTCATCTGAAGCGGCGAATCCAAGAGCAACCCCAAGCTGCGGACACAGTCTTTCAGGGGAAGTGTGAACCCATCTAGAACTGGTTGACAAACCTCCATACCTGGGCTAGGGCCCTTAACAGCGAGTACCTCCATCTTATCTGGATTCAGCTTCAGTCTTTTTTTCCTCATCCAGTCCATTACTGCTTCAAGGCATTCATTTAGAGGTGAGATGCCATCCTTAGTTGATGCTATTTTCCGAGGCATGGAGAGATATATCTGGGTGTCATCAGCATACTGATAGCACCTTGCTCCATGCCTCCTGATGATCTCTCCCAGTAGTCTCATGTAGATGTTAAATAGCATTGGGGACAGGACGGTGCCCTGAGGGATGCCAGATTTAAGCTCCTTTTTCAAGGAGCAGCTGTCCCCAAGCATCACCATCTGGTATCTACCTGAGAGATAGGACCGGAACCACTAAAGCGCAGTGCCCCCGATCCCCAGCCCTCTCAGGCGTTCCAGAAGGATACCATGGTCTATGGTATCGAAAGCCGCTGAGAGGTCCAAGAGTACCAGCAGGGTCACACTTCCCCTGTCGATACCTAGGCGTAGATCATCCACTTCTTCTTCGTGGTTTCTGTGCCTCATACAATAGGAGCTTTTGCGCCTGCGCGGTAGCGTTCGGAAGATTCTAGAGCTCGTTGGCTTGGCGGGGAGCCCCTCCCCCTCGGTCGTACTGCGCATGCTCCTCCCGCCGAGCCACGGTCTCTCCTCAGTTCTTTCTTGTCCGCCTCAGCGTACAGAAGGTGGTTCTTGTTGGCTTGCGTTTTTTCTTGCTGCATAGTTTCTTGGATTTGGAATCGACCTCGGACCGTCTCTTGACTCTCCCTACGGACTTCCCTTCGATTTTTGGTATGTTTTTCACGTTTTTTGATCCTTTTTCGCCCTTTTTTCGCCTTTTCCCTCGGCTTCTTTCGGCTCAGTGCGGCGTCCTCCGACTCTCCGCTTCTCCTCGCCCTTGCCCCGCGTTTTATGTCGGCGTTGTTTAATTCCTGCGCCTCCTGTGGAAGGAAGGTCGCCCTTTCTGACCGACACTCGAAGTGTCTTTTTTGTTTGGGTGAGGGACATAACGTCCAAACTTGCCCCATGTGTAGGGGATTCACCCACCAGACACTTCAGAACCGGGCGGCGAGGCTGAAGTCTTTTTGCTGGGAGCAGTCTCTCCGCGCCCAGAAGACCGAGTCCATTCCGATGGAAAAAGGCCTTTCTTCGCCCTCCTCCTCTTCCCCGACGGCCGCCGGGACCTCGGTACCGTCGGTGTCGAAGCCCCCGGTACCAGTGATGAAGCTACCGAGGATCCCGAAGATCTCAACGGGTCGGTCACGAGATGACCCCGCGGCCTCCTCCTCAAAACCGCTGACTTCTGCCCAGAAGAAAGCGCCCCGCTACCGAGGAGGTACCTAGGGAGAAGAAAAAGAAGGGGAAGGAGGAGCAGCACCCTCCGGAGACCACCCGGCCACTGACCCCGCCGCCTACCCAGCCTGCGGGAGAGCCAGCCCTCTCCCACGTCCCGGAGGAAGAAACGCCGCAGGCCCAGGAGATCCTGGAGCTCTCGGACGACGACCAGCCCGTCGAGGCCACCCCTTCCCAGCCTCCGAAGCTAGTCGTGGAGACTGTGCCGCCGAGCCGCCGTCCATCTCCGGAGCACCACGTGGACACCCCGGGCCGGAGACGTTCCTCCCCCGGCATGGCGAATCCCGATCTCCGGACCACTGGGCCAGGCCTCCATCCCCGCGGTATCGGGAGATGCGCCTGGAGAGCGTGCGGGCGGGTGAGAGCGTGCACTTCCCCGGCTACTTGGGGAGATATGCGCTGGACCAAGGATGGCACGAGCCCCCGGGCTCCCACTACTCCTACTTGCCCTCCTACCGGGACCGCTACCACCTGTACCCGAGGTACTGGTCGCCACGACCACGCTCCCGCTCGCCACCACGGGAGCGCCGCTACTCTTGCCATGGGCGATCGCCCAGGGGCAGGTCTCAGAGTTCCCATGCGGCCCGGGAACCATCACCCCACCGCAGACCGGTCTCCCCGCCGCCACGGACTACGGCCACGGCGACCAGGCTGACCCCGCAGGCCACCCTGGCTCAAGCGGGAACCTCGGCCACGTCGACGACCCAGGCGGTGGTACACCCGACGCCATCGATACCGCCCCCGGAGACCGTGCCGGCCCCGATGGTACCGCCCGCCGCTCCGCCGATGCAGCCAGCGAGAGCGGAGAAGGCCGCGGAACGTTCGCCATCCCCGTCCGATGACTCCTATGAATCGGACTCTGACTCCGCGGAATCCACGCCGTCCTCTCATGAGTCACCGCCGCTGGGCTTCGGGGACCCGCTCCCAGAATCGACCCCGGAGGACGTGCGGCAGTTCTCCGCAGTTCTCCTTCGAATGGCGACGGCGCTCGGCCTCAAGGTAACGGAGCCCACCCCGCAGGCGCAGGACCCGGTCTTCCAATACCTGGAGACCTGACCTCCATCGGCCGCGCCGCTCCCATTCCTGCCGACCCTGGCGGATGCGCTGAAGCAACCCTGGGCTAAGCCGGCGTCCGCGCAGCCTGTCCCACATAGGCTTGAACATTTGTACAGGACCCAGAGGGAAGGAGCGGAGTTCCTGTTCAACCACCCCGTCCCGAACTCAGTGGTGGTGGAGTCGTCCCAGACACGGGGTGGCAACCAGGCCCACATCACCCCGCCCGATCGGGAAGGCCGGAAACTCTGACGGCTTTGGGAGGAGGTTCTACTCGGCGGCGTCCCTGGTGTCCAGGACCACCAACACTATGGCTTGCCTGGCGGCCTACCACCGGAACCTCTTCAATCGCCTAGGTCCTCTCTTGACTGACCTCCCGGAAGAGTCCCGCGCGTCCGCCACGCAGATCTTCGGAGAGGCTGTGGCCATGACCACCCAACAACTCGCCACCTCGAGGCACGCCGTGGAGGCCACCTCGAGGGTCATGGTCGGTGCTGTGGCCCTCCGACGCCATGCGTGGCTCCGTTCCTCCGGCCTCCAGGAGGACAGCCGTTGGAGGATGAAGACCTCCCCTTCGATGGGCAGGGGTTCTTCCACACGTCCACAGACGACGCCATGGACCACCCCGTCAAGGCCCGGCTGACGGCGAGGAAAATCGGGATCAACCAGCCTCCCCAGGCTCGCCGGTCGTCCCAGTCCAGGTCGTCATGGCGGACGTCCTCCTCGTCCTCGACCTACCAGCCTCGGTCCCCGCGCTTGACCGCCTCGAGACCGTCCGCGGTGGCAGCACAGAGGAGGCCCCACCGGCGGCAGCCTCCGCCGTCCAAGAAGTCTTCCTCGGGCGGGAAGGCGCGTTTTTGATGCGTCCCGCAGGACACCACCGATGCCGTCCTTCGCCCCTCCAGCAGACCTCATCCATCATCCGAACCTGGCCAGACACCTCAACCGATGGCGCGAGATCACCACGGACTCCTGGGTACTTACCATCGTCCGCCTGGGGTACGCCATCGAGTTCCGGGATATTCCACCACGGGGCGTCTACTACTCCACCCCGGCCAACTCGGCTCTGCTGGAGGAGATCCAGTCCCTGCTCGACAAAGGAGCGATCAAGAGGCTTCCACCCTCGGCCAGGACCACCGGCTTCTACTCAAGGTACTTCGCTGTACCGAAAGCGGACGGGTCCCTACGCCCCATCCTGGACCTTCGGGGAGTGAACGAATACATCCCCCCAAGAGGTTCAAGATGGTCACGCTGCCATCGATCCTCCCCTTTCTCCGACGAGGGGACTGGCTGGCATCCATAGACCTCAAGGACGCCTACTTCCACATCTCGATCCGCCCCCAGCACAGGCAGTACTTGCGCTTCACGATCGACGGTACCAGCTACCAGTACCGCGTCCTGCCCTTTGGACTCTCCACCGCACCCCGCGTGTTCACAAAGTGCATGGCTCCCGTCGTCTCCTTCCTGCGGACGAAGGCGTCTCGGTCTACCCCTATCTCGACGACTGGCTGTTGGTGGCGTCCTGCAAAGACAAACTTTACAAAGACATTCACCTCACCTTGACATGGCTCACCCGGCTCGGGCTCAAGGTAAACCCCAAGAAGTCCCACCTCGAGCCTGCCCGCCTCCTCGACTTCATCGGGGCGACCCTCGATACCGTGTCGAGAAGGGCCTACCTACCGACGGCAAGGGCCCGGACGCTCACCCGCGCGGCGCGGGCGGCCTCCCAGGCCCCGACGGTTTCGGCCAAGACGCTGCAGCAGCTGCTCGGCTACATCGCGGCGACCACGGCCGTCACCTATTTCTCCAGGCTACGAGCGCGACCCGTGCAGCACTGGTTTGTCAGGGTCTTCGACCCGCTCCGGGACGAGCAGTCCCGTTGGTACCACATTCCCCCGAGATCCGGCAGACTCTCTTGTGGTGGGAGTCCCACCGGAACCTGATGTCGGGAATGCCGTTCCGCCAGCCCAGACCCACGGTCACGATAACAACGGACGCGTCCCTGCTGGGCTGGGGAGCCCACGCCGGAGATCTACGGGTCAAAGGTGCCTGGATGGACGGCGAGACGTCCCTCCATATCAACGCTCTGGAACTCCTCGCCATCCACAAAGCCCTGATGGCGTTCCGGCACCTGGTGGTGGGCCGCTCCGTGCTGATCCTCACCGACAACACAACCGCCATGTGTTACGTGAACAGGCAAGGGGGAACCCACTCCACCACCCTGCTGACCATCACGCTCGCCCTCTGGGACTGGTGCGCCTCCCTGAGGATCCACCCGCTGGCGGTTCACCTGGCGGGGCAGGAGAACACCATGGCGGATGCCCTCAGCAGGGACACCTCCTCCTACCACGAGTGGTCCCTGGCCGATGACGCCTTCCGGATGCTCCGACACCGGTGGGGCGAGCCGACCGTCGACCTCTTCGCGACCAGCCAGAACGCGAAATGCCGACGCTTCTGATCCAGGGCGGGGCACGATCCCCGCTCCATCGGTGACGCGTTCCAGATACCGAGGGACGAGGGGCTCCTGTACGCCTTCCCGCCGTTCCCGCTCCTTGGCCGCATCGTATCGAAGATCATCGCGGACGGAGCAGACGCGATTCTGGTAGCACCGTACTGGCCGAGGCAGCACTGGTTCGGCCCCCTGATCGAGGCCTCCCAGGGGAGGACCCTCAAGTTCCCGCTGGCGCCGGACCTGCTCTCCCACTCCAACGGCCAGGTGCTACACCCGGACCTTCCAGTATTGGCCTTCCATGCCTGGAGGATATCGCCATAGGCGACCCGACCATCGTTACCATCTTAACGGCGGCGAGGAAGGAATCGACACGGAGGAACTACCACTACAAATGGCAGCAGTGTGTCGCCTTCGCAGAGGAGCGGCGTGAGCTGACGTCCCCGGCCGGCCTCCGGACCGTTCTTCACTTCCTCCTCCACCTGTGGCAGCAAGGCCTTGCCTTCACCTCGATCAAGGTCTACCTCGCCGCGATCGTGGTGTACCAACCGCCGAGATCACCCTCCACGGCGTTCTTCCGGGACGATACCGTCAAGCGGTTCCTGAAGGGCCTCCAACACCTCTACCCGCCGGTATCACCCCCGCTACCGTCGTGGTCGCTATCGCTGGTGCTATCGCAGCTCACGAGGCCGCCCTTCGAGCCGATGGCGACAGCGGACGACAGGCTCCTGGCGATGGAGACGGCGTTTCTCGTGGCGATCACCTCTGCCAGGCAAGCCGGAGAGTTGGCGGCGCTGCGCTGCGTCGACCCCTTCCTCGTGTTCCACCGCGACAAGGTCATCCTCCAACCCGACATCTCGTTCCTGCCGAAGGTGGTCTCCACCTTCCATCTCAACCAGGACATCGTGCTCCCGGCCTTCTACCCCGAGCCCACCTGGCCCCTGGAGCGGGCCCTGCACTCCCTGGACGTCCGTCGGGCCCTTGCGTTGTACACGGATAGGATGGCGTCCTACCGTCAGACACCTCACCTCTTTGTCTGCTATGGCAGGCGCAAAAGAGGCCACAAGGTATCATCCCAGTGACTCTCCAAGTGGGTCGCGCAGACTATCCACTTGACCTACCAACTGGCCAAGAAGCCTCCGCCGGACCTGCTTCGGGCCCATTCCACCAGGGCCGTGTCCACGTCCATGGCCCTCCTGCGAGGAGTCGACCTGCCGAAGCTGTGTCGTGTGGCGACCTGGGCCCAACCGTCGACCTTCATCCGCCACTGCAGGCTTGACTGCCGTTCCAGGCAAGATGCCCGGTTTGGTCGTGTGGTGCTGGCCTCTGTCGTCTAGGGTCTGGGACCTGACCCACCATCCTACAGGTGAGCTATTCAGTCTCCTATTGTATGAGGCACAGAGACCACGAAGAAGAAGAACAGGTTGCTTACCTGTAACTGTAGTTCTTCGAGTGGTCATCTGTGCCTCATACACACCCGCCCTGCCTTCCCCTCTCTTTCAGGTCCCATGTTCTTCGGCGGACCAGAACTGAGGAGAGACCGTGGCTCGGCGGGAGAAGCATGCGCAGCATGACCGAGGGGGAGGGGCTCCCCGCCAAGCCAACGAGCTCTAGAATCTTCCGAACGCTACCACGCAGGCGCGAAAGCTCCTATTGTATGAGGCACGGATGACCACTCGAAGAACTACAGTTACAGGTAAGCAACCTGTTCTAAGGCGACCATGGCAGTCTCGACTCCATATCCTGCCCTGAAGCCAGTTTGAAATGGATCTAGATAATCTGTTTCATCCAAGACAGCTTGGAGCTGAAGGGCAACAGCCCTCTCGATCACCTTGCTTAAAAATGGAAGATGGGAAACTGGTCTGTAATTATTTATATCCAGGGGATCTAGGGAGAGCTTTTTTAGAAGCGGACGTATAATTGCTTCTTTTAAACAAGCTGGAAAATTGCCCTCCCTGAAGGATGCATTAATAATATGTTTTAAGTGAGTCTTAATTGCAACTCCTCCCTGGACGACCAGCCATGAAGGGCAGGGATCAAGAGGGCAAGTTGTCCTTCTTACCTTTCCAAGGAGCTTGTCTACGTCCTCGGTACTCACTGACTGAAACTGATCCAGTATAATCCTGTTCACGGGGTCGCCGGACGCTCCATTTGTAACCTCTGCTTTAACACCGGCATCCAAGTCGGCTCATATCTGAGAGATTTTATCTGCGAAATGATTATTCAAGGCATCACAGCAAGCTACGTTAGGTTCTAACAACAAGTTCAGGGGAGTGGGTATCTGAGTCAGATCCCTTACCACCCTGAAGAGCTCTGCTGGATGAGAAGTCGCAGACGCAATACGTGCAGAGTAGAAGGTCTTCTTTGCTGCAGCTGTTGCCACTCTATAGGAATGAAGGAATTCTCTATAGCGTGTCCTGTCAGATAAGCGTCAAGATTTCTGCCATTTGCGCTCTCATCGTTGTCCAGCCTGCTTCATATTCCTAAGTTCTACTGTATACCAAGGATTGCGGTTTGCAGCAGGCTGGAAAGGACGCTTGGGAGCAATTGTGTCGATAGCCCTGGTAAGATCGCAATTCCAGGTATTAACCAGGGCTTCGACAGGATCACCGGCGATACCAACCATAAGACCCTTGAGGGCTTTCTGGAATCCAATAGGTTCCATTAACCTTTGAGGGCGGCCATTCTAATAGGTCCACCACCCCTGCAAGGGCGGATAGCAGCCATTAGTCTAACCCTGACCAGGAAATGATCCGTCCATGGCAAGGTGGTAGCATTTGTTATCTCCACCCACGGCTGTGCTTGTTCCGTACTAACGACCGCATCAAGGGTATGACCTGCACAATGTGTTGGCCCAGAGGCTAATTGGGATAGGCCCATGTTTGTCATGGATGCCATGAACTCCCGAGCTGCACCTGTCAAACTGGTCTCAAGTGGGATGTTGAAGTCGCCCAGAACCAGAAGTCTGGGCAATTCCAACACCAACTCTGACACCAGCTCTGTCAGCCCGGCCAGGGAGTCTGATAGACAGCGAGGTGGTCGGTACACTAACGGAATCCCTAGACTATCCCTTGCCTTCAGGCTCAGGTATATACACTCGAAGTGGTCTGTTTTCCGGACAGGTATCCTGGTCAGCATAAGATTGTCTTTGTAAACCAAGGCTATTCTGCCCCCCCTTCCCCTTACCTGCTCACTGACAGAGTATCTGGCTGGCAAGGCCTGGACCCATGTTGTGGCACTATCTTCTTCCAGCCAGGTCTCTGTAAAGCATGCCAGGTCAGCGTCTTCATCCTTTAAAAGGTCATGAATAATATGCGTTTTCTTTTTCATTGACCTGACATTGCACAGGAGCAAGGAAAGGTTCTGTGGGTGGTTTGGTTCGCTCTCCAGACACCTTGGGGTAGCAGGGCGAATGGAAGGTGAGATAGGTATTAAGCATCTCTCTCTCCTTCCCCTGTAACAACATTTTGCCCTGCTATCACCATATCTCCCTTTGCCCCACACAGTACTTATTGTTGCTCCTCGTTGTTCATCCATTACATCCAACCACCCCTCATCAGAAGGAGAAAATATCCCTGCTTTCCCACACCCCCACCCACTCCTACTTCCCCTTCCTTCCTCCCTCTCCTAATTATAAGGCCAGGCAGGAGGGTGTGGCCAGCAGCAAACCTCTCTGAGTTCTTCTCCCAGCCTCTTTCAAAGGCCAGGCAGGAGAGAGTGGCCAGCAGCAAGCCCCTCTGAGTTCTTCTCCCAGCCTCTTTTAAGGCCAGGCAAGAGGGTGTGGCCAGCAGCAAGCCCCTCTGAGTTCTTCTCCCAGCCTCTTTTGAAGGCCAGGGAAGAGGGTGTGGCCAGCAGCAGCCCCTCTGAGTTCTTCTCCCAGCCTCTTTTAAGGCCAGGGAAGAGGGTGTGGCCAGCAGCAGCCCCTCTGAGTTCTTCTCCCAGCCTCTTTTAAGGCCAGGGAAGAGGGTGTGGCCAGCAGCAAATCCTGCAATTAATCAAGATGCTGAAATAATTGGAGTTAAAATTAGAAAAGCAGAATTCAGAATAAGAGTGTTTGCAGATGATTTGGTAATAACGTTCCAGAACCTTCTTGACTTGATAATGAAATTACAAAGAAAAATAAAAGAATTTGGAAAATTAGCTGGATTGAAAATTAAGCAGAAAACCGAAGGGTCAACTAAAAATATGACTGTATAGGATAAAAATGAATTACAGTTGAAAACGACTTTACACTTGAAAAGAAACTTAAATGTTTAGGTATTAATTTAACTGGAAATACAAGCCAACTATATGAAAATAACTATATCAAGACCTGGAGGGAGATTAAGACTGATATAGAAAAATGGCAGAAGTTCAATTTATCTGTACTGGGTAGAATTTCCATGATTAAGATGAACATCCTCCAAAAGACTATTTTCTTGTTCAAATGAGTGCAGTTTTGACTAAAGATACCCCATTTAAAACATGGCAAAAAGTTTTGCCAAATTTGTATTGGGAGGTAAGAACCCCAGAGTGAGATTTAAGATCCTGCAGGGTGCAAAAGAACAAGGTGGTCTTGGACTGTTTAACCCTAAAGTCTACTTTGCAGCAATGTGTATAGCATTAAAAGATAAATAAACATTAAAAGGTAATAAACTTTTGAATTTAGAAAGACATAACTTAAGATTTGGATGGTATGCATACTTGCGATAAAGTTAAGGTGAATGTGACCTTAAGAATCATTATATAAGACATGCCCTATTAAAACTATGGACTAAATACAAATGGCCAAAGACACCACTTTGGGTCTCACCACAAGATGCTTTTTATGAAACAGAAATGAGGTCTGATCAATCTTGATTAACCTATGATTTCTTAAAGAAGTGAAACTAAGATTACAGCAACTACAAGATGAAGGTCATAAAATACAGTGACTTTCACCCAGACAGTTTTACTTTTTTTAAAATTTTATTAAAAACTCCAAAGGACAAAGTAAAACACGGTACAGAGACAATACAAAGTGGAAAAAGGGTACAACAAGAATCACTACCATGGAGTGCTCAACCAGAGTTCTGAACCGCATGGTGAGAGCTCCAGTGTAAGTATGGTGTGTCATTCATAAAATCAGCAAAAGGGTGCCATATTTTTTCAAAGTTGTCCTCTGTGGTGCAACCTTTTGTTAACCTTCCGTTATGTGCCAGCTTTTCCAGCAGCCATGTATCCCAGATTCTTCCCCACCATCTGTTGATAGAGAAATTGCCTACTTTCCAATTGAAGGCAATTTCCAATCTAGCATTTATAAGAAAGAAAGAAATTAATCAGATCTTTGTGGTTCAGTTGTTTACATTGTGAGTCATATATTGAAAACAGCTGGAGGGTAGGACAAGCAATTACTGTTTGCTTTGTAACCATACTAACATTTTTCAAAACCTCTGACCAAAAATGGGCTACAACAGGGCAGGATATCCACATATGAAGGTAAGTACCCTTAGAACCACAGCCCCTCCAACAATTAAATGATGCTGTTTTCATGCTTGAACAGGTGTAAGGTACCACTTATGGACGAATTTAAGGGTATACTCTTTAAATTTGGTTGTAGAAGATTTATATGGGGGCAATGTCCAAATTTTCAACCAGTCTGCATCCAATAGCTGAATGTCGAGTTCAGCTTCCCATCCTGATTTACCCAGGAGACCTCGACCATAGGTCTCGTCGATTAACCGTTTATTAATTTTTGATGCCAACCCCTTCAGACAGAGATCTTTTGAGACACATATATTTTCAAATAGAGACAAGCTGCGTGGAAGTTCCCCCATGTGGGTCAGTCTGGTAATGAAACACAGTATTTGGTACAAGGGGGGACCATGTAGGGGGATCGGGATAACATCTGTATCAGTTCATCTCTTGATTTTGGTTTGGAATTGTGAAAGAAGGTTTTTCCTCCCCAGTAATACATTAGCTGAGAACTGATTTCAAGGGGATGAATTAGTACAGCTGTTTATCAATACATTCAGACTCAGTTATGACCAAAAGGAAGAAAAGAGCTGTTTCGCCTATCCTATTTGATAACCAACTTGGCTCTAATTCAAATAAAAGGAAAAAAGTTTTGTCTCTGCAAGGTACAAGTGACCTTAAACAAAGCAAGATAGAAGAATTTGCTGCTTCACAGTCCTCCCCAGTGTCTGAGGTAACTACAGTGAATTGATTTGCTCCTTTGGGGGAGGAAAAGGGCAGTGAGGATAATGGGCTAAGCATGATAGGAGATGAGGCTCTGGGAAATTTAGCTGCAGCCTCAGCTGAAAAGGATCAATCATGTGTCTCCTACACTAAATTACTGGCTGAACAATGTGTGTTAACAGCTCAGACTTTGCAACTTGTCAGCTCCAAATTAACAGAGGTTTTAAGCACTGTGACTCAAAAGACCTCAGTGCATTCACAATTAACCCCCTAACAGTCTGATGCCTATTCCTACTGATCCCAGCACCAGCCCGGAACTGGGGAAAGATCAACATGAAGCTGTGCAGCACCTTAAAGATCGAAATAACTCAGCAGTTAAGGGGAAGGACTATTGCCTATCTTTACAACCCTCCAAAGTGGTAATAGATGTCTGTCCCTTCAACGGGCAGTGCCCTAAATGGAATTCAGTCCCCAGAGCCAATAAACATCTCAAGCAGATTTTCAAGATAAGATCTTTGAATTTATCTTCAGTGGAACTCCTTTTTTCATCTGTATATTATTCAAGGTATTTACTTAATTTTAATAACTCATTTCTCCCAAACCGTATGATGAGGGAGAGACTATACCTTAAAACTTTTGGCATCTTTCCAGCCCGTCTCTTTAAAAATCTATCTATTAAACCTTTACTCCCAGTGAAGGAGAATTTGCTACCATCTTCCTACTTAAACAACAGAACCGACTTAAGGGCTAAATTGGACAAATCAAGACCTGAGCCCCAAGCCCAAACAAAGGAGGACCTTAATACTGAGGAATTTATTGTTGAAAAATTTTTGAAGCTACCTCAAAACACTCAAATTAGCATATGGAAGAGGCTCTGCCAAATAATACCAAATCCAGCTAAACTGTTAATTCCAGACCCCGAATCACTTAAAGTCAATTATCAAGTGAATAATGCTCTATCAGAGACAGTTAACTCCACAGCGCATAAATTGAAAACAGCTCCAGACTACACAGAAAAACCAAGCTCTTCCCTTCCCAGATTGCAAGTTGTAGAAGCTGAAATAAACCCACTGTTTTTCAGCAGTCCAACATTAGTTCTATCTGACCCAGCTCAAGAGTTAGACTCAAGTAACCTTTTAGAATCTAGAATAAAGCCGTCTGTAAATAGATGTGTTCAACCAGACGCTGGTTATTGACTTGATTACATTTGATGGTTGACAGACAACTACTGAGGAAACATCCAACTGTAGTATACCACCCCTCAGATCTGGTCGTGCCTTGGATTTACCCTCCTCTGGATGTCTACAACCAAGCATCTCCTTGCCTATTAGGTTGTCCTCTAATACATTGCGGATGAGAAGCTCTAAAGGAAATCATCCATCTGATAAGACCTCTATTCGTATAATTTCTTATAACGTTTGGAATTTCTGGCTACACTTGTCTTCTCCTTCCCACTGAATGCTAAATTCCAACAGGGCATGGTCACTCCCCACTAAAGATCCAACCACTTCTACCACATTAACAAGGTCATCCCTGTTGGTCAGGATCAGATCTAGAATATTTGATCCCTTTGTGGCCTCTTCCACCTTCTGGACCATGAAGTTGTCTGCAAGACAAGCAAGAAACTTGCTGGATCTTGCTGTCTTGGCAGAGTTTGACTGCCAGCATATATCTGGGTAATTGAAATCTCCTATTATTACTGTATCTCTCCTCTTTGAATGTGCAGTCATTTGGTTGAGGAAGGCATCACCCAAGTCCTGGGTTGGAGGTCTGTAGTAAATCCTCACCAGAATATCCCTATTGTTTCTCGCTGCCTTAATTCTTACCCAGATGCTCTCAACCTGGCTTTCTGGATTTAAGTCCTGGATCTCTTCATAGGTGAAAACATCCTTGACATACAAGGCTACTCCTCCTCCTTTCTTGTTTGGTCTGTTTTTACAAAATAGGCTATACTCCTCTATTCCTATATTCCAATCATGAGACTCATCCCAGCAGGTCTCAGTGATGCCTATCAAATCGTATTTATTTTGTTGTACTAGGAGTACAAGTTCATCCTGCTTGTTTCCCATACTCCTTGCATTAGTGTAGAGACACTTAAGTCCCCGGGCCCTTCCTGCAAGTCTTGTACTATTGTTTCTACTCCTCCCGCCATTGGCCACTTGTACTACTTGTCCAGTATCATTTGGGCCTTTTCCCCCTGTGCTCTCCGAGTCCTTGCCCTGAATAATATTGTCTCCCTCCCCAGTGGAACTTAGTTTAAAGACCTCTTAATCTTCCTTGCAAGACTGTTTGCAAAAACATTCCTGCTGAGTTTTGTGAGGTGCAGCCCATCCCTCACCAGAAGGCCATGTTCATGGAAATTCAGGCCATGTTCCAAAAACCCAAACCGTTGCCAGCGGCACCATGTGCGGAGCCAGTTGTTGACCTCTGCTATTGCCCTTTCCCTACGTGCGCCGTATCCTTGAACAGGGAGGAGAGACGAAATGACCAGCTGTGCACCAAGGTCCTTAAGCTTTGTCCCCATACACTCGTAGTCCTTTGCAATGTGGTAAAGGCTGCTCCTCACAGTGTCATTGGTTCTGACATGAACCAAAATGAGGGGATTATGGTCAGTGGGTTTGACCAGCCTGGTTAACCTCTCCGTTATGTGGTGGATCCTGGCCCCAGGAAGACAGCAGACCTCTCGATTGAGCTTGTCCGGTTTGCAAATTGCCGTTTTGGTTCCTCTGAGCAAAGAGTCCCCAACAAACAGAACTCGGCTCTTCTGAGGCTTGTCCTGGGCTCCTCAACGAGCATGTTCTACTAGGACTGCCTGGGCATTCTGTTGAGGCTGGGAGCGTTGATCTAATTCCTGTTGCCGAAGTTGGATTCCTTCTTGTTGACATTCTGTTCTCTCCGCGTAGTGCTCCTCATTGTTTGTAAGGCCAAGTACATCGAAGCGATTGTGTAGGTTAAGAGTCTCTGTTATCTTCCTGGTCCTTTTACTCCTCCATGTTACATTCGCCCAAGCCTCCATTTCCTGGCACAGTGTACTGACTTCCTGATCTGGCAGCTCCTCCGTGCATTTGGATTTCCGGTAGGTCTTCTCAGCCCTATCCAAAAACCCCTCCCCTTCCCTAATAAGATGGAGATCAGAAATTCGTGCCTCCAGCTGGTGAACCTTCTCCTCTAAGAAGGTGACCAGCTTGCACTTGGTGCAGATGTACCCGAGAACATTTTTTGGCAAGAAAAGGAACATGCCACAAGTGTTACAGGTGACTGCAGCAGTTCCCTCACCTTCTATCCTTGAAACTACAGAGAGTAATACAGGACAAAGCTCGAGAAAGAATAACTCGGCTTTCTTTCTGAAATTCAGCTGTGTAAGCTACGTTAGCTCTATTGATTGTCAAAGGTTAAACTTGGAGGATTGAAGTAAAGGAGTTCAAGTGCGCGCACCAAAGGCGCTTGCCGTTGGGAGCTCCTAATAAAGCTCCTTCCCGCTAGCTGCCTCCTCCCCCTTGTTAGTCAGACCGTGTGATCAGGCAGAGCCCATGGCCAGCACAATAGCAAGCAAAGAATAGCAAGCAAGCAAACAGCAAAAACAAGCACAGTCCCACAAGCCTGTAAACACACCTGGTGTTTTCCTTCCTCTCTTCCATTTGGTAACAGACTTCATCAGTACGTACATGCCTGGTCTATCACTTTTATGAAGTATATGGCCATAGTGACAGCATGGTTATGTCAGCAGAGTGTCATCACCTTTCCATACATAGATGATTGGCTAATTCTAGCAAGTTCTCAGCTTTGCCTCCTTTCAGATATAGGAGACCTCACTCTTCCACTACTGCATTACGTTAGCTTCATCGTCAACTTGGACAGGTCCCATTTAGTGCTGTCCTGCACTGTCCAATTCCTCAAAGCAGTGCTCATCTTCAGGGATGCAAAAGCTTATTTTCCTCTGGATTGCTTACAAGCCGCATGGCATGTTATTCTTCACTGACACTGTTCCATGTGTGTACCAGGCAAGTTAGTCCAGGGTCTGCTGGGTCTTATGGTCTCCACCAACTTTGTGGTACTGAATGCCCCACTTCAAATGTGACCTCTTCTGGCTTGGTTTCTCTGTATTTGATGTTGTTACAGACTCTCTTCAGATGCACTTAACCATCCCAAGGGCAGTTCTTCAATCTCTGAAGTGCTGGCTCCACACCAAAAACCTATTAGTCAGGATACCCTTTTCTTCTACATCAACCCACGAAGTCTCTGATGATGGACACATCCAAAGTCAGATGGAGAGCCCACACAGACAGTCTTTCTGTCAGTGGACAATAGACAGATTGCAAACCTAAGCTCCACATCAGTGGATTTGATAGGCAAGCTGTGGAGAAGGCTCTCCATTCATTTGAGTCTCTGATACTTCATCAAGCAGTTCAAGTAATGTCCAACAATACCAGGGTGATTTATTATTTGAACCAGCAGAGTAGCACATGATGAACAACCCTTGTCAATCCTGTCCTTCAGATCTGGAACTGGTGTCTGGACAGAGGCATCCTACTCTATGCAATACATTTTCCAGGAGAAGAGAACACTGTGGTGGATGCTCTCACCAGAACAACAGTGTCTTGCCATGAGTAGATGCCCAATCCCAGTATTCTCTGGTCTGTGTTCCACAGGTGGGGTTCCCCACAGATTGACCTCTTTGCTTCACCTCAGAATGCTCAGTGCATTATGGTTCCGCTCCAGAATTCAAATGGAGAAAGGCTTTCCAAATGATGCTTTCCTATATCATTGGGAAAATGTTGCTGTTTACACTTCTCCCCCAGTCCTCTCATCAACAGGGTGCTCTCCAAGTTGACCTGGGATGGAATGAGTTGCATCCACATAACCTTACATGGCCGAGACAACCATGGTTCACCTACCTTCTCCACCTGTCGTGCAGAGTTTACATCAAACTCCTATTGACTCTTCACAGTAGTTGGCATTCCAACATGGGTGTTCTTAAGCTGACATCCTAGAGGATCCTTTCTTAGCCTCCTTGTTGATACCTCTTCATCAAATTCTGTCAGCTGCTCTGAGGCCTTCAACTTGAAGGTCCTATTCCTACAAGTGGAGCAAGTTTCTTTCGTTCCTGGCTTCTCAGCTCATACCTCTGGATGCAACTTGGATTCAGCATATTTTGGATTAACTGTCTTTGTCTGAGAAGAGCCTTTCATTTTGATCCATCAAATGGTACCTTGCTGTGAAATCCTATCAGTTTCAGTTGTCAGAAAAGCTTTCCTGCTTCCAGTACCCTCTGGTTAAGTGTTTCTTGGTTCCTCTGGTTTGAGCTCCCATGGCCCAGTGGAGGCTGGAGCTGCCTCTGTTGCAGCTCTGCTGGAGACCTTTTGAACCCGTGGCAACGTTTGACATTCATCTCCTGACGTGGAAGATGACCTTCCTTGTAGCGATAACATCAGCTAGGCAAGCCAGAATGCCCTGTGGGCTTTCTATCAACACTCCCTATCTGTTTTACAAGGACAAGGTTGTTCTCAGACCAGACATTTCCTTTCTCTGTAAAGTGGTTTCTGCATTGCGTCTGAATTAGGACATCACACTGTTTGCAATCATGCTAAACCCATCATCAGAATTTGAAGAAACTTCATTGCCTGGATGTTAGTAGAGCATTGGCCTTCTACATCAATAGAATAGTTACATCCAACAAACTCAAAGGATATTTGTTATTTGAGACACAAGGAAGATTTGCGGGTCTCTGTCCAGTGCCTTTCCAAATGTGTCTCCCCCACTGTTCATCTAACATCCTCATGTGACTGTACATAGCCATTTCACAAGTACTGTAGCTGGTTTTTCTGCCTTTTTGAAAGGTGTTTCTTTGGAGGACATTTGTAGGGGAGCTACCTGGTCTCAGCCTTTGACCTTTATTACACACTACAGACTGGACTCAAGGGCGAGTGCTGATGCTGCCTTTGGGAGAGCAGTGCTGTATTCCTGTGTCACATGGCTCACCCAACACCTGGGTCAGTAGCTTGCTAGTCTCCCATAAGTCAGAGAGACAACAAGAAGAATAGGTTGCTCACCTGTAACTGGTTCTTTGAGTGGTCATCTGTGAACTCATACAACATCTGCCCTTCACCACTTCTGTCAACTTGCTTAACTCATGAGCTGCTGCTTCAATGACCGTGGAACTGTGGCCATTTGAGTAGCAAAATGGCCGGTCATATGTGCCACTAGAGGAAAGGCGATTGCCGAAACACTTGCATAATGACTCTAGAAGTTTCCAAACAATGCATTGTGCAGGAGCAATAAACCGATTTGTGTGAGTTCCCAGATGACCACTCTAAACTGCAGTTACAGGTGAGCAACCTGTTCTTCTTGAGTCTGGGAATTGATTAGGCGGTCTGTTCTAGATTAGGTTGCATTCCTCCTGAAAGTGTAGGACTGTAGCTTGAGATACACCTTGAATGAACACTGTCTCTTGAACCAGCCATTATGCCAAAGTGGTCTTAGTAGTGAGAAGTGTCCTTTATCAAATTTGGCTGATTTGTCAGGTGATTCTACTTCCTGAGTAGGAATGGCCACAGTAATTCATGTTTTGGTAAACTTCTGAATGGATGACTGTAATTTGTTGGGTGTGTCACTGCGCTTGAAGATAACCTAAAAGATTCCATTAGTCTAGAATATGATGTCTAGAATGAAGTTCCGGTTTTTGGTACTCGAATGGAGTACATGACTTAGCCAGCTTTGCTCAGTCACATGCCCCTTAAGTGTTGTACTTAACAAGGGAGGCTTCCTCTGTCAAGCAAGTCTTGTACTTGGATTTAAAGAGACAATACCCTTTTTTTCAATTTGCTATTGACAGTAGAGGAGAACAGTTAAGCACTTAAGGGTTTTTGTTGTTGTTGTTTATTTTTACCTTTATACTTTATTAAAAACTTGGACTTCTGAACATTTCAGGTTTGGTTGTGTGCTATTTTTTTCTTCCTTTGATTTTTAAGGATTGGTCACCTTTCTTCTGATTGTAAATGGTTACTGTTTGGCTACTACTTTATGTTTTTGGACATGGATTATAGCACTGGAGTTATTAAATATGTAATGGAACTTTGTTTTTGCTACTAAGCCAATTGTACTGCATACTATGAAGATGGAGTTGTTAAAATTATTTGGCCAGTCTGCCTGATGTGTAGTGTTATGCCAACTCTCACATTTCTGGGAAAACCTACAACTCTCCTCTTATCACATGTTTTGAGTACAGAGTCTCATTGTTTTGGAATAAAGAGTGCATTGAATGGAACTTATTATGTCTTCTGTCTTGAACTGTGACATTCATATTAGAAATGGCCCAGGAAACTCTGAAGAGATACTTGAATACTTCATGGATTTCTTTGCTGAATTTAAACAGATTAAAGCATCTACTGAGAAAACAGTTTGTTGGGATTACAGAACAACTGTCTCAAGTTGTTTATATAAAGATGAGTTTAAAATTCAACAGATGGCTGATGTGACATGTTGGCAGCTTCAGGGAAAAGAAGGTGCGAAACAAGTTTTGCAAGACCTCACCTGCAATCTGAAAATTATGTCCACACAAATTGAGACAAAGAAAATAAACATAGCTGATGTAGGAAAAATGAACACAAGTCATGTCACAACCCACTTTACAATGATGATATTGAATGGCAACTTGGACTATGAGACTTCATTCTGAAGAGTTTATGACAACCAGTTTTTGGATCTACAAGAAGCTTTGCTTGGACAAGAGAACTACAATATACTGATGGGTTTACTAATAGATAGATTCCCCAGGAAAAGTATTCTTTTCTGCTGGGGTTCAGTTTGAAGAATTGGTTTCTACATATAAAAATAAAAGACATAGACTGTGCAAAATTGCCTTGATAAGAGTCTTAGGAATATTCAGACATGAACCAGTTCTTTGAAAAAATAAAACTAAGGGAAGAAGTCAGAAATAATTTGAAAGCCCAGAACAACAATAATCAGCAACATGGTTTTTATCATGTTTTAATTTAATGTATTTGAATGCTGACTCAGTATCTAGTGACAAATCTTGTCTGAACAAACTTTGCCAAAAAAATCTCACAGGGAGGAAGGGCTATTTTTAAAATAAGTAAAAGGACTATTAGCCCATCTTCCAGCTTGGAATTTCAGGATGGTATAGCAAGGTATAAATCTGAAAGTTTTGATGTTTATAATAGTAAAGGAAAATGTATGCTTATTTGTCTTTCTGTGGCAACCATGACTCAATGGGACATCATGATAGAGGCCTCAAAATTTAACAGAGTATGTTTGGTTGAGATCCAAGATGGCTTGCTGAGTTTCAAGTTGAAATGGCAAATTGATGAGAAGTGCTAGAAGCAAAGAAAAAGAAGGACATTCATAACAAATTACAGAATCTTGCCGAAAGCTTCAGAATTCAGCAGTGCATTTGCTGTTGGTGTTACTTCAGTACCTCTTTTTAACTCCGCTTGCTTCTCCTTGACCAGCGAAGTCTTCATTGAATTTGAACTTCATTGATTGTTTGGATGCCCTCCATATAAAGTAATGGGATATGTAGTCTAGTAACGTATAACAGACAGCTCGTAGCTGAAGAAGCTTAGGTACCAGGGACCGTTAGGTCAACATTGTTAGGAATGTGCTGATAATTGCTGTTTGGCTCTCATGGCTTGAAGGTCTCTTCACTAAGGGGAAGGAACGTGGGGAATCTTAAATTCATATAATTCCTTTGGAAGCTCAGTCTTTTCACTAAAGTCTTTTACATGTACTTCACTCCAAATAAATAGTGCTTATGTGTTCAGACATTTGCGTGTGTGGGTTTCAGTTCCTGACATTGATACTTATCAGTGTGACCCATCACCATGAAATTATACTTCAAACATGGTTTAAAAGGCTATGCAGTAGCCTTGGAGGTATAAATTCCACTGCTCTGGAAGCTAGTTTCTCACCTGCTATCAGAGATGAATAACACCTTTGGCCTTTCTTAGAAGCAAAGCAGTGGGACATCCACAACAGGTATGGAAGTATTTTATAAAGGACTAGAAAAGATGAGAAGGTGCTGTTCAGTAGTCCTGTTAAGATTCTGAGGTTAAATTAGGGTGGGAAAATGGGAGATAGCTTTCCGAGGTGTTGCTTTTAAGATTCATGAAATTAAAAAGGAAGGGGGAGTGGAAAGAAAAGAGAACTCATCAATTACTTTAGCAAGGTTAGCACAAAGTTGGGTACTGTCTGGACACAGGTAGTGTAAAAGAGAGTCTGTGATTTTGTCTGTGTCAGCTATAAAGACTTCTTACTTCCAAATTTGACATAGTGTTTTCAAGCTAAGTTGTAATGCTGAATTTCAAGTTGAGCCTTCAAACGAGTGTGTGAGAGAGTGGGGGGTTAGTCATAACTGGGAAATTTTTAAAGATAGAAAAGAGGAGAGGCAATGTTGCCACTTTTTGAAAAGTTAGGGAAGATCAAATAGATGGAAGTTGGTCAGAGAAATTGATCAAAAGTCATAGAAAGTAAAATCATGATTAAGATACATTCATGTAATTAGTATAAAGGAGAAGATAGATTCAACTGGAAACTTTTGGTATACAGAAGGGGGGAATAGAAGAATTATAATAATGATATACATATTTGTGTCTATACATGCTTTATGTGTTTTGAAAATAAAAAAAATTAAAAAATATATGCTAGTCAAAAATAAATGTGTTCTGCCATTTGTCATTGTTTGGAGTACTTTAAGTTTCCTTCTTGGGTTAATTTTAGTGTATTTTTCAGAACATATCTTTCTTCAGTTAACCATGTTCATAGAACATAATTTTGAAGTGTCTGTCTTAGAAAAAAGGCATTTCATAACTTGTGTAGCTTCAAACTGTATTTTAACTTGAGGTAATTTATGAATGGTTATCAAGGAAATCAGCAAAATTGATCAGGGAAATGGAAGATAAAATTTGGTGCAAACTTTGAGAGAGACCTGTTAGCACATTGCAACTGAAACTCCTGAAGCAAGAAGAAAAGATGGGAAAACAGAATGCTAAGGCACTGCTGCTCAGATTACTGAAATTTTAAAAAGGCAAGGAAATGGAGGAGAGCTCTTATAGGTGAGATTCTTAAGGTGGAGGGGAAGAGTAGGAAAAAAGACACTTCCCTGCAGTCTCCTTTGGAGGTATAAATTGTATACCCAGGCACTTTAGCTGGTATACTTTAGCTAGAAATATTCTTTAGCCATTTTCATTGATAGTTCTGTTAGTCTGTTTCAACGTATAATGGAAATAAGGTGGGAATAAAGGAATCGGGTAGCCTATGCATATGAATAAGTGGACTGATACCCACAAAAACTCATACTAAAATCAATATCAGAGGTGCCTTCATTTCCTTTCCTAAAATGACATCATATTAAATGCAAATAATCATAAAAACAGCACAGCAAAGGGAACAAGGTAAATGTCTTTCAGTGAATGACCCTGTAGATGGCACCTCATCTTTAGTGGATAAAGCCCTCTATGCCGCAGATACTATTTGGGCATTTAGTGGAATACTGAATCAATCTCTGCTCCCAGTTTGGAAGTCAATCTTACTGAATGCAAGACTATTCAAAACAGGTTGGAAGTGTTTCAGCTGTATTTCCTGAGTTCTATAAATTAGGGAGGGAAAGGCAAGATGTATTTTAGTAGCAAATTAATCAAGATAAACCTAGTAGCTTCTAGTGTGAGAATAAAAAAATTAATTTCAGCATTGTCATATCTCTTTCTTAATCCATGTTTTTGGTCTTTGGAATTAGATAATACCAATAAGGTGCTCGGGGTACTTGTTGTCTGTCGTGGCAATATTATAATTATTTTTTCTTTCCAGGAGGTCATGAAAATTTTGCCAAAATGATTGATGAAGCAGAAGTGTTAGAATTCCCCATGGTGGTGAAGAACACACGTGGTCATAGAGGTGGGTATAAAAATTTGTGTGTAACTGCTAGGGTGCTGAATAAGGATTGTGCTTTATTCTGGCTGGTTGAGGAGCAAACTAACCTGAGATACTCAGAAGTTACCAAGAAGATGTGAGTTGTTAGTGGAAGTGGATGTGCCACTACTCACTCACATAATAAATTTCCTTACTAAACTGTTCCACATTTATCAGCCTTTTATCAGCTTTTGAATTTATCAGCCTTTGAATTCAGGATACTGTGACAAGACCTGCTATTTCTCCTTACAGACTGGTATGATAGCTTCCTCCCACCCACAGTTTGCTAAAGCACCTTTCCACTTTATACAGCTCTGCTATTTCCTTTAAAACACCACCTTCGTGTAAAAAGGGTATAGCCTCTCAATTGCTTTTTAGAACCCCTTTTGATTTGTAGTAGTGTGGTCCTGTTTGGTTATAACTGCTGAAAATCATTCAGCTGAGTCAAAATTTATAAAAACATACTATAATGTTTATTAAAATAACAAACATTATTAATAAAGTGTTGGTTTTCATATGTATGACCGAGCTCAGCAGATTTTCAGAATGCATTTAAACCATTTCTTCTGTCTTCACATCATCATAAAGGCACAGGTTTCTCTCTCACATATATACAGCCCTCTCTCTAGGCTCTCTCTGAGAAAACCCCTCTCATTCAACCCCCTGCCCCCCCGCCCCCGTTGTCTGAGAAACTTTCTGGCTGAAGTACTGACTTTTAGCCCCTCTTCTGGAACCAATTCAGTGTGCTTTCTATTTATACATTTTTCTTCTGAGGCCTTGAACCCCTTCTTCACACTAATGGACTGGGTTTTGCTGTGGAGTGACCATTCTAGTTGCCTAGCAACCTGAAACTTCTCTAGCATTCAAGATAGCTATTCCCCTAGGGTCCATCACAGATACTTGTTCAGAAAGAAAAATCACATAATTGTATTTTGCAGTTTGAATTGTCGTAATTGTAAGAGAAATTAAAATCTCTTTTTCTTCCAACAGGGCAAAAAGCATTAAGTTAACAAAACTTAACAAAATTATTAATGACATTCCAGTTTAGAATTTAAACTTTGTATTTAGGTGATCAGTTTATATTAAGTCATTTGAAGCAAAACTAAGCTCTTTTAGTTTGTCATATGTACAAACAAAAATAACCTCAGTAGGTAACATCATGTAAATCATTCTTAAGTTTCATTTTGTGAAAAGGGAATTTAGGCTGATACGTGATTCATACTCCTTTGAAATGAAACAGAACTTGACAATATATTTGATTTACTTTTTAGTCTTGCCGTAATTTCACTGTATGCTTTCTTCCAAACCTGAAATGATAAGCGTATAGCCTAATTTTTTTCTTCCAGTTTCTGACCACTGCTGTTCTGGTTCCTAATAAAATATTTGTTAATTTATTATTTTTATCTCCTTTTACTTTCCTCTCTCTGTTTTCCAGTAAAAGGATCAGCCTGATAGTGCAACTTGCAGTTTCTTAGAGTGGTATCCAGAAATGACTTACCACTGCCCCTTCTGTGCCCCCAAAGCAAAAATTTCATACCCCTGTGACATTTGTCCATACAGGTCCTTGATAGACTATAATATGTAAAATTTCCATTCAGTTAAATTAATGATATTCCGTGTGATTCTTCCAAATATGCAGGTAGTAACTGAAGAATTTAAACATGTTAAGCAAATGAGTAACATAAGTGGAGGATATGGCGTAAACAAAATGAAAATTCTTGTTCAAGAGGTATAAGAGAAAATCATAATGTAGATATCACAGAAATCTGCAAAAGGAAGACTGTTGTTTTTAAAATTAGGTGGCACTCTCATCTTTAACTTCCATTAGTTTGGGCTTTTTGGCACAGCTCCAGCCTCTAGCTATCCTCCTTGTCTTTGAGGGATTCTTCCTAGAAGATTTCATCCAGTGGATTCTAGAGTACTATGCAACTATAGACATAACAAGTTATTTCAGTATTTACTTACAGTTACTTTGAGTGTCTGGCCAGCAACAATAGTGGAAGCAGCAAAAAGAGCAGCAAAGAGAGGCTGAATTTGATTTAGTGCTTCAAGGTCAGCTTTCTAACCCTACAGTGAAAGGAGCAAGCAGAAGGAGACAATTGTGTATCTAGATCTGAAGTCATAGACTGGGGAGGCTGTAAATGAAATCTTAGCAATGTGCAGTATCACAGATATAATGTGCTTCCTACTCTCTGAGAATTATATATGCCAGTTGTACTTTCCAGCTAACTGCTTCTTCCTTGTATGCCTTTCATTTTTATCAGTGCCCTTTATGTCATCTAACTGTGCTTTCCTGAGTTCATGGGCATCATTGTATTTCCCGTATATTGTCCCAGTTTCACTCCAGTTGATACACTGCAACTGCATGGTTTATTACACCACCAATAAACCATATGGTTGTGAGCTTTTAAAAAGCTGACCTTTAATCCTAAATTATGTTTCTCTTGCCCATCTTCTGACTGTGTCACACTGATAAACACTTGTGGAACAGGACAGATATACTGAACAGTATCAGTGACAGAATGCAGTCAATAGTGTTACCAGTCTTTTTGTTCCACCACAGCTCCTATACCTTTGCAAATTTCTATGTCAGAAAGCGAGATGTAAGTGTAGTTTCATATATTATAGAATCATAGACTTGGAAGAGACCACAGGGGCCATCCAGTTCAACAGAAGGCCATCGAGCCTCTGCTTAAAAACCTCTAAAGAAGGAGACTCCACCACACTCCATTGAGGCAGCAGTTTCCACTTCCATACAGCTCTGACTGTGAGGTTCAGGTGGAATCTCCTTTCCTGCAGCTTGAATCCTTGTCCTAGACTCGGGAGCAGTGGAAAACAAGCCCACTCCCTCCTCGACATGACATCCCTTGAAATATTTAAACATGGCTATTGTGTCCCCTCTTAACCTTCTCTTCTGCAGACTAAACATACCCAGCTCCCTAAGCCATTCCTCATAGGGCATGACTTTCAAGCCATTTACCATTTTAGTCACCTTCCTCTGGACATGTTCCAGCTTGTTGATATCCTTCTTGAATTGAAGTGCCCAGAACTGGACACAGTATTACAAATGAGGTCTAATCAGTGTAGAATAGAGTAGTACCATTATCACTTGATCTATACATCATACTCCTGTTGATGCAACCAAGAATCGCATTGACTTTCTTGGCAGCCGCATCACACTACTAATTCATGTTCAGCTTGTGATCTACTAAGATTCCTAGATCCCTTTCGTGCATACTGCTATCCAGCCACATGTCCCCTATCCTATATTTCTGCATTCCATTTTTTCTGCCTAAGTGTAGGACCTTACATTTCTCTCTGTTGAAATTCATTTTGTTAGCTTTGGCCCGGCTGTTCAATCTGTCAAGGTCATTTTGAAAGTTGATCCTGTTTTCTTGTGTATTAGCAACCCCTCCCAATTAGGTGTTATCTGCAGATTTGATCAGCATGCCCTCTACTCCTTCATCCAAGTAATTGATGAAGCTGTTTTTTGTTTGTTTGTTTTGTTTTTATAATTTATTTATATTGAATTACATATGATTAAGAAGAAAAGGAGAAAACACCAGATAATGATGAATTATAAATACAGAGTAAAGACATCAACTAAACTTATTACAAAGAAGAAAAACGATACAAGATTTTCTACACACATATATGAAAACAAATAAAAGGAAAAAAATAAAAAACATAGGTTCATTTATGAATTGAAAGAAAGATTAAACTATACAATATTGATATTGTTAATCTTGCATATTCATATGTGCAAGGAAAAGGAATAAAAAAGTTGAAAATTAGAAAAAGTAAGAAGGGAGGTGAGCTTCCCCATACAAAAAGGACTCAGGCAAAAACAATAATTATATCATATCAACCTTCCTTGGTCAGAAAAAGAAATGGAATGGCAAGAAAAAAATGAATATAATAAGATAAAAATTGTTGTATTCCAAAAGTATCGTTACTCTTAGTAGTAAATCTCTTTTACTCTGTTACCCATTCCTTTTATCCCGTTAAATCATTTCCCATGGTGAGAGTTTTAGATACATGGGGCATATTCTCTTCCTTACTTCTGTTAAGGTTATTAATATTGCTGTGATTAATTCAAAAAATAAAAAAAATGATCTCAATGTTGTGATTGTATTTTAACTAATATGGCTTACAACCTCTAAAAGAGAAAAAAAGACATTAAATTTTATCAGACAATTATTATGTACCCTCATTCAATGGTTATTTCTCAAACAGGGAGCACTAATTATAGATTAAATTAATTTGGACCAATTTTTTTTCAAGTTGAAACAATAAAGTTATCAGATAATCAGTTATCAAATTCGATTGCAATAGCGCCATCAATTTTCACTTGGAGATATTGCTTAGTCAGTTCCCAGTCTTTACAAAATTTACTATTTCCTTTCCCATCTAATATATAGGTTAACTTATCCATTTCAACAATTTCAATTATCTTTTCAGTCCATTCTTGTTCTGTGAGAGTGCAGCTGGCCCGCCAATGTTTTGCAAAGACTGTTCTGACTGCAGTAGTCATATGCCAGAGTAATCTTCCAACCTTTTTGTTTCCCTTGTAATCAATTTTCAGAAGACCTAATAAAAATGATTCTGGGTTTAAATCAATTTTCATCTGTAAAATCTTTTGAATTTTAGATCTTATTGTGTACCAGAATCTTTTAGCACAGTTGCATCCCCACAACATGTGGTAATTTTTGTAATACCACCTCGATCCACTGGGAGAGGCGGGATAAAAATAAATTTTATTATTATTATTATTATTAAAAAGTACCCCCGTCTTTCCACATTTCCAACATTGATTGCTAGACCCTTTATACATCTTAGCAATTCTGTCTGGCAAGAGGTACCACCTATACATCATTTTTAGCCAGTTTTCCTGAAGATCCTATGATGTAGTATATCTTTGGTTACATAACCATAATTTTTCCCAATCTTCCAAAAGGATGTTATGGGCCAGATCTTTTGTTCATTTAACCATGGATTTTCACTGTTTCTTCCTCCAGTGTTGAAATTTAGAAGAAATCTATAAAGCCTGGACAACAAATGCTTATCTTCTTTATGTAGAAGTTTCTCAAAGTCTGAAATTTGTGTATCCACGCAGTTGGAATTCATATCAGCCTTGAACTTTGTTGCGATCTGAAGATAGGGGAAGCACTGAATGTTAAATCCTTCTTCTAGTAGTTGCTGCCTATCTTTTAACTGGCAAGCATCTCTTTGTCGTATCAAGAGCTCATGGTATGTTAGCCAAGTACCATGGCACCGCAATTCTTTAATAGAAAGCACTTCTAGGGGAGAAAACCAAGAAGGCATTTTGTTACATAGCAGTGGTTGATTCTTTTCCTATACCTTGTATAAAGCCTTGCAAATCACATCGTTTGTGAATAATTTCTGGACCTAAGCCTTGTTATAACACAGAAAGGCATGCCATCCAAAATGTAGGTCATTCCCCTTTAATAGTAATAATTTAGGTTTGTTTAGCAGAATCCGTGGTTTTAACCAAACAAGACAGGCTGCATCACACTACAAATTTAGATATGGAACCCCAAATCCTCCTCTATTCCTCATATCTGTCGTAGGTCTGAAACTAATTCTTGGTTTTATTACCCTGTTCTCTGGGGGTCCCGGGAGGGGCGCCCAAATAACCAAATAAAAACACCAGATGGGGAAATTAACTTGAGCACTCTCTTAAGCTAACGAGAGGCAGGGTAACTTAGCAGGGATCTTGCCACCCAATGTCTACGGGGTCAGGTCAGTTAAGCAGTCAGACAGGGTTTAAAATAGCAAAATGATATCTTTATTAAAGGACAAACAACAGAAAAGACACCACTAACACACAGCTAACTAGAAATTAGAAATAAGAGTTTTCGGGGGAGATGGGTGATACGACACCTTTTCTTGTAGTCCTGGAGAGGTTGAAGATTGCAGGGAAGAAAGCTCAGCGTGGCTTGCTGAGGGGATGACTCGCTGGGCACAGCAGCAGCAAGGCTGGATGAAACTCGGGAGCGATCCGAGGTGGACTTGGAATCAGGGAGTTTTTATAGGGTGAATTGTGGCTACAGGCCATGCCATACTCGGTGAGAACAATGCGAGTTTGGAGCAGGACAAAGCATTGAGAAAAGGTCAAGTTTAACACGATCAGTTTAGCGCAGATTTAGTAGTAGTGCAGCCAGTATGCAAATAGCTTGGCATTGTCAGACTATCGGCTTGAGGCCGGGCGTCTTTGTTTGGAGTTGCGCTTAAGCAATGGGTGTCTGCATGAGAGGTCCCTGAAGCAACAGAGTGGCTTTGTTTTGGCTGCCTAGGTGGAGAGTGGAATGTCTAATACTTACCGGCCGTGCCTGTGTACGTGCTTGTCTGGAGGCCTCGCAAACACGTGGAGTAGGGTGGCAGAGGAAGGCCGAATGATTTTGATATCAAAAAGAGATATCTAGTGCTATCACCGGGTAGGCCTGAACCATAGTAACAGCTTCTTCCTTTTCCAAATAATCTTAAGTAAATCTCTTCTATACTGAATGAACCAAGGTTTTGTCATCACAACTGGAATTGCCTGAAACAAGTATAAAATCTTTGGCAACACATTCATTTTAATAGCTGAAATTCTACCCAATAGGGAGAGAGTTAATGATTGCCAGATTTCTAGGTTCTTTCTAATTGTTTTCCATGCTTTCACATAGTTGTTTTGAAATAAACTCAGTTTAAAGACCTCCTGACCCATTTTGCAAGACCGTTAGCAAAAACGTTCCAGCCGATGGTTGTGAGGTGCAGGTCATGTCTTTCCAGAAGACTATCTTTGTGGAAATGGAGACCATGATCGAAAAACCTGGATTCCTCCCAGCAGCACCATCTTTGGAGCCAGTTGTTGACCTCCACGATTCTCTCCCTTTGTGGGCCATGTCCTTCCACAGGGAGGGGAGATGAAAAGCCTGCATTCCAAGGTCCTTCAGGTTCCTACCTGTAAGCTCGTAATCCTTTGGTGAAAGTTGTGCCTCGCAGTGTCGGTTCCGATATGAACCAAAACAAGGGGGTTATGGTCAGTGGGCTTGACCATCTCATTAGCCTCTCTGTTACGTTGTTGATTTTGGCCCAAAGGAGACAGCACACCTCACAATTGATCCTGTCCGGGTTGCAACTGGTCAGTTCCGTTCCTCTCAGCAAGGGGTCCCCAACCACAAGAATTCATCCCCTCTGAGGCTTGTCTGGTTTTATTCAATGAGCAGATTCTCTCACAGCCACCTGAACATTGTTCAAGCTGAAACTCTTGGTCCTGCTGCTGTTGGGGTTCCTGTTGCTGATGTTGGATTTCCTCTTGGTGATGTTCCATTGCCTCTTCCTGCTGTTCCATTTCATCATTAATAAGGTTGAGAAGTTGGAAGCAAGCAATTCTGTAGGTCGAGAGTCTCCATTTGGTACATTGCCTTTCTACTCCTGAGTGTCACATTCCTCCAAGTGTCCATCTCCCAGTTTCATGAACTGACTTCTTCATCCACTGGCTCCTCCATGTACTCCATCTTCAAAAAGGTCCTCTCAGCCCTATCCAGGAACTCCACGCCCTCCCTAATAATGCAAAGATTGGAAACCAGGGTCTCCAGCTGTTGGACCTTCTTCTCCAAGAGGGCCACTAGCTCGCATTTGTTGCAGGTGTACTCAATGATGTCTTGCGGCAGGAAAAGAAACATGGCAGAGCTGTGGCAGGTGACTGCAGCACCTCTCACACTTTCCATACTTGATAATCTAGAGAGTCGAATTGGAAAAAGTAAAACTGGGCTTCGCCTTCAGAGTCCCCTGGTAAAACCTATGTCAACACCCCTGTTTGCCAAGTTCTTATTGTCAAACTGTTACTGCGGTAGATAAACGCTATCCCGGGCTTTACAATTTAATATTAAAAATATCTCCATGTGCTTGAGAAATTCCCCAAACGAGCACATAGTCAGGCATGGTCGAACAGCCAAAAACAGGAAAAACCTGGTCAGGCCAGTAAACCCATAGTCACGTACTCCCCATGTAAAACATAAAATACACAAAGGGTCCTCAGCCCTGAGGAGCCAGCTTGAAGGGATTAATGCATCTGACAAATAGCCCATCAAGTGAGGACAATTTTCATACAGCCGAGGCTTTGACAACCCTGGCAAAGCCAATCATGCAAAGGACGTTGATATATTGGAGCTTTGTTCTAGCTCCTACACTTATTGTTCTCCCCGGGAAAGGATTAGCTCTCCAGGTACCTTTCCCCCCATAAATAGACCCGGTTTTTGAGCAGCTCTTTGGAACGCTCCCGGGTTCCCAGCAGACCGTCACTCCGTTCATTGAGCTATCCCCTCAGCCCTCCACGTTCTGAGTCTCATCTCTCTCCGCTGCTGTCTCAGACCTCCAGACTTCAGGACCAGGTGCAGTATTCCCCAGCTGTAAGCCTCCAAAGCTCCCTATCCAATTTCCTCTCTTTTTATTTCTCGCTAGGTCTTGAGTGAGTAAGTGCGTATGTGCGCAAGTCTTTATTTTTAATAAAATCGTTTATTTGACAATTTTGCTTGGTTTTTGGCTCGGTCTGACCCCGTAAAAAATTGGGTGAAAGATCTCACTAGGTTACCGTGCCTCTTGTATGGTGTTTGCCTTGTGCTCTGGCTAGTTTCCATTCCCCATCACGCGGAGCACATTGAGGTGTCCCCCAAGGGGCCCCAGAAATCAGGGTAACAAAACTATCAAGACAGAGGGTGCAATTCTATAGTACTTATGGTTACTCCCTCAAGGCGCCACCCCCACCTGGGGATGCGGACAGGCAGACTGACTCAGGAGGGCTTCAAGCGAAGAAGCAATGAACTCTTCCTAAGCTTTGATTTTGAAACTGTACATAAAGCGCTGCTAGCTTCTCCCCCTAGCTTGTCGGCAAGTCAGTTAGAACTAACAGCTGATAGCTCCTCCCCCAGCTAGTCAGTTAGACCATGTGCTCAAGGAGAGCACATGGCTACAGCAAACAAACACAGCCCCAGAAGCCTGTAAAAAACACCCAGTCAAGGATGTCTTCTCAGACACAGCTCACCTTCTGGTCTCTCCTCTGAAAATCAATATATCCCTGCTTGTATCTAGATAGGGCTTCACTTGTTAAGTAGCTGTTGTGTCATTTTAGATATAATTTAATCACTGTGCCTTATCTTTTATGTAAGACCTAATTGTGATCTGCATAGGACTTCGTTGGTAATCAAGACTTAACTTTGCATCGTCACCTGTCTGTTGAATGGTAGAGAGCTAAGAGAGACAGGAACAGTAAGGAGCGATGATAATCAATGGCAACAGAGTTCTTGTACCAAATGCCCTATCATTATGAACATGTGCTGTCAGCATGAAGAGAGGATGTCTTAGTTATCCCGATACCTAACCACAGTAGAATTGTTTGTAGTTTTGAGTTGATCAAGTTTCTTGGTCTTGTGTCTGTATAGCAAAAGAGTTTTTTTGTTCACTTACAAAGATATCTCTGCTTCCATTGTTTTCATTAGTGGTGGCAGCTTACCTATATGCAGGGATATTTTGCCAGCAAGGTTTCCCTTTTCTGCTCAGTGAATACTTAAATTACTTGCTGTGAGGGAGACACTACTACTAGCTGTTTAAGGAGAAGAGAGTGTTAGCCAATATATATTCTTTATGTTGTATATGAGGAACACAGGAATTATGGGAATATGACAGATTTCTGGAGAAAACATTCTAGAGAGCTCAGTTCCGTTCTCATTTATTTTTGTGGGGCACCTGCATCTATATTTGAAGGACCAAAGTAGAAATTGCTCTTCAGTCTGGGTGTCTGGAGTCTTGGGGTGAAGCACATGTAAGGGTGCTGAGAAGACGATATACAGAATAATTGCATCAAGGTCTTTTGTATCGAGCTCATTGTTAGTTCCAAGTTTACCTTCACCACAATTTTCGTTGCTAAATTTTCACTTTGAGTGTTCTACAATGTGTAGACAGGAGACTAGAGTGTGTTGAGGAAATGGTGGTCCTCCAGAATTTACTAGATTAAGAGCTCATACCAAATTTCAGCATCATAGCTGGAGCTGAGCAATAATAGGAATTGTAGTCCAACAACATATGGTGGTTTACACATCTCCCTTCCTTGAGCTGGAATAATACAGGTCCGGATATCTGAGGTAGATCTCCTGGAAATCAAAAGCTTTCACTTGCAAGATTCCAAAGCCTTGCGGGTAAACAAGGATTTATGCTTCCTTTTGCCGTAAGGGTGGGAAGGAGATGAAAACTCTGTAAGACAGCTGGGATAGCTTGTAAACTGATGATTTTGACTTCTTTGACAGCTGGGGAAGGATCTAACCTTGGTGTGGTTGGCACTGCAAAGTGGATGAAGATTTGGTCCTGCTCTAAGGCTGTGAGGATTTGGTGATCCTCTTTTTAGACAAATAGGCCTTCCTCATTGAAAAACAGATCTTCTACTGTGAACCTTACATTTGGTGAGAGACCTAAAGATGCAAGTCATGCATGCTACAGAGAGCTACAACATTTGCTTAGGTCTTAGCTTTGCAGTTCACCAAGAGTGAGGCTGTATTGCACTGGCCTGCACACCAAGGAACTTGTGTTTTGTAAATGGCCATCTGGTGTTTCTGGATCATTGGAGAAATTGTTCCAGAAGAGTAGTGATAAGTTCCTAAAAGTACTGCTGGTTGTGTACCCACATAAGATTGGCAGTTTAAGAGGTAGAAGGAGAGAACCACAGCAGAATGGAAGCATTGTCACATGATGCCCAATCTTCAGTCTTCCTTGTCATTTGGTTTTGAATGGGGCTTACTTTTTGCTTTATCTTGAGTTATCTCCCCTATAAAAGATTTAGGAGCTGGATGTTTCAATAAGAAAGCACAGCCTTGATCTTAGACACACGTACAAATGGCCTAAATGTCAAGATGTCAAAGGAATGGAGGTAGAAGTTTGCCAAGTCTTCCTAACAACATTTAAAAGAGATGTAATTATCAGGATAGACACAGGAGCAGCAGTCGGGATGTGCTTCCTTTTGAATATTAGGTCACTGACCGTCTTTTTTGGCCTCAGATTTCAGTTTCTGGTACAATGACTGTACAGATCAGCAGAGCTGCAAATGAGAAGACATCATCAGTCAAAGAAATGGATATTTATTATCTGCTAGCACATCTGGGGAAGAAGCAATGTTATCAGGATATGATGAGAAAGAGTCAGATTTATACTCATTGTCAGTGTTACTCTGGTTAGAAGAAGTAAAAAGGAGTTCTTCTTCGTGGTCTCTGTGCCTTCATACACTAGGAGCTTTAGCGCCTGCGCGGTAGCGTTCGGAAACTTCTAGAGCTTGTTCGCTTGGCGGGAACCCCTCCCCCACGCCGGTACTGCGCATGCTCCTCCCGCCGAGCAACGGTCTCTCCTCAGTTCTTTCTCGTCCGCCGCCGCGTACGGAAGGTTCTTGAGTTTGTTCCTCTCACTTTGTGCTTGGCTTGCTGTTTTTCACGGTTTTACGGACTTTTGGACTGTCTTTGACCTCTCTTTCGGACTCCCCCTTCGGTTTTCGTCTTTTTGGATTTCGCAGTTTGGCGTTCTTCGTCTTATGTCCGCGCTCTTCAAGAAGTGCGTGTCCTGCGGGCGCAAGGTTGCCCTCAACGACAGCCATAAGGAGTGTCTCTTCTGTTTGGGCGAGTCCCACAACATCCGGACTTGCCCAATTTGCCGGGATTTTACTCCCCAAACTCTCCGCAACCGCTCCGCGAGACTCAAGTCTTATTGTTGGGAACAGTCTCTGCGGGCGATAGACGAGACCTCCACTTCCAAGATGGCCGACAAAAAGACGACCACGCCATCGACGGTATCGGCGGCTGCCGTTCCGTCCACCTCGTCGGTATCGGGCTCGGTACCGGCGAAACGCCGATCTCGGCGCTACCGAGGATCCCGAAGCTGTCGGCGGCTGCCAAGTCAGCAAAAGGATCCTCGACGGCGAGGAAGGCTGAGGCTCCCCTGACGGAGACGCCTGCTAAAAAGCGCCCTGCTCCGGACGGAGGCAAGGGCAAGGAGAAGGAGAAGAAGAAGAAGAAGGAAAAGAAGCGCTCCCCGGCTGGGGACGTTCAACCTCCTACTCCTCCTCCTACTCAGCAGCCTTCCAAAGGGCGAGGCGAGTCCGTCGATCTCTCGGAGGAGGAGATCGAGGACGTTCCCCAACAGCGCCCGGACTCGCCTGTGGCAGACCCTCCAACCCTGGTGGAGGAGCGCCACCGCCCTCTTAGCCGTCGCAGGTCGGCCGACCTGCAGCAGAGAGAGCCCTCTGCTTCTCCGGAGCGGCGTTCGACCTCCTTCAGGTCCCGGTCCCGCTCTTCCGAGCGTCCGGTGGCCTCGCCGCCTCCGAGGGAGACAAGAGAGGAACAACCTCGCTCGTCTGCCTCCAGATACACCTCGGCGTCCTACGTGGCCAGGTACGCGAGGGAATCTGAATGGAGAGAGCGCCCGGCCTCCTATCGGTCACATTCGCCATCGTACCGGGATCGGTACCATCGTGGCCCGAGTCGCTGGGAGACCTTCCGGAGGTCCCGGTCACCTCGTCGACAGCGCGAATCGCGCTCGCCTAGAGGGGACGAGGCTCGGTACCGTCGACGCCGAAGCCGATCTCCGTCGGACCGCCGCTCCTTCAGCCGCTCTCCCTCTCCTCGATATCATAGGGCGAGGGAGCCTTCACCACGGTATCGGGCGATATCGCCACCTCCTAGGGTCACGGCAACGGCGACGCGCCCTACGGAGTCGGTGGTGACTGAGCGGGCTACGACGACGTCAGCCTGCCAGACTACCCCGGTCACCACCAAGAGGGTGAAGTCAGTAGTCAGCCATCCCAAGCGGGACGCTGCTGCTACCACCGCCCCGGCTGCGGAGAAGCCTAGGAAGGCAACACCTGCGGCGACTACGAAGGAGCCGGAAAGCGAGCGGCGAGAGGACTCACCTAGCTCGGAGTCGTACGACTCGAGTGCGGAGTCAGAGGTGTCTGAGGCGGCCTCCCAGGAGTCTCCTCCGCTGGGATTCGGGGACCCGATCCCAGATTCTGCTCCAGAGGACGTCCACCAGTTCTCTGCGATGCTGCTCCGCATGGCCACTACCCTCGGCCTTAAGATCGCCGATGCGGAGCCGGAGGACGACGATGCAGCCTTCTCCGTCTTCGAGGAGAAGCGACCTTCCACGGCCCCGCTGCCTCTCCTGCCCCGGGTATCCAGACTGGTGAAGGCCGCCTGGGATAGACCGGCCTCGGCTCAGCCGATACCGCAGCGGTTAGAACACCTCTACAGGGTGCAGAAGGATAACGCCGGTTATCTCTTTAATCACCCTGCACCGAACTCTGTGGTCGTCGAGTCGGCACAGACGAAGGGCTCCGGCAGGCAACACACCACCCCGCCGGACAAAGAGGGCAGGAAGTTGGACGCCTACGCAAGGAGGTTCTATTCAGCTGCCTCCTTGCAGATCAGGCTGTCCAACACTCAGGCTTGCCTCGCGGCATACCTGAAAAAAGTGCTCGATCGCCTGCAACCGGCGATGGAGGCGGTACCGGAGGACATCCGCCAAGCCTCCTCCGTGATCTTCAACGAGGCCATCTCCATCGCTCGGCACCAGATGGCCTCCTCCAGGCACGCAGTGGAGATTGCCTCCCGGGTCATGGCGGGATCCGTCGGCCTCCGCCGCCATGCTTGGCTGCGACCGGCCGACATCCAGGAGGACACCAGAAGGAGGATTGAAGATCTCCCCTTCGACGGTGAAGGCCTATTCAATTCGTCCACAGACGAAGCTTTGGACAATCTCGTCAAGGCGAGGCTGACCGCCAAAAAGATCGGGCTGCAGCCGGCCACGCAAGCCCGCAGGGCCTCCACCTTCCGCCCATCCTGGCGACGATCTTCCACCTCGTCGTTCCAGCGTTCGGCCCAGTCTGGACAGTCGAGACCGTCCTCCGGCTCATCGGCCAGACGCACGATTAGGCGGCGCCCAGCTTCGTCCAAGAAGTCCTCCTCCGAGACAAAGTCTCGGTTTTGACGTGCCTGGCAGGACCTACCAATACCCACTCTTCAGCCTACCATCAGCGCTCGGAGACCGACCGACTCTTGCTTGACACCTAGCGGAGTGGCAGTATGTCACCACGGACTCTTGGGTGCTTTCCATCGTCCGTCTTGGCTACGCCATCGAGTTTCTCGATATTCCTCCTCGCGGCGTTTACTACTCCACGCCGTCGAGTCCGGCCCTCCTGGAAGAGATCCAATCCCTCCTCCAGAAAGGGGCGATCGAGCAGCTCCCGCAAGAGGCCAAGACCACCGGCTTCTTCTCCAGGTACTTCACGGTACCGAAAGCCGACGGTACCCTCCGGCCGATCCTAGACCTCAGAGGGGTGAACTACTACATCCGCCCCAAAAGGTTCAAGATGGTCACGATACCGTCGATCCTGCCCTTCCTACATCGAGGGGACTGGTTCGCCTCCATCGATCTCCGAGACGCATACTTCCACATCGCCATTCGCCCGCAGCACAGACGGTACCTCCGCTTCGCAGTCGACGACACCTGTTACCAGTACAAGGTGCTGCCGTTCGGACTCTCGACTGCCCGAAGGGTCTTCACCAAGTGCATGGCCCCGGTGGTATCCTACCTGCGGACGAAGGGCGCTTCTGTCTTCCCTTACCTCGACGATTGGCTGTTGGTGGCGTCCTGCAAACAGAGACTTTACCACGACGTCCACATGACGTTGTCACTCCTGACCCGCCTTGGTCTACGAGTGAATCCGAAGAAGTCCCACCTCGAGCCGGCGAGGATCTTGGACTTCATCGGGGCGACGCTCGACTCGACCTCCGCCAGGGCGTACCTACCAGAGTCTCGAGCCCAAACCCTGATCCGGGCCGCCGCTCACGCTCGTACGGCCCCGACGTTACCTGCGAGAAGCGTCCAGCAGCTCTTGGGCTACATGGCTGCGACGACCGCCGTGACATATCTCGCCAGGCTGAGAGCAAGACCTCTTCAACACTGGTTCGTCCGCATATTCGATCCCCTGCGAGACGAACAGACACTCCGACTGCAGCTGCCGGGAGACGTCCGCTCATCCCTCCGATGGTGGCAGTCGCGATGCAATCTCATGTCAGGGATGCCTTTCCAACAGCCGACACCGAAGGTGACGGTAACGACCGACGCCTCCCTGTATGGATGGGGTGCCCACTGCGGCGATCTCAGAGTCCGCGACAGATGGACCGACGACGAGACCGCTCTCCATATCAACGCGCTGGAGCTGCTCGCCGTCTGGAAAGCCCTACGGGCGTTCCGCCACGCCGTGGCGGGGCGCACGGTCCTGATTCTGACGGACAACACCACCGCCGTCTGCTACATCAACAGACAAGGTGGGACTCATTCCACGACCCTGCTCCACATCGCACTCGACCTGTGGGAATGGTGCATTCGCCTGCACACGCATCCCGTGGCGGTTCACCTGGCCGGGCAGGAGAACACCACGGCAGACGCCCTCAGCAGGGACACCTCATCCCATCACGAATGGTCTCTCTCCGGAGAGGCGTTCAGACTGATTCGGGACCGCTGGGGCGAACCATCGATCGACCTCTTCGCGACCAGGGAAAACGCGAAGTGTCGCCGATTCTGTTCCAGAGCGGGCCACGATCGTGCCTCCATCGGGGACGCTTTCCAGCTTCCGTGGACCGGGGAACTCCTCTACGCGTTCCCGCCGTTCCCGCTGCTCGGCCGGACGATATCGAAGATCCTCGCCGACCGAGCCGACGCGATCCTGGTAGCCCCGTATTGGCCGAGGCAACATTGGTTCGCACCCCTGCTACAAGCCGCACGGGACGACCTGCTCCGGTTGCCACCGACACCGGACCTGCTCTCCCACTCCGGCGGCCGAGTCCTCCATCCGGACCTGCCACGCCTGGCCCTCCATGCCTGGAGGATATCGCACTAGACGACCCCGTCCTCGGTACCGTCCTCGTCGCGGCCAAGAAGGAATCCACCCGTCGCAACTATCAATACAAGTGGCGACGCTTCCTGACCTTCGCTAACGAGAGGAGTGAGCCGGTATCGCCCGCGGGGCTCTCGACCGTCCTGCATTTCCTCCTGCACCTCCGGCAACAGGGGCTGGCGTTTCCATCCCTGAAGGTGTATCTCTCCGCGATCGTGGCATACCAACCGCCACGGTCGGCTGCCTCGGCATTCTTCAGGAACGATACCGTTAAGCGGTTCCTGAAAGGACTTCATCATCTCTACCCGCCGGTATCGCCGCCGCTACCGCCGTGGTCCCTCTCATTGGTGCTCTCGCAGCTGACAAAGCCGCCCTTCGAGCCGATGGCGACCTCGGATGACAGGCTCCTGACCATGGAAACTGCCTTCCTGGTAGCGGTGACCTCAGCGAGGCGAGCGGGTGAGATCACAGCTCTTCGATCCGATGAGCCCTTCACGGTCTTCCACAGGGACAAGGTGGTCCTGAGACCTGACATCTCGTTCCTGCCTAAGGTGGTGTCCAGTTTCCATCTCAACCAGGACATCATCCTGCCTGCCTTCTTCCCGAACCCGACGACACCGTTGGAGCGGTCCCTCCACTCACTGGACGTGCGTCGGGCATTGGCCTTCTACAAGGACAGGACTGCTTCCTTCCGACAGACGCCGCATCTCTTCGTTTGCTATGGGCGACGTTGGAAGGGCCTCAAAGTGTCCACCCAGCGCTTCTCAAAATGGGTGGTGGGGACTATTCAACTGGCGTATGAGCTCGCCAGGAAGCCTCCGCCAGTCCTGCTTCGAGCCCACTCCACCAGAGCGGTGGCTACTTCTGCGGCCCTCCTGCGAGGGGTTGACCTGCATGAACTCTGCCGTGTGGCGACCTGGTCCCAACCATCGACCTTCGTACGCCACTACAGGCTCGACTGCCGGTCGCGCAGAGATGCCCGGTTTGGACGTGAGGTGCTGGCTTCCGTGCTATAGGACCTGACCCGCCATCCGACCGGTAAGCTACACAGTCTCCTAGTGTATGAAGGCACAGAGACCACGAAGAAGAAGAACAGGTTGCTTACCTGTAACTGTGGTTCTTCGAGTGGTCATCTGTGCCATCATACACACCCGCCCTTCCTCCCCTCTTTCTCAGGTCCCTGTAGGTTCTACGGCGGACGACAGAACTGAGGAGAGACCGTTGCTCGGCGGGAGGAGCATGCGCAGTACCGGCGTGGGGGAGGGGTTCCCGCCAAGCGAACAAGCTCTAGAAGTTTCCGAACGCTACCGCGCAGGCGCTAAAGCTCCTAGTGTATGATGGCACAGATGACCACTCGAAGAACCACAGTTACAGGTAAGCAACCTGTTCATCTAATCTTTAAATGAACATTTGGTTTTGGTACTGTCTTGTGAAAGCTTCAACAAAAAGCTTTTCCTGGTCTTCCATTGCTAGTGGGCAATCACATCAGATAAACAGATTCTATCTGTAGTCCAAAATGGGTATGCCATTGAGTTTGACATCTTACTGCTGCATGGCGTGTACAGGATCACACACACAACATCAGAGGCTTGTTCCAAGGTTTCTAACCTTGATGAGCAAACAGTAGAGTCTGTTCCATGCCATCAGAAGACGAAAAGCTTCTATTCCAGATACTTTTCTAGTTACAGAGAGAGATTGATGAGTTATGACCCATACCAGATCTAAGAGATATAAAGCACTGCTGGGCCTCATGGTTTCCATGGTAAGTCTTATTCTCTGTGGAAGGCTACACATGTAACTACTTCAAAATTAGTTCATTAGAGTGTTTTATGTGGAAAGAGACAACCTCACATAAAGCTCTGTCTCCCACTGTGGATCCAGGATTCACTTTCTTGGTGGTTTCTCCTGTGCAACCTTTGGACAGAACATCTTTCTGATAGCAGAGAATGTCTTCAGTGGTTACCATGGATTAATTCACTGTTGCATGGAGAGTGCATTGCAATTACCTTACCATCCACAGCAAATGTCATATGAAATGAGACAAAAAAATATCACTGCTTTAGAACTTAATAACTGTCATCAAGGTGTTCAGAGCATGTGAGCCCATTCTGTAAGGACACATAATCCAGTTGGTGACCAACAGCACTGTATATCTAATCACCACCACAAGCATCCAGTCTCTCTTTTCCTTGATGCTGCACTGGTGGAATTGGTGTCATACCAAAAGGATTTGGCTGGTACCGATACATGTTGTTGAGGACAAGATAGTTTGAAGGCAGCTGCTCTCAACTGGAAAGATGTCTCCTTCCATACATGATACTTAGCTTCAGAAGCACTTAGACTGTTGTTTCAGTCCTGTGGCATACCACAGGTAGAACTTTTTATCACCTTGTCATACCTCTTGTACAATATTTTGCTTGATCACTAGCCTGGCTTGAAATTTCTTAAGCAAATCCTCCTTTTAGAACTGGAACTTCCCATTACTTTATGCATATATGTCTATTCTGCTGACCAACAAAATCCTCACCAAAATTTTTGCAGATCAACCCAAACAATCCTTGTGACTATGGTGGTCTTGCAAACTATATTTAACAAATGCCATACTTTTGTAAATGTCTTTATTTTTGTTCTGCATATGTTACCCTGTATATTGGGAGTCCTGGGAGGGGCGCCCAAATTACCAAATAAAAACACAAGATGGGGGAAATTAGACTCGAGCACACTCCCTAAGATAACGAGAGGCAGGGTAACTCAGCTGGGATCTTTTAACCCTGTGTCTACAGCATCAGGTCAGAAAAATAGCCAGACAAGTTTTTAAAGTAACAAAAATAGCAGTTTTATTAAAAGACAAACAACAAACAAGACAACACATGCATACCACTAACTGAGAAATAAAAAATGGAGCGTTTTGGGGGAGTGGGTAATACGACACCTTTTCACGTAGTCCTGGAGAGAAGCGGAGGTTGAGGGGAAGAAACTCAGCGTGGTTTGCTGAGGGGACGACTTGCTGGACACAGCGGCAGCAGGGCTGGATAGAACTCAGGAGCGATCTGAGAAGTCCGAGTGAGAGATCCGAGGGGCGCTCGGAATCAGGGTTTTTTTATAGGGTGGATGGTACCTACAAGCTATGCCATGCTCGGTGAGAACAAAGGAAATTTGTAGCCGGACAAAAGCATTGGAAAAGGTCAGGTTTTACATGATGAGCTTAGCGTTGGATGACAATAGTATGGCCAGTATGCAGATGGCCCAGCATAAAGGAATGGCTCAGCACTCGGCCAGGCGTCTTTGTGTAAAGTCGCGCTGAGCAAGGCGGGTATGCAAGACGGACTGGTCCCTGAAGCAACAGAGAGGCATTGAGTTGCCTGCCTAAATGAGGTTTGGAATGTACAACCATTAACGGCTGCGCCTATTACGTGCTTGTCTGGTGGCCCTTGCAAAAACGTGGAGTAGGGTGGCAGAGAAAGGTCAAATAAAGGCCAAATTATTTGATATCAAGAGATATCTAGTGCTCTCACCAGACATAGCATAACCGTAGTAACACAAAGGCCCCAGAAGGAGTGCATTGATTTCCATAAGAATTGGCATAGTGGTTAAACACAGCAATAGAGCTATGCTATGCTGCCATCTTCCCAAATTGCTTTTGCAAACAGTACTTAAAGAGGCAATCTACTAGGATCATATTCATGGAATTTCTGACGGGATTATCCCAGATATGCATAAAACTGCCACATGGTCCCAGCTGCACACTTTTAAGTGCTGTTATTGAATTCTAAATGATATTCCATGCTGACATACCTTTTGGCAAAGAAGTGTCCTCGTTTGACATCCACGTGTTCTCTGTGGTGAATGCTACTGTTTCTTCTTCTTGGTCTCTGTGACCCACATGCAGTTACTGTGCCTGCACAGTACATTCTTTTGAACCTTCTAGAGGTATTGCTGTGATAAGACCTGCTTTTTCTCCTCACAGACTGGTATGGCAGCTCCCCTGACAGTCTGCTAAAGGGCCTTGCCACTTTATACATAGCTCTGCCTTTCCATTTAAATCACTGCCTTTGTGTAAAAAAGGTAAACCCTTTCTGTTGTTATATAGAATTGTTTCATGATCTATGGTAGTGTGCTTCTATTTGGTTAGAAATACTGAAAATTATTCAGCTGAGTCAAAATTTATACAATTAGACTATAATCTTTATCAAAACAAACAGAATAAAGTATTGGGTTTGGATGTATGTCCAAGCTCAAAAAGATCTTCAGAATGCATTTAAACAGTTTCTTCTATTTTTACCCCAGCATAAAGGGACAGGTCTCTCTCACACACAGCCCTCTGGCGACCCTTTTGCCAAACGCTCTGTTCCCAAATCTAGGTGACTCTCTCTGACCAAAGGTGGGTTGATTTCTCTTCTGCTCTTCTCTCTAGGCTTTCTCTGAGAAACCCCCCCTTTCATTCACTGCCCTCCCCACTTGACTGAAGAACTACTTCCCTAGCTGAAGGATTCACCCTTAGCCCTTGCTCCCTGAAGTCTGACTACCAAACCAAATCAGTGTGCCTGGTATTTATGTATTATTTTCCCTGAGGCCTCCAACTCCTCCTTCACTCTAAAAAGGTTGGATTTCTCTTTGGAGTGGCCATTCTTGTTGCCTAGCAACCTGTTGTTGGGCAGCTTCTACCACTCATGTTACAATTCCTCCTAGGGTCCTTCACAGCTACCCAATTGATTTGGCAGTAGTCCCTCCTCCCCAGTCCATGTGACCAGCCCAGTCCCCACTCAAGCCCTCAGGTGTTTGTTTGTTTTTAATTTTTATTGTTTGTTATTTGGTCTGCTCACTGCAGCAGCATTGAAGGAGTTGTTGGTGAGCTGTATCATTTTTTCTTACTACTCTTTCTTGTGTATCTGACTTTTGGACTGCAATTTGACTTCTTCCTTTTTGGATTTCAATTTGGCTTGGCTTTGGACTCTGTCTGAACAGTTGGCTCAGATTGTCTGTTGACTATGTTTTTGGTTGGCAGATCTTCAGCCTTTGTTTCCCTCAGTGGTTAAAATGTTTTCTATAGTGGCTTAATTACTCTTCTGTCTTTCTGTAGGCGTCCTCTGAGAATTAAATCCTTCCCATACAGTCACTTCCCTGACTGACTGAGGGACTTTACTCCAGAGCTCTCTCTCTGATGAGAATTCACATTGAAGGATTGCCCCGAAACACAATCAGTGTTTACCTGTGTATATCTTTTCCTTTCATCTACGAGCCCCTTCCACACACTACAGGGGCTTGATTTCTCTCTTGAAGAACTGTTCTAGTTACATGGCAACCAGTTTCTAGGCTGCTCTGGCATTCCAGATAGCCACACCTCAGCACTCCTATTGGTATTTTTCTTTCTATTCCTCTGCACATGACCGTGCTAGAGGAGATCAACATATTACTATTCAAGGTCACTGTCAAAAAGTTTCTGTCCCATTGAAGAAGGGACAGATATTTTTCTCATTTACAGTCCCAAAACAAGATGGCAATCTGCATCCTGTCCTGGACCTCCCTGACATGAACAGGTACATCCATCCCTGCAAGTTCAAGATGGTGACTCTTGCTTCCATTCTTCCTTTCCTAAGGAAAGGAGACTAATTTGTTTCCATAGACCCACAGGATGTATATTTCTCGTTGCCACACACCTGCAGCCGAGAAAATACCTTCACTTTGCAATAGGGTTTGACATCTATCAGTATCAAATTCTAACCTTCAGACTTTCAACAGCTTCAAGAGTCTTCACAAAGTGTATGGCTATGGTGATCTCCTACCTCAGGACCCAAGGTGTAATAGCCTTCCTTTACCTCAATGACTGGCTACTAGTGGACTCCTGCAGGAACAAGTTGTACAAGGACTTGCATCACTATCTCTTCTACAGTGGCTGAGTCTCATCATCAACCCAGGAAAGTCTGTGTTGCAAAGTGCTTGGATTCGACTTTATCAAGGAGAATTTTATATAGTTTGGACATTTTCAGTTGATCTTCCGGAAGTATTTTATCTAATTTATTGTACTCTTTTGTAATGCCATATAGCTTCAAGTCCCTTTTAAGTCTTTCTTGTAACTGATGATAAGGAAACCACTGCACTTTTGTTCCTTCATGTTTTAAATTTTCTCTGGGTTTCAGACTTGGACCTTCTTCTTTTGAAGTGATCAACTCCTCATATCTTCTATTAAAGAAATACGTAATTTGACCACCAATTTAAAATTCCTCCTGCTGAGATGTCCAGTCTGGAATTTTATTGTAGAATGTTTTCTTATATACATAGCAAATTTTTATCAAAGGTTGTCTGATGAAATGGTAGAAAAAAAACTTTATTCCCTTCTGGCTTTTTACATCATAGGTATGCATGCCAACCAGATTTTAAATTAAGGTCTTCTAATTGTAAAAGTCTTGTATTTTTTAAATTTATCCAGTCTTTTATTCAGATTAGGCATGCTGCATGGTAATACAATTTGAAATCTAGAAGGCCCAATCTACCTCTTCCTTTAGCTTCAAGAAGGATATCCCACTTTATTCTTGGTTTTTTGCCAGCCCAAATGAAATCTGCCATTTTCTTTTTCCAGTCATCAAGTGGCTTTATATTTGATATTATAGGAATATTTTGGAAGGTGAATAATGTTCTTGGTGAAACATTCATTTTAATAGCTGCTATTGTTCCCATCAAGGATAGATTCAAGTTCTTCCATCTTTTTAGATATTTGATATTTGTCTTTTTGATACTTGTTTCCAAGTTTTCTGGTAATTATTATCAAAAAATTCAGAATTTTTCTTTGTAATGTTTATTCCTAAATATCCTTATTTTTTGTTTATACGAAATCCTGAACTTTCCTTTAATTGAATTAGTTCTTTTTTTGGTATTTTCATAGTGAGAATGGATATTTTTTCTCTATTTATTTTAAAACCAGAGACCAGGCCATACTTTTCTATTATTTCCAATAATTTCATCACAGATTTTTGAGGTTATTCTAAAAATATGACTAAATCATCCAAGAAGACTCTCAAATTATCTTCATTTCCTCTAATTTTAATCCCTTTGATTTGATCTTCTGCTCTAATTTTATTTGTAAGAACCTCTAACACCATGATAAGTAGTAGAGGAGAAAGTGGGCATTTCTGCCTAGTAGCTTTTGAAATTTCAGTTCTTTTTTTCCCCTCGTTATTCACCAAAATTTGAGAAGTTTGATTATGATAAATAGTTTTGATCCAACCAATAAATTTCTCCCCAAAGTGCATCTTCTTTAAAAGACTGTTCATAAATTGCCAATTTACATTATCGAAAGCCAACAGAGGCCTGTCCCCCCTCAATTCTCTCCCCCCACTCCATCAATTGTTCCCTGGTGACAGTTTCTGCTAGGTTCTTCTTCGTGGTCTCTGTGCCTTCACACACTAGGAGCTTTCGCACGTGCGCGGTAGCGTTCAGAAGATTCTAGAGCTTAGTAGTTTGGCAGGAACCCCTCCCCCATGCCGGTACTGCGCATGCTCCTCCCGCCGAGCAACGGTCGCTCCTCAGTTCTTTCTCGTCCGCTGTTGCGAACGGAAGGTTCTTGGCTTGTTCCATTGCTTTTCGGATTGTTTGCTTGGCTTTTCGGACTTTTTGGCTTGTTTTCTGACCTCGGCTTGGATTTCGGACTCTGGACTTTGGTAACCCAATTCTTATTTCTCTCTTCTTCGTTTTTTCGACTTCTCGACTTCCTCCGTTTTGTTCTTTCTTCGTTCTGTGTCTGCACTCTTCAAAAAGTGCATGTCCTGTGGGCGGAAAGTCGCTCTCGCTGACAAACACTCACAGTGTTTGTTTTGTTTGGGTGAGACACATAACACCAGGTCTTGCCCAATTTGCCGTGAGTTTACCTCCCAAACCCTTAGAAACCGGTCGTCGCGACTTAAGTCGTTCTGTTGGGAACAGTCGCTCAGGGCTAGGGAGGTTACGCCACATGCAACGACGTCCGAGGCTTCGAAAGCGGCTTCATCATCCACGGTATCGACGGCTGCCGTACCGTCCACCTCGTCAGTACCGGGCTTGGTACCAACACCGAGGACGCCCATCTCCGTGCTTCCCCGGATCCCCAAACTGTCCATGGTGGCTAGGACATCGAAGGGGACTCCCGCGGCTTCTAAGGCCTCCGAGTCATCGAGGCCACCGACCGCAGCTCAGAAGAAGCGCCCCGCCCCGGACAGTGGGAAGGAGAAGGAGAAGAAGAGAAAAGAGAAGAGGCGCTCTCCTCCCAAGGAGACCCGCCCACCTACACTACCTCCAATTCAGCTCCCTGAAGACCTCGTGGAGCTGTTGGAGCCGGAGGAAATCCTGGAAGTATCCGAAGAGGAGCAAGACGTGGACGCTTTGCCCTCCCAGGAACCGCCTGTCCTCATGACGGCAGAGCCCCTACAGACTCACCATGCTTCGGTGGACCGAGGGGAACAGGTGACGGAACATCACCGGCCTTCGTCCAGGCGCCGATCGGCCTCGGACAGGAGCTACTCTCTAATTCTCTCTAATTCTATAAGATTCCAAATGGTGCACTGTCTATTTGTGTGAGTTCACAGATGACCACTCCAGGAACTGTGGTTATAGGTAAGCAACCCACCATTCCTATATATGCAAGTTACACAGAAACCATGAAAAACAGCTCGTTGTGTACATGTGATTTTCTTAGGTGGCCATGTGGTCACATGACAATCCCACCACTCCCTTACCTCCTGGAAATTTCATGGTTGTATTATTGTAAAACAACAGTAGACAAAAAGAACTGGGATGAAATGTAGAGGAAAATGTGGCAGGAAGCTTCAACAAAATATGTTGGCTCAGCTCTTGAAAGGTTTATAGGTCATGCATGAGTGCATAAAAATTCTCTATCCAAGAGTTCAGAAGTAATCACTCAAAGATCCATAGTTACAGGATCTTGAAGTTGATAGAAATACACATAAATGTGTAGTTGTGGGTATGTACTATTAATCAGACTGTTCTTTCTTAGCCTCTTTATCTGGAGATACAGTTCCCAGAGAGGTACCAATTTTAATCTGCTTCAGCAAAAACAAGAATCCTGCAGCACCTTAAAACAGAATTAAACAGCATCAGAGTTCTGGAAACCATTTTTGCCCTCCCATACACTTCAGAAAGCTACCCTACTCCAGCTGCCTAATTCTGCCCTCTACTAGCATCATGCTTTCAGAGCCATTTTATGCAACTTCATGGTATATATTAGGCCAGAAATAACTTCTTCCTCTTTCCTTTTCTTTCTGTTTTAATTTTCTTTTCAAATAGGAAATGATCAGCCACTCACTTTTGGTTTGGAATTTTTTTCGGGGGGTGGATTTTTATAAATGCCATGTTTGTTTAAAACAGGCTGGGGAAGTGAAATCATATTTTAAAGATTTCCTATTTCATCTTCAGAGGCTTTTGTGGGTCATGATTTGCTGGTTCTGGCTCCTCTCCCCAAAATTTGGGGGTTCTGAAGATATATAGGGAGGCCACATTTTTCCTGCCTTTTGTACTGTAAATATCTGTTTGTTTGTTTATTAAAACCATTTAAGTATTTTCTCTTAGCTTGGTAGGACCCTAGGAGTTATGTAGAACAGGAGGTTTAGTGATCTCAGCTATATTTCATCAAATGTGTGGATTTGGCAGAGGTGTGTGTTGTATCACACACACATATCTAAATGGGAAGAGAAGTAAACTTTGAGCTTCATAGCCCCTTTAGAATAGCAGTACTTGTAATGGGACAACAAAGCATTGTTTCCCAGATGAGACAAATCAAAATTCATTATTAGTTCTAATCTAATTGTTTGATATCCTGCATTGCAGAATGGCAACTTTTGAGTCAACAACAGAGATTCCAGGCAAACTGAAAAGTTCTACTCAGTGCTGCATATTGCTCTTTCTGATGTCAGATTTGAATCCATTTATTCCTTTATGAAAAGACTGGCCTAGTTGTCAGATGAGTTACGCAATCCTCTCACCTTAGAACTAAAGAGATTACATGTTTTTAATTATAATTAATATTGCTAATGATACTTGTGTGATGGTACTCAATTAAATGAAATTTACATCTAAATAATATAAATATTTAAATGATATTAAGCAGTTCAGTAGCACTCTAGAGTATTCTTAAAATAAATATACTACAGACCTCATATTTTGGCAAGAATTTGAAGTATTTTTGCATTATTCCTTTGTACTGAGCACTGTAAGTGGCAAATGCCACTGAATCGGGCTTATTTTGGGTTCATCAATTAATAAAACATAGCATCTTGGAATCTCTGTTATCTTTGGACTGTGACTGGTGCAGCCCTCTGTTTTGTGTGTCTAGAGAACTCAAAACCTGTTGCAAAACACTCTTGCAACCTAGTACTACTAGAATAGCACGGAATGGTACAGGCCAAGATTGAAGGATACTGACAGACCTATACTGAGGGAGTTGAGAGCTGGAATAAGCCTTGGAAATTGTGAGTTTGCTTTAAGGTAATGTTTTTCAAATTTTGATATTGTTAAAGCACTATATGTGCAAAGCACTTTGAAAATGTTGTTTTCATGGTGTATGCAAGGAGTATTTGAAGATGTATGCAATCACTTTGTAGACACGCTGCTTTTCTCATTCATTTACAAAGATGCAGCAAAATCCCTGACCCTCCTTCACCCCCTGTTCTCTCTTAATGCAGGTAAAGCTGTTTTTTTGGCAAGAGATAAGCACCATTTGGCAGACTTGAGCCACCTAATTCGTCATGAGGCGCCTTACCTATTCCAAAAATATGTCCAGGAATCCCATGGCAAAGACGTGCGAGTCATCGTAGTAGGAGGCCGCGTAGTGGGTACTATGCTACGTTGTTCAACAGATGGTAGAATGCAAAGCAATTGCTCACTTGGTAAGAATTTAGCTGTGCTTACTCTTGGTTGGATTTAGTGCTCATAAAGGAGGGTTTTCACCCTAATTTGAGTGGCAAATGTTTCATATAAAATTCTGTTACAGATAAATGTTTTGTAGAAGAGGAAGAGGAAAGATGACGTAGCTGGGTATATAGCATCTTTTGAAAGAAATGAAAGAGCAGTGATATTTACAATGCAATCTTGTGGTCTGCCTTCAGATCGTTGTACTATCCACAGTTACAAACGTGTAACGTGGCTCAGTGGTTCAGCAGTCACTTTTTAGGGCTGATGAAAATTCAGCTGCTGCTTAACAATGACAACTGGTAATAAGCTGCACAATCAATTATTGTGTCTAGGAACTTTGACTCTTTGAGATGACCCAATTTTGCACTATTTCTGGGGGTTTTTTTGTTTATTTATTTGTTTTGTTTTTTGTGGATCTTATGTTCACAGCTTGATGATCCCATCAAGTTTTCACTGAACCCAATGTGAATGCTTTATTTTTCTCATGTAAATCTCATTGTATAATTGCAAGAACTGCTTTGAGAATGTGGTTGAAAAGTAGTATAGCTTTTCCTGGGCATCCTTTGATCTTCCCTCCCTCAACTCCCCAAGGCATTTCCTGGTGGCTGGCTTTAATACTACAGTGTTGTGCAGCATTGAGACCTGGCAGCTCTTTAACCAAAGAATAAGGAATCCTTCTATAGTTCAGGAGCTGAATGGGGCAAACATAATCCTATCAAACCTTTTTTTTCAGGTGGCATAGGAGTTATGTGCTCACTGAGTGAACAAGGCAAGCAGCTGGCAATCCAAGTGTCTAACATTTTGGGGATGGACGTGTGTGGCATCGACCTCCTAATGAAGGATGATGGCTCGTTCTACGTCTGTGAGGCCAACGCAAATGTAGGTTTCATTGCCTTTGACAAGGCTTGTAATCTTGACGTAGCTGGTATCATAGCGGATTATGCCGCTTCCCTTCTTCCCCCTGGTCGCTTGACACGACGTATGTCCTTGCTCTCTGTGGTGTCCACAGCTAGTGAGACAAGTGAGCCAGAGTTGGGCCCTCCAGCTAGCACCACTGTCGACAATATGAGCGCTAGCTCCAGCTCTGTTGACAGCGATCCTGAGACCACAGAGAGAGATTTGCTCACCAAGCTTCCAGGGGGTATATTCAATATGAACCAGCTAATAGCCAATGAGATTAAGCTCCTGGTGGAGTGATGCCACATGTAAATAAATAAGACCAACTTTCTTGTATTTTTTTTAAAAAAACAAATGACTTGTAGTGCTGTTTATCAGAAACAGCTTTATGGAGGTGAGGTGAGGGTGTTAGCCTGGGTATCAAAATCAAAGCACGCATGTTCTGTGAATGCTGCTTTTGCTATGTATTAATCTTGCAGAATGAATGTTTAGTTGGTAACTTTTGACAACCAATTTCCAGCTGGTAGTGCCCTGTTAAAATAGCCTGCACTGGTATGCTGGGTTGGGGGTAATTAAAATACTGTTCTTTCCATTAGGGATGCCACCATGATCTTTAATCCCATTGCAGACCATGTTCACAGGGACATCTTTTAGCTTGATTGGTGGTTTTGAAGCTGGAAAGTTTAATTCTCCAGAAGCATTTGTGAAAAAATATATCTGCAACCATCCCCTCACCTCACTGGAGCTCAGTCCGTTATACACCCCTTTATGTCTTATAGAAGTTAAGAGTTGTTAGAGCAGCCAATTTTGTTTCAACAGAGGTTCTAAAAATCATTTCCCATCTACTATAAGTGGGAATTTCCATCCCTGACAAATAGCCTACAACAGCCTCAGAATATCTGTCTTTCAGATAGTTTAACAGGCTGCAGCATTTATTTGTTCAGCATGAGGTTTTCAGACAAACTTGCAACTTCTGCCATTTCAGTATTAATAGATGGGGTTGTGTCCATACATGGATATTTAAAGCAAACATCACTTTCCTTTGGTGAAAGATTTTACTATATGTGTGGATTTTAAAAATAATTTTAAATCCTGGATTTTGGGTGCAGGGGCTGGACAAAATGTGTAAAAATTTCTTTCCATCTTTCTCATTGATGGCAGAAGTGGCATGTTTTGTTTTGCACAAAGGCAAAGATAAACAGCACTGTTAACTTTTGGTGTACAAAATAATGTTTAATCCAATGTGGAAAAGAATAACACTAGTTTAAAACAAATGTGCATTGACTTGTATTTGTTAGTGTTCTAGTCCTTTTTGCAAGGTAAATGCTATGTTAATGTTTCATTTTTAATACATACTCGTGCAACACTTCTTTTTCCATGCCTGCATCTTCAGCAGTGGCCAAACTTGAAAATACCCATATTATTTAATATTACCACTATTTGATAGCAACAGCAGCAAAAAGTAGACACTCCCCCGCAGAAAAAGCCTGTTACCTAGAATAATGTGGGAGGGGGTGTGGAGGAGGGTCAAAGTGGTTACAAATTTCAAAACTACTTTGGATTAAAGTTAATATGTTTCTGTTTTTATTAGTAACTCTTCTATATATGAAAGCCATTAAAATCTGAAGTAGCCTGGCTTTCTTAAGGACAGATCCTGAAGAGAAATAAGCAGCTTTTGGTTTGGGGAAAAATGCAGGATCCTTTGCCAGTAAGGCCCAGCCAGAATGGGAATATAATTTAAGGCTACAAATATGTGGATCTCAGGCCCTTATGTATGTGTCTGTATTTTGCTTTGTTTTGTCATTGGTTTTGTCTGTCCAGTTATTCACTCTTTTTTTCCCAGAATGCCTGATGATCTCCTTTCCCAAACCCCACCCAAACCCTGATACTTCTGGCTGTGCATTTTCTTATTAAATTTGATAAAAGAACCAAAACAGAAGCTTTCGGTCTGTTTTAGTGGCCTCATTTTCCTCCTCCTCACCCATTTCTCACTATCTTGTTTTCTTTGGGGTGTGTACAGCATTGATATGGTAGATATATATGCGCGCGCACACACGTGCACGTGTGTGTGTGTGTAGATATGGATATAGATATAGATATGCACACTATTACTTTAAGAACAGTGACCAGACACCACGAAGTAAAATGTTTGTGACAGAAAAATGGTTTATGGAAAGTTTTTGAAGGGTGGGCTGCTTATGTATGCAGTGCTGCTTTTATCTGGATGCTTCAGAGGAGCATGTCTCCCTTTCCCTCCAAGGCTCTGAGCTTCATTCCTCTGGCCTGTCCTTCTCACTTGACTGTCTGACTTGGATCTTAAGGTACACACAACTTACCAACTCTATGCAGAGAGACGTCAGGAGGCAATAAAAAAGAAAAGTGTTAACCTGCTCTCATAAAGGTTTTCTCATACCCATTTGTACAGCTTTTTTGTTTAAAAAATGTTGTTACAGCTTTTTGTAGAATTAAAAATACTACTATTGCTGTCATCATTAAAATCTAGTGGAAGGCTGAATGCTGGCATTAGCTAGCAAACCAAAAAAACAAAAATTGTAAGATACAAAAGGTAATTACAAATATCAATTTTTTGTTTGTTTGCTTGGTGGTTCTTAGTAGCCCTCTGCTAACTACATATTTGTCTTCTAAAATGCATGTTTCCATGAAAGTTGGACTGTTTTTCCCGAAAATTAATTTAAACACTGAATATCTTTCAGGAATGTCAACAAACAAGTAACCCCTTTTAACTGATAGAACTTTAGAAACTTCTGTGCCTCCCACAAGAAACAAATTGAGTCCAGGAAGGAACTGGTAAAATTGACAGTTCTGATTTTGGGGCTGTATTAAGTTTCTATGCTGGTTGAACAAAACACGTTTTGGCAATTGTCATTTCCACATCAGCCCCCCACCCCATCTTAGGTTTAATTTTCAGCAGTATAAATGCAGTGAAGATTTTAAAACACACACACACATACACACTCTGTAAAACACAAAACATGAAGCGTTTTTCATACTTTGGTTTGTCTGCTGGTTACGAGATGATCACGGGTTCGTTGTGCTTTGTGTTTAAGAAAAGACTGTGGGTAATCTGTGGGTGAAGAAATGCATCATACTTCTTGAATGCAGAAGCTGCTGTTTCTTACAAAAATTTCCAGAACATAACATAAAGGAATAGTAGATGTCTCCCCTTTCTTGCCTATTTGTAGCTATAGTTTAATCAACTTATGGAAAAAAGGTTTTTAAAACATGAGAACTGTGCTAGGTAAGGAAAATGGATTGTGCTCTTAAGAACCAGAATCTAGCTTCCTTGCACAATAGTACATCATGTTGCCATGTGCTGAACAATATTGGTTTCACTCAAATAAATTAAGAACACCAACATTACTTACCATAGTTTGGAACATTATGGTGAAATAAATGATTGTTAAGTTAGAAACCATAGTGTCAGCACAGGTAGTGCTGGAACACATCATTACACTGGAGGCAGTTACTCAGGGTTGGGATGGTGCTGCAGCTTAATGGACTTCCACGTGTCTTATTTATTATATGGCAATTTTTTGCTGTTCAAATTACGCCATATATGTGTTTTGTATTGTACAGAATTTCAGATTGTGTTTATACCTTTGTATATTTTCGTATCTTTAATTATATAGTATGTTAAAACATTTATGAAACTTCTTGTCATTCTGGAACATTGTGGTAGATCAATAATAACACATAATGGGAAGACAACATGCACCTGGACTACTTTTGTTGTTGGGTTGCACTTCATGTTCAGATTGTGTGATTGCATCTCAGTGACTTTGCACAGGAATGAGTAACACAGAAGATCTCCTAAGAAGAGTGCTCTGGACCTGCAGTGCTTAAAAAAAAGAAAGACACTACTAGAGGTGCTGCACTGGACACTAACTAGACTCACTGTGTAGAATAATTTACTTCAGACTTACAAGTCTCCCATATTAGAAGGGCCCAAGTTGGTTAAATGTGTAAGGGCTTAAATTTTGTAATGTATATCAACATGTACAATTCTTTCTCATGGCTCACTCTTTTTGAGAAGGTTTATGAGCTATTTGGCTGATGTGAGACTCACGACCCACTCCTGTTCTCTCTATGGAATTGTAGGTGCTCGGACAGGTAACCTCTGCTGCTACTGTCTCTTTTATTTTTAATTTTTCACCGTTCTAGGGATTTCTGAAGTATTGTAGGCTTTATAACAAAACATTACCTTTTGCTTTTGTTTTCTCTTTTATTAATTTGAATTTCTGTGAACTTGGAGGGTGATTGCTGGGATGTTCTGATGGTGGTTTGGACCACTGTTGGAAAATTCCATAGCTCTCATGTTACAGTTTTCAGTTGAATGTCTTTTATTTGCTTATTGCACTGTTAATAAATTGATGTTTTGGGGTGTGGGAATTTGCAATTCTTAATGAAAACTGTTCTGCTGCATACCTTTTTTTCTCTTATGTTTCTAACAGTTCACACTTTCTTACTGTTCTTTGCAAAACTTTTCAGGAGTCAAAAAAAGTCAAACAATCCAGAGAAAAACTTCCCTTCTCCCTTTTCTGATGGCAAGAGAGAAAGCTTGTGAAAAATCCTTGAGAATATTCTTCCCTAAACTTTCCCCCCCTGTGGTTAATCAGTAAACGCAGCACTTTGGTGGCATCCAGTACCGACCTGTTGGCAGGTAACTTTCATCTCTTTTGATCATCCCATGTTTTTCTAACATTGGTTTCTTTTCTCTTCTTCCACAGTCTTATTAAGACTGCTGTGCTGAAACAAAGGGTCTTAGGAAGCACATTGACCCTATTACTTCTTTTTTTTCCCTTTTGAGTGGTGGTGGTGGTGGTGGAGGTAGTAGTTATTACTAGTAGTAGTAGTCATTGTCATTGTCATAGTACTATTATATTACAAGAGCCAGGTATTGAAGTAGGTTCCTGGCAAGGATGAAATTAAACAGTATGTATTTTTATAAGGGGGTGATGGGATGGTGTGCAATTCCATAGATACTACCATCTCTACTTTTCCATGTTCCTGTCTCTCTTTTTCATTTACCCCTCTCCCACTCAAAATATACACTCTTGGCTTAAGTTTTACAGGGCTTTGGTGCTTTCCAGGGGCACAGCACAAAACTAACCACCATCAATTAATAACAGGTATGAACAACTAGGTGTAACAAATTGTATATAAAAGATACTTGAGTTGAACTGGTTGGAGGATGATGGTTCCTTTGTTAAGATATTAAAGAGGAGTGCATTTGAGGAATTATTAACTTGTGCTGTCTAACATAGTACCTGTGCAAACTATTTGGTGATTGAAAGCAGTTCATTAATAAATGGAGTCTTAGCTAGAAGTACAACAGCAAAGATAGAGCTGATAGTGGAGTGAATCTGTTGTTGAGAACAGCAAATGCTTCAGATAAAGACTCCCAAATCTTCTTGAGTATTCATAATGCAGTACAATGATAATTATTTTAGCATACTCTTAAGTCTCAAAATGATATTTTGTGTCCAGGCTACCTTGAGCAAAGTGCTTTTTTTCCTAATTAGATACAATATCTGCTAGTTAGATACAATTTTGAAATTGATAATGGTGATAAAACAAAGCCAAAATTCCTTTTCAAGTATTCCAAGAGAAGCATTTGTTTTGTAATATTTAAAATTTCCAGATGGTGCTGTATATTATTTTTGCTTTTTCTATCTGCAAACACTAATTTTTCTCTTCAAATCATTGGCAAGGATTTACTCCTTTATGTATATGTCTGTGTATTATCTGCTGTACAAAATGGATCTACCTTATGAGGCTTTTTAAACAAAGAGTATCAACGTTGCAGATCATTTATCAAAGGCATCTCCTATATGCAACTCACACATACAAACACACACACAAACTGTTGTAAACAGAGGGCAAAACGTTTGCTTAGGTTTTTCTGGTGACGGGGTTGCTTGTGTTCTTTTTTCTGTTCTCTGATTTTCCTCTGTACCCAACACACACACAACTCATGCAAAGCACAGGGCAAAAACATCTGCCTGAATCTTGTTAGTGAGAGACAGTCTGTCTTTTGTGGTCCTGTTTCTCACTAGTCAATTTTCAAACACATTGCTATTTCATGGTGACTAAAGAAATCTCCTTTTTTTGACTTGCAAATAGACTAGAAGGGAAAAGGATTGTGCTTTTTTAATTTGAACAAGAATTCTTGTTAATTGACAATTGAAGAAAGTGATCCTCAGTAGGATCCCTTCCACTCCTCTCCCTGTATGATATAGCTATGGAAACAATGCTGCTCCTCTAACTGGGTGACATTTGTCCTTGTTGATGGTGCCAGACTCAGTATTTAGTCTCTGGTTAACTGAGATAATTTCAGGGAAGAGGAAAACCCAGGGGGAGGGAAGATGGTACTGAAGCAATAGGCACCTGGGGAAACATTGGTTGTGAACAGTGCCCACCAGTGTTAAAAACAAGGCATTTTTTTGTTCTATTATTGTTTTGACACTCCACCCCCACCCCCATGAATAATGTTTATGTGATCTGTACCTTCAGAAAGTCTGCTTGGTTTTATATTGTTCTCTCTTGGTCAGGTCTATGTACGTGAGACCAGCTAGCAGTATACGACAAGAGAGGGTACTACAGTAGAAGCTAGATAAATTCAACCCAACCAATGTTGCTGCACATTTTGCCTGTTGAAATGTCATAGTAGAGATATCTAGTGGCATTGAATCTCCTCCTTTAATCTCTCCTTTGTCCAAATATCTCTGTTGGCAGGAATGGCTTCCAAAAGTTATCCAGTTTTTGCTGAATTCTGTTCATTGCTCTCATGCAGGGTATGGGGGAGGATGTGGGGGGAAAAAAATCTTGGAATAAACCTTGGTACCATAAAAAGGTTCCCCACTGTATCATTTTCCTGCAAGCTGAACAAGAACTTCTCTATATACCCTTGTGCTGCAACAGAGTAATAAAACTGGTAGGTGGCAGCAGCAGAAGAAACTAATGCAGATGGCACCCGTGAGCTGAGAATGCTGCCGTGTGGGGAGAGATGGATTCCAAAACATTAGCTGATGTAACGTGCAAAGATGAGAGGCAGCTTCCCTGACTTGTCAATCTGCTTGGTGAGTTTGATTCTTGGTCACTTCCTATCCTCCGTAATGGATGTTGTAACTCCACATATCTGCTTAATCTTGAATGCTGACTAAAAGCCATTGTGGAGTGCTGACAAATTATATGAATTGATTGATGTGGTGACACTTACTAATCAAGGAACTGTACTAAGCAGTTCATCCTTGTCTCTCTTTGTATTGTTCAGCCACTTGTACTAAATATATGAAACACTTTCTTTTAAAAAAATGCTACATAGTATACATTTTTATCATTCAGTCCATTTGGGAATCATTTTTCCTCCCGCCAGAACAACCAGAGAAAACCCCTTCTCATCTACTTTTAAGGTAAAAGAGGACAAGAAGAAAACAAATTTGGTTATAAACAGAAATGTGAAAATTGACCGTGATCTTACTGTGGCCCAGATTCTCAGATCTCCAAGGAAGATTTGACACCATGAAACTATTGGCCTATCCTTGCTGATTCATTTATGCAGTACAATGTTTTGTGAACCAACCGCTCACTGGCATGAATTTTTCAGTACCTGAATAAACTGTATGTGTGATTTCAATATAGTTGATTTTTTATGATTTCCATTGGTTTCCAGATTTTTCTTACAGACATGTACACTATTATTCATTGAATTACCAAACACTGGAATGTATTAGAAATTAGTTGTAGCTGTAAAAACAATTGCTACAAAAAAGGTTTTTATAACTACCTAATTATAGTTACTGCATGACAGCAAAAAACAGTTGATCTGGGACACATAATTCACAGAGATTTTAAACATAATTTTTAAAAAACAAGTGCCTAACACAAGGCAAGTACCTCTCAGATTTGGTTTGAACATGGTCTACCATTTGAAGACATCTTTGTATATTTTATATACATATATATATATATATATTCACAAAGGGAATGACTGATTCCACTTGTAGGAAACTTGATTCAGTGAAAGCAGTTTACTGGTGCTGAGACATTTGTGAGACTATGTTTATGGCTAGAACAAGATGGCCCTTGTTCTTGGGAGTTTGCATTGTCTAAAATAAACTTGACAATGATTGATGTTGCTCCTCTGAGAAGCATAATGAGCTTCTTCAGCTCTTCACCATTGAGCAGCGTGCCTTGTCAGGTTAGGAGCTGTAAAGAAATTATGAATATGCTTTAGAGAACAAGGCTTCAAGTAGAAAATGTTTACTCTTAGTGACAAAAAAAGTATTAACGACAAGGCAGCCCTTGTCTGCAAGGGGAGTAAGATGGAACCCTGTGGCACCCTACAACTTTATAACCATGGAGATGAACAGGAAACCCTAGAAACGCGCTTTAGTAGGACAGTGCCTCCTACTCCTGTCTCACAGAGCTGGTCCAATAAGATAGCATAGTCAATAGAATCAAAAGCCAGTGAGAGATCTGAGAAAATCAACAGGAGGGCACTTTCTCTGTATTTGGATTATTTAATGAAAAAGCAAGATTCTTAAATCTGTTAATCTTGTCTAGATTTAGGACCATTGAATCACTGGCTCAGTGGTAAATTAGCACATGCAAGTGTCATTGATTCAGTACATCTACTCTAGATGGATTAACACTTGGACTTAAACAGTAGGCAGTGTCTTTGAGTCCTGAATTCAGTTTGCTATCTCAAACTCATTCTGAAGGGAAGGCTAAAGAGACTTAGAAAAATGCCCCTACTCCAGGGGTAGTGGCCAGATATCCACCTTTGGTTTAGAAAACCAAGTGAGGTTTTTTTGGGGGGGAGGGCGGTTTGTTTTTTAATGTCAAACAGTCCTGGGGGACCCTGCAACCTGTTTTAAAAGGTAGATTGCTATTCCCTGGATCCTTCCAGAAAGCAAAGTCCCCTTTTACCCCTCCAAGTAAAATGCATTATAGTTGCAAAAATAGCCTTTGACATTTACTCATCCCGATTTAGTCCTTCAGACAATAAAAGAGAACTTAGTTTTATTTGTTTGTGTGTATGTTTGTCTAAATATTTCTGTTGCCTCCCAGCTGACAAGGACTCCCAAGGTGATGAACAAATAAAAAGCAATTAAAATAGTACAAAGATAAAGACATGTTTAAAACACATCAAAGTACTCTGTAAAAACTCCTAAAAGCAGTTTAAAAATAATCCTAGAATCCAGTTTTGAGACAGTTAAAACAGCAGTTTCAAGCATTGAATGCCATGCGGAAAAGCACCGATCTGGCTGCCTGCCAGAAGCTTAAAAGTGATGGAGCCAGCCTTGGGTAGGGAGATCCATAGTTGTGTTGCTACAGAGAAAGTTCTTTGACATATACCTCCCCCCCAACCAAATTGGGATATACGAGACCTCCTTTGAAGATCTCAGATTTCTGGCAGCCTCATGGGAGAAGGTGATCTTTAAAGGTACCTTAGCCCAAGTCATTTTGGGCTTTGTAGATCAACACAAGCACCTTTAATTGAGCCTGGAAGCAAATTGGAAGCAAGTGTAGTTCTTGCAGGACTTAAATATTCTCTAAAATGCAGTCTGGCTGCTGCATTTTACACTAGCTGCAGCGTCCAGGCACTTCAAGGGCAGCCTCATGTAGAGTGTGTTACAGTAAGTAGTCTAATGAAGAGGTGACTTAGAAAAGCTTGAAGAAGTAAGGTCTTAGCATCATCTTTTAAAAAAGAAAGCAAGCATGTCCTTTTTTTTTATTTATCATAAAAGAAAAAGATTCCCCCAAATGTTTAAAAACAAAACAGGCATAATCTCTTCAGTCATCTATATGTGACCACCCATCATATGAGGATGGTATGGTGCAGGGGGCTCATCCCAGAATCACAGAATATTAGAGATGGAGGAGACCCCAGGGGCCATCCAGTCCAACCCTCTGCTGTGCAGGAATATCCATCAAAGCACTCCCAACAGATGGCATCCAGCCTCTGCTTAAAAACGTCCAAAGAAGGAGAGACCACCACACTCAATGGAGGCAGCATATTCCACTGCTGGACAGCTCTGACCATCAGGAAGTTCTTCCTGAAGTTTAGGTGGAATCTCTTTTCCTGCACTTCGAATCCATGGCTCCTTGATCTAATCACTGGAGCAGTGGAAAACCCACCTGATCCCTCTTCGATATGACATCCTTTCAAATATTTAAACATCTCTGATAGGTTTAAATGTAAAATTATTAAATATATAAATTATTCCATTGGACCTTGTGAGAACAAATGATTTCAAACATTTTCTCTCTGCCAAGCAAGGAAATTGAAGGTTTTCTGTATTTTTTTCTTTTCTTCTTTTCTCTTTTGAATTTTAAGATTATTTTTCCAAAAAAAAAATCACTTGCATAGAAAAATGTATTTTGAACAAAAGATACCTTTCTGTGTATAATGTTTCTGAGCAGAATCCCAACTTTTTGCAGACAATTTTTTGTCAGGGAAAAACGTCCTAAAAAGTGAAAATTGGCATAGCTGTTTTCCATTTGCATCATGACGCTGAAAGAGGCACAAGAGCCATCAAGTCCAACCTCCTGCCATGCAGGAATACACCATCAAAACATTCCCAACAGATGACCACCCAGCCTCTGTTTAAAAACTTTCAAAGAAGGAGAGTCCATCGCACTCCAAGTTAGCGTTTTCCACTGTCAGACTGTGCTTACCCTCAAGAAGTTCTTCCTAATTTTTAGATGGAATCTCTTTTCCTGAAGTTTGGAGACATTGCTCTGTGTTCTAGACTCTGGAGGAGTAGAAAACAGGCTTGCTTCACCCTCCATATGACATCCCTTCAAGTAATTAAACATGGCTATTATGTCCCCTTCTTCAGGCTAAACATTCCCAACTCTCTAAGCGACTCCTCATAGGGCATGGTTTCCAGGCCTTCTACCATTTTGTCACTCTCCTCTGGACACATTCCAGCTTGTCAATATCTTTCCTGAATTATGGTACCCAGAACTGGACAGGTGGGGTCTGACCAAAGTAGAATAGACTGGTACTATCACTTCGCTTAATCTAGACACAGCCCAGAATCACATTGGTTTTTTTAGCTGCCATTTCACACTGTTCACTCATGTTCAGCTTGTAGTCTACTCGTGTTCAGCTTGTGGTCTACTAAGACTCCTAGATCCTTTTCACTTCAACCCAAGTGTCACCCATCCTATATATATGTGTGTTTCATTTTTTCTGCACAAATGTAGTAACTCACACTTCTCCTTGTTGAAATTAATTTTGTTAGTTTGGGCCCAGCTCTCTCATCTGTTATGATCATCTTGAATTCGGATCCTGTTCTCTGAGGTGTTAGTTACCCCTCCTAATTTGGTGTCATCTGCAAATCTGATAAGAATGCCCTCTATTCCCTCATCCAAATCATTGATAAAAATTTGAATGGCACTGGGCCCATGACAGAACCACCTGGCATCCCGCTAGTCACTTTTCTCCAGGATGAAGAGCCATTGATGAGCACCCTTCAGGCTTGATTGGTCAACCAATCCACCTGACAATAGCACATTTTATTAGTGTTCACAAGAATATCATGGGAGACCTAACTGAAGTCAAGATACACTATGTCCACAGCATTCTCTTCATCTACCAAGCTGGTAACTCTGGCAAACAAATAGGTAAGATTAGTCCAGCATGATTTGTTTTTGAGAAACCAACATTGACTTTTAGTGACCACAGCATTTCTTTCTAAGTGCTTTCAGACTATCTGTTTAATGATCTGCTCTAGAATTTTTCCTAGTGCTGATGTCAGGCTGACTGGGTGGTAATTATTTGGGTTCTCTTTTTTCCTGTTTTTGAAGATGGGAACAATATTTGCCCTCTTCCAGTCTGCTGGGACTTCTCCAGGATAGATAATTGTCAGGGATACTTCTGCCAGTTCATTTAATACCTTTGGATGTAGTTCATCTCACCCTGGATACTTGAATTCATTTAGAGTAGTCCAATATTTCTGTACTTCATCTTTATCTATGCTATGCTGCATTTCTCTACTATATCATCTGCTTCATTTCCCCCAAGTAATGCATTGTTTTCCATTTGGGAGAAGACTGAGGCAAAGATGTTTAGTAGTTCTACCTTTTCTGTATGATGGCACATCTCACTGTGTTGAAATATTATTTTCCTTTCAAAGTACAGCAAAATTGAGCATACAGCATTCTTTACATCCTTCATCTAAACATAATCTTCTGTAGGTTGCCAGGAAGGGGAAAAAAGCAGGAGCTGTTGGGCACCACTCCTATTCCATTGTACACCACAAGCTCCCCTTGATTGTGTGTGGCTTTTCAGCAGGAGCCCAGAACATAGTTCTACCTAGAATAGTGTGCATTAACCCTCTGAATCTGAATGCTTGTATTAAAAGATAATTTGTGCTATTGTATTTCTTCTTTTTAGAAGAAATTATAAAGGAACAGTCAGAAATTTCCCATCCTCAGAAATTTTTATATTTGAAATTATAGCTGTTACATGTGGAGTCACTTCACTGTTTGTTTTAAACCTGAAGTTTTCTTTTTTCCCCGAACAAAATTTATTGATAGAAACATGTTACAAGACAATCTCATTTCAAAAACAAGTCTCTAGCCCAGTAACCAACTATCTGCAGCTGCAGAAAGGACCTGGCAGGGGAAGGGCGGAGGAGTCATGCTTGCTTTCTTGTGAGGCAGCCTTTCCAGGAGACCCGCAACCCCACTTTCCAAGCTATTGTCTCAGGCTCACACTGCTCACTTTCTGAAATCTACATTTCCTTTTGGTTCTTTTTCTATCAAGTTATTTTTTTATTACCTTTAGTTTTTTGTGGTCCTCTCTGTACATATTTTAAATAGTGTAAAAATACCTCATGCAGCAACTTTACTGAAACTAAGCAAGTGTCTGTATTGCATAAATGTTTGAATGGGAGACAAGTTGGAACCACGTGCCACCTTGACTTCCATCATGGAGGAAATATGTTGTTTATAAATGTAATGGAATAATACAATCTTCAACATTATCATTTTACTTCAGTTACCTTTTTCTTAAGTTTCTGTTAAGTTTTTGTTTCCCTGCCTTTTGCCCCTCATTTAGTTTCCTGAGTACTCCTGTCTCTTCTCATACTGCAATCATTCTTCCTCCCCATGCCAAAAGCACGCAGCCTTTTCTGTCCTTGGGCTTCTGAACAAAATCTTTCATCTGTCCAAGCAACTCCTTGGCAAAAGGTGAACTCATTGTACTGGCTGTCATGGGGTAAACCAGATGTTGTCAAAGACAATCCAGAAATATGGAGGATGGGCAAAAGAAATGAAATCAACCATCCATCCACTTTCTGCCCTTCCTTCCTGTACTTATTTCAAGTACTTTTCTCCCAGTCTAGCTGTGATAGCAGATGTGAGCTAAACTAGGGAGAAAATGTCTCAGACTGGTGGAGTGCAGCCAGGTAAGTTACATTTGTGACTCTAAAGTGGAGGGGAGGGGAGATAATCTTTAACTTTCTAAAATGCTTGTTACCCATTAAGAAACTAATCAATATTGTATGTTTTCTATAATTTGTTTCCACTTGTCATAAATATACTGATCTTGACTTTAAAATAGTCTGGTTTCCAGTTTATACCTTAGCAGATTCCTGATAATATGGTCCTTCTGCACAAACCAATGAGTGCTGCAAATTCATTTGATAAAGAATACATGTTTTCACTCCTATCAATTTTCTTTCAAGGGAAGATTTCAGAAAGACCCACTAGTTCAACAAACAGTGGGTAGCAGAAGCACCACCAATATTCTAATTGTGTTCTAATGAGAGAAATAAGCAAGACTGAAGTTTGTTCTATAATGTCTTGGGAGCAAAACTGCCTCTCCCTGACTTACAGAAAGGTTTTTGTTCCAAATGATAATTTCAGAGGCAAGCTTCAGGTATGGCAGGAAATTATTACCATTAAGATCTAGGGAAACTGCTTATGTGCATTTTTCCTTTCTGTAAAATGTTTCCACAGGACTTTGATGCTATGTCAGCAGCCTCAGAGACTGAAACTATCTTACCACAGGACAGGTAATACATGGCAGGGGGTAATGGTGGAAGCAGCATGTTTTACCAGGCAATTTGAGCTTTTCCCCCAATAATAAAGGAGCATCTTCAAGGCTAGTTAGTATATTTGCTGTGTCTCTGGTGGCAACCAATGAGGAAGCCAAATATTCTCATGGTTTTTGTGATACTTGCCTCTGTTCTGCCCTTTCAACTCCTACAGTTCTGAATCTTATGTTACAATGACCACTTCTCTTTCTGACTTATTTCTTTAGGGTCATGAAACATCAAGAGACTAAATGCCCTCTTATCTGGGTTTGGGTCCTTCCCTTTTGTTTCTTCAGTTATGAAGGAAATGTTTCAAGGTGGCATAATCTCAAGAGACCAAGTCAAAATAGCGGTGGTGATAATAATATGTTCATAAAATGCAAGATATTTAATAAAATGTGAAGTTTCAACTCATGTGAGTGTGTGCTATTTCCTGCCTGCAACCTCATTCTCTAACATGTTACTGCTGTGGTCTATAAAACTGCAAGCAACAGAACACTAGTGCACACTAACTTGTGTGCCTTTTGCTTATCCAATATTCTTTACAGTGTAAACTCCAAAAATTAGACACAATGTCACACAAGTATTGAAAAGTTCACTTCAGTCTGTACTGGTAGTTGTCTTCCTATGTGTACGTCTCTGCTTGAAATCTTTTTATAGACAACTTCTCAGGTAAGTTGGCCCCACTGCTTCTTTCATCAAACGTACATCCCAGCATTACTGTGCCATGTGTGACAATAAAGTACCCCGTTTTCCCTGTGGTATGTTGCACTGCAGCCAGCTCTCCAAATTCACATGGTTAACATAATGAGAATTTGTCAGGTTTCTAGTGATTTTTATTTTCACTTCATATTTTCCCAGTATGGAACTCAAGGCAACTTACAGTGGAAGTTAAAACTATGTATAATAATTATGTATGTTATGTATACTGGTAAGCAGTCCTGTTGAAATACTCAAAATAATTTAGTGTTGATAAACTCACAATTGCCAACTTGCATTGAGTGACAAATAAGATGAATTTTACCCCAAGAACAGCCATAAACTTGTAACAAGAAACACACTGGAATTTGGAATTTCATCCCCCACCACAGAATGGAAATGAGCCTGTGGATTCCATCTCACAACCACATTACTTGTCCCCACAACCCTCTGTATGTTTTGTGCTGAATACCTCCAGCAGGAATTGCTTTGATTCACATAGGCTCTCCAGCTTGGAACCCTGGAAAAGCATGGTGCCATGCTTAAGTTGAGAGAACTTGCCTCTGCAGAGGTTAGCTGCTCTACATATGAAGAACTGCAGAGACAGGTGAGGGGAATATATGATGGAGAGGTTATCCTTGTTTTCAACCCTGAAGTAATTCCTACTGAGAAGGGAATTGCTAAGTAGACTCTCCTGATGGCAGTGTGTAAATGGGGAGTGTGACTCTGAAAATGTCTACATGAAAGTTTATGTGGCAAGCCCATGATAGCCACGAGAGAGTACCACCACAAAAATAGCTGCTCATATAACTGTTTAACGCTGCCAACCCAAGCAGCCATGGGACAAATGAACAGATTAAGGAGAAAATTTTCACATATAAGCTGCCAAGATTTGTATATTTTGACAGTAAGGCTGGGACCAAATGTTTGCATCTAGGACCTACTTGGGTTGTGCCAAGCCCAGAAATAAGGCAGAGGTGGCTTTTAGAACTGGAAGTGAGCAGATGTTGGTTCATTTCAGTATTCATTTTTTCAGTTGTACAGCTGGGAAGGAAGGAACTTGTGGTCTGTTTAGACCAAAATAGCTGCTGCTGGAGGCCTACAGGAGAGAGGAAAAAAAGATTTTTCATGGGAAGAAGTTGTACCGGAGGTCACAAAAATGATAAGGGGGCTGGATATGATCTAAGAATCCCTATTGGCTCAGCCTTGTTTTATTGAAGAGTCTGAGAGGGAAAATTCTGCCAGGTACAGTCAGTTTAGCCACTACAATAATCTAATGGAACATGCTTGACAGGATGGAAGCTTCCTTTCTATTAAATTCCTAAGTTTTGTTATCTATATCTGCATCTGAAACCCCTGTAATGTAGCGAGACCTCCAGGGAAAGAGAAGAGAACACAGTTTTATAAACTAATCAGATTGGCCAAATTTGCTTGAGAGAATGTTAAGGCAAACTAGAGCAAGGTTGCTTCGTTCAGAATGCACAAAAAATGTGGCAGCACTGTAAATAGAAAAAAGATCCTAATTTCTCTGTGTAAATCCTAATACACATTGAACACTAAAGTACCACTATTAAGACACAGTATGTTGATGGTTTGTTCTGGAACAGTGGATTTCCACTAAAAGAACCATTTGAGGGGAATGGGGACGGTGTGTATCTGTTCAAAGTGGCAGTGGTGGATCTGGAAAGCTGAAGACATCTGTCTCTGTTATGCCAGCGACTCCTCTGTTTTGGAGTCTTTTGTAAGTCACAATGCTTCAGCTTTTGGAACAGAGGCAAGGGGGTGTGTGTGAGGGAGGGGGAGGATAAGAACAGGGGTTGTTGTATCCTGCCAGTGTTCATCAGCTAAAACATTAAGCCTTGGCCTGCAGGAATGGGGTGGAGGTGGGGAGGTAGCGACAGAATGAGTGGCTACAAGCAAGTTTTACTTAATAAATGAACATACTGTTTTAATTTTGAAATTTTAATTTTTTAATTTATTTCCTTATACGTCATTTTGACTTTTTGTGGTATTTTTGGTGTGTACTGAGAGGGACAGCAAACTCAGGGACCATCCTGGGTGGCAAAAGCTCTAGCTATGCCACTGTGCTTAATGCTGTTTTTCTGTTTTACCTTCTTTCTTTCTTTCTTTCTTCCCTCCCTCATTTCTTTCTTTCTTTTTTTCTTTCTTTCTTTTTATTTTAAATACTCAATAAAAATATTAAAAAGGAAAGAAAGGGAAAAGTCTAGTGGTGGAGGAATTTGAGCATTGCAGTTTGAGACATCCAGAAGAATTAGATCAAGGAAGAGTCTGTTAGACTATGGTGGCAGCACTTGATAAAATTCTCCTTTTAGGGAGCTCATTGTAGGAATTCAAAGTGGGAAGGGTGTGTCTTATTATGTAGTGGCTAACTAAATGACCTTTACAGATTGTAGAGTGGGCCAAGGCTAACAAAATGAATCTCAACACAAAGAAATGTAAGGTCCTACACCTAGGCAGATAAAAATGAAATGCACAAATATATGATGGGAGACACCTGGGTTCACAACAGTATATGTGAAAGGGATCTAGAAGCCTTAGCAGACCACAAACTGAACATGAGTCAGTAGTGTGATGAAGCAATCAAGAAAGCCAATGTGATTCTTGGTTGCATCAATAGGAATATGGTGTCTAGATCGAGGAAAGTAATGGTACAACTCTATTCTGCTTTGATTAGACCTCATCTGAAATACTGTGTCCAGTTCTGGGCACAACAACAAGAAGTATATTGACAAACTGGAACATGTCCAGAGTAGGGTGACCAAAATGGTGAAGAGTCTGGAAGCCACGCCCTATGAGGAGCGTGTTAAGAGAACTGGGAATAGTTAGTCTGCAGAAAAAAAAGTTAAGAGGAGGACATGATAGCCATCTTTAAATATTTGAAAGGATGTCATTTTGAAGAGGAAACTAGCTTGTTTTCTGCTGCTCCAGCGACTAGGACAAGGAGCAATGGATTAAAACTACAGAAAAAGAGATTCCGCCTGAACCTCAGGAAGAACTTCCTGATGGTCAGAGCTATATGGCAGTGGAATATGCTGCCTGAGAGTGTGGTGGAGTCTCCTCCTTTGGAGGTTTTTAAAAAGAGGCTGAATGGTCATCTGTTGGGAATACATTGAGTGTGTTCCTGCATAGCAGGGGGTTGGACTGGATGGCCCCTCTGGTCTCTTCCAATTTCTCATATTCTATTATTCTAGTTTCCCCAATAAACACTCAGAGTTTAACAGCAGGACTTTATTGAGGCACAACTAATGCATAGAAGATAGAAAAGTGCTAAGGTTGAGGGATATTGGTTAGCAATCAGGTTGTATAAAAGCAGATACTTTTGCATGCAAATAGTTTCAGTTGATGGGGCAATAAGTATCATTCCATTTCCCAAACCTCAGACAATTCCCAGGGAAGATGGATGTTTGCATACTTTGATCTTGGGAGCCTAACATCTTCACAGGTTTCATATCTGCCCTTTGGGTTGTTTACAATGCATTCCTGGGATTGTACATTTGTCCTTAATGTTTCCCATTTCTACCGATTCCCTGTGTTACAACTTCACACCTGAAGCCTTGGATCCCCAATCTAGACTTGAAATGCAATACATTGTTGCAAGCTAATTGATATTCAATCCATTGTTACAAGCAGTAATTAGTATTGTGACTACCATGACAGGGCTGAGTCCTTGACACTTAATCTCTTTTAGAAAATCACAGACTTTTTAATAAAAATAACAAAAAATGCTCTCTGTGTTAAAAAATACATTGCATAGATAAATATTTAATGCATTATGCCATCTACAATAGTGCCACAGACTTACTGCATTTATTGTTTTTGTTTTTACTAATTTTGAAATTCAGTAGAGATCTTGGTTACATACAATAATGTTCAAGTATAACAAAAGCAGGAAATTAAAAACACAAAATAAGGGAAAATAGCCACATTAATCCTAAGTTTCTATAAAAACTGACAAAATGTTCAAATATAAGTCCATTTGTAAATTTCATCTATAAATCATTCTGTCGGATGTTGCAAGTGTTGTTAGATTTCCTATCCATTGATCTCAAATGGAGAAAAATTTTCTTTCCACTAATGAACCATTAACCTTTTAGGAGTCAAATGATGCAAAAAATCCACTTGCATAGACCATTTGTTAACTTCCAAGAAAAAGGTAAATAATTTAGAAGAACATTCCTATGCATGAATATCAAATAACTTTCCAAAACCAAATTTACTTATGTAATTACTTTTTTCCAAATGTAGCTGCTATGGAACAACTCCAAAACATATGTGTTAACAAAGCATTAATAGCATTACATCTCCAATAATTTGCTGATTTGGAAAGCACTTTTCTGAATAGAAATATATCAATATACCTGAAAGAGCAATTTCTGCTGTGTGACGTGTAGTTGGAGATCTATAGCTATCTAGTTAAAGACGTTAAATGCAATGGCCATTGATTAGTAAGAAATTGGTATTCCAGTTCTCTATTATTTTCTTGCTGTAAATTTTACTATATACTTATTAATAGATAACCGAAATTTATATAGATAAATTGTTGGTTGAGATACTTGGTTGGCCTCAAAATGTCTCTAATGTTAAGGGAATCTCAGATGCACTTAAAGCTGCAGAGCCAAATCTGGATTGGAGCAAATGTTTCAGTTGTAGATATTGCCGTTTATCTAGCAAAATTTCAATTTCTCTTACAAAATTGAAAAAAGCAGAAATTCATCAACATCAAGTATCTGGTTTAAGAAAGCAATCTCATTATCAGCCTGCATCTTCCAAAAAAATGGTTCCTTGCCAATTTTCAACTCTGGATTCCCCCATAAAGTCAATTTGGCATAAATGTATGGGTCAAATTGTAATTGACAAGCCAGTGTTTGCTGCAGAGTGTCTAACTGCTGAAATTGTTTGCAAAATAACAGCTGTTGGCCTTATTGCATTGATAATACAATCCCAGAAGAAAGGATATGATTCAAAAGTTCAATAATTAATGTAAAGTTGAAGGCTTTCACGGCCAAAATCCATAGGTTGTTGTGGGTTTTCTGGGCTTTGAGGCCACCAGATCCTCTGAAGATGCCAGCCACAGATGCAGGCGAAATGTCAGGAGTAAATACTAATAGAACACAGCCTCAAAGCCCGGAAAACCCACAACAACCTATTCAATAATTAACTTAACGGATATATATCAGTGCCACACAATATAGTGATTTAAGCGTTGGACTACAACTGGAAACCGGGGCTTGAATCTCTGCTCAGCCATGGAAATCCACTGGATGCTCTTGGGCAAATCACAGTCTCTCAGTCTCAGAGGAAAGCAAAAGGAAACCTGCTCTGAACAAATCTTGCCAAGAAAACCCCATTATATGGTCACCTTAGGGTCAGTCCCCTTAAGTCAGAAAAACTTGAAACACAACACAATTATCAGAGAAAGCTAGCCTTAAATCCTCTGAAGGCATTAGAGGCTAAGCAGGATCAGGCTTGGTCATAGGATGAGGGACTGGCAAAGAATATAAGATGCTGTAGAGACTAACCTCTTCAGCTAAGGATCCATTTACATAGCTTCCCCTCATGTCCTGTTTCACAATAAGTTTGACCAGAAGCAGTTCTCTACCCACCCACCCTCCTCTGTCTGCGTCCCTCACTGCTGCTAACTGGCTGTACGGGTGTTCTTGGGCATTGTTGAACTTTGGTTTTGCTCAGGATACTCTGAGAGAAGATAATGGGTACTGTCATGTCAGCTATGCTTCCTGACATAATGGACAGTGTTGTGAATCCATGTTTATGTATAAAAAGTTGTAGTATTCAAAATTATTAATGTAGTTATCTTCTTGGTGTTTTAACTTAGATTATTGTAGTAGCATTTGGTTTAGCTGTTAAAATGGAGCTGGGTTGGTAATTTTAAAGTGTAGCAATCAATGGGTGATTTACTATGTATGGCCAGGAAGTCCCTAAGCTGTAAATGTGGATTATGTATATTGTATTTAATAGGGAAACTATTAAAGAATTACAACCTACTGAAAAAGAAACAGAAGATCCTGAGAATAGACAGCACAAGAAACCTGACCAATGTAGAATTATATAAGTAAATAACAAAAATAACAGAGATACATTAGATCAAAGTTTGAAAATTAAGACATCTAAGTGACCAATGGAAATTTGGGAAGAGGGAAGATACAAAGAATTTACCAATGGGAGTTGAAAGTATGCAAATGTTGTAGAAAGATGAAACTAAACTGTAGGATGTGAAAGTTAGATTCAGCAACCATTTGTAATCATGCTTAATATGCCTCATTAAATACATTGGTAAAATCCTGTGTTTTCTTGGGAGCCAAAAGGCAGATTACACATGACAGATACCTTCTTTTACATCAGCCACTAAGATACCTTTCTTCTTTGTGGCCTCTGTGACTTACAATTGAGTTATCTGTGCCTGTGCAGTACAGCATTTGGAAGCTTCTCGAGCCGTAGGGATAAGTGTCTTGGCGGTTAACCCCTACTCCATCTCCTGAGGGTATAAAGACTTTCTCCTGCCATAACTGTCAGTTTCTTTTCTTCTGCCATGGCAGCAATGTCTAAGGAGCCTTTCTCTTAGTGTTGATCAGATTAACTTTTTTTTAACAAGGTTTTTCATATGCTTATGACTCTTTTTGGCATTTTGGCCTGGTTTTGGATCAGATTGTGTTAATGACTAATTATTGGATTGTTGGACTATGGATTTTGACTAATGGACTGGTTTGGTATTACTGTATGTATGACAGCTTGTTTTTTCAGGCATTGCACTTCATGTAGAGGCAATTTCCAGATAAGGACAGCCATTCTAAGTGCCTCCTTTGGATGAGGGCCGTAACATTGGTTCTTGTGGGCACTGTCAACTATTTACCCCACAAACCAGACATAATAGGGCAGCCTGTCTAAAAGCCCTGTTGTGGAAGAACATACTGATTGCTTCTGATCCACTTTCTAAGGCCTCCCACTATACGTCTAAGATTGCCCACTCTTTGACTGTCTCCTCGTCACGGCATCATACAACAACGCTGGTGCCACCTCCAAGATCAAGAACTCATTCTACTTCACTGTCTCAGAACCCAAAACCTTCGGTGTCGACAAGCCATAAAACTGATTATAAACATTAAACCTCTTCTGCATCTTCTATGACAATAACAAAGAAGGAGAAAGAAAGGAAGAGGAAAATAAAGAACTCTATATCAACAGAGCCTTCTAAAAAGTAGAAAAAGGACTGTCTGCAAATTTCTCCCTTGGTTTGAACTGCACCTCAAACATCCCCTTCCCAGCAGGAAAATATTGCCTTGGTGTAGCCAAATAAGAATATGTCTCTGTCTCCCAAACAACAGTTGGAAAATGATCCTGTACTGACTTGATACAACATTGAAGAAATACAGATGGTGTCAGAAGGGGGAATTATGGAATCCTCTCCACACCTGTCAGTGGCTCACTCATACAGCAGGAGCCATTGTTGGAAGCCCAATGTTCATTATCAACTTGGACAAGTCCACAGAGGGAGTCTCCGGCAACTCGAGGTCACAGAAGAACTCCACCTTCTTCACCTTGATCTGTGCATTGAGGAGATATTACATGTACCATGGAGATTCAAGCAGTAGATACTGTTTTCCTACTTACCAAAGGTCAAGATCTTGATCTTTAACACTTCAGTGTTGAAGAGTAATGCTGAGTTTCCAACAATATCAGAAGTCATCTAAAGAGGAGGAGACAAGACTCTCTGATGGCACACAAAGAGAATCTTCTAAATTAGGGGATGTCCAAGATTTTGGTCACTACATCAATATCCCCTTCGGTGTGTGTGGGGGGGCATCCAGTTCTGTTATGAGCAACAGCTAAAAGGAGTTGCTCCCTTCAGATGAAAAAGAACAAGAATAATCCTACAATAGATGACAATGCTGTGAGTAAAAGTTCAATTCTGGATAAAGAATAAGAGAAGCAAATGTTGAGCTAAGTTGTTAGCTTGGAAAAGGCCTCCTTACCCTTTTGCTGTTGAGGATTAGATTATATCTCGAGGCAACGACAAGCAAAAAGAAACAGCTCCGGTTTGGCTTAGAACGCATGCTTTAGACTGCTTCCTAGCAAGATTACAGAGAGCAGAATTAAAGGAATGTGAAGGAGGAAGTTGATTTATTAAACCATGTTGAAGAACCAGTGATTGAAGACTTTGATAAACAGCTGGAAGTGATGTGCAAAGCTGCTGAGTCACAGGAAGCAGGAAGTTCAACAGGTGTTTGTAAGACAGACAAAGGAACCGTACAAACAAGCATGAAGGAGGAAGTCGTACCTCTATAACTGAACATAGATTTACTAATAAGAATCCAGAGATGTTGCAGAAAGGAGCTAGAGGCTTTTTGAGAAACAATTCCAGTACTAATACAGATCAAGCTCACAGCACCACAGTTGATATGGCTAAAGAAGACAAGATACTCGGTGAATTTAAAAAACTACTAGAAAAGTATTCCAAAGATCTTTAAAAAGAATTGGAAGCTTCAATAATGACTCAAATGACACAAAACAAGGATGAGACAATTATAGAAATTAAAACTGAACTCCATACATCATTAACAGAAGTTAAAGAACAAGTAAAGGCTTAAAAGTGCATGAAACTGAAAAATCAATTAGAGATAATTTAGCACAGATCCACAGTCAGCAAGTGGAGTTTGATGAAATGGGGAAAATGATGAAATGGGGGAAAAAATCATTCAAATTCAAGACCAGGATCAGAGATCTAATGTTCATTTGCGTGGCTTTCCAGAGCTGGAAAAATATGGGAATCTCAGAGATATGCATTGGTTACAGACAATAGCACCTGCTTTGAAGTTAAATCAGGAAGATCTGGAGAGAATACATTGTCTGGGTAGATGTGGAAAAATGTTTCCAAGGGACATTGTGATCAGATTCAATAACTTTTTAAAAAGGAAATATTTATGAAAGCTGTGAGAGAAAAAGTTGGACTGCTAACATATAACGGAGCTTCAATTCAAGTCTTCCAGGATTTGTGCTCTGAAACTATCAATTGGAGACGAAATTTGAAATTAGTAACAACTTATTGATAAAAAATCAGATAAAATATAGCTGGGGATATCCAGTTTTTTTGAGGGTGTAGTTTAATGGGAAATTTTGTAAGATATCTTCTTTGGAACAAGGATTAAGTTTGCTGCAAGATTGGGGCTTGATGGATTACTCACAGCTGGCCCAAGAAATCTGAAAAATGGAGAAACAGGAAGAATGAAGGTCAACTAGCAGGTGTTCCAGAAGAAGATGAATAAGGAGCAGTGAGGGGAGCATCAAAATAAAGATACTTTAAGGACTTCCATTTTGAAGAACTTGGTTATAGGTAGGAGGGTGGAATTACATAAGTCAATGAGGGGGTAGATATTTATTGTGTTTTCAAGATCTGTCACTTCCCCCACTTGAGGGTCTGGTGTCAGACTGTGTCCGAAGATATGGAACTACAGAAGATCGAGAGGGAAGATGCTTATATATGTTTGGGGGTTGGCTTAGGGTGAAAAATGGGGGATTTGGAGGAGGTGAGGTTTGTATTTTTATTGATTTTTGTGGGTGCTTTTTCACTATGGGACCATGAAAGAGAACTGGAAAAATATACATATGGTTAATACCATCAAAATTATAACTTTAAATCTGAAAGGCCTAGGATCTGTTGTAAAGAGAAGAAGAATAGAAGCACTGTTGAAGAAGGACAAGGCAGATATTGTATTTCTGCAGGAGACCTTTCAGTCGAGAGAAGGTCTGAATGAACTTAAGCTACCGGATTAATATATATATATATGTAAAATCTTGTGGAACTTCCAAATCTAGAGGCGTGGCAATTGTTATTTCTAAGAGATGTGAATTCAATGTGACAAAAATGAAAAGGGATGACAATGGTAGATATGTAATAATACAAGGTACAATGGGGGAAGTAGGTTATACTTTAATTGATGTTTATTCTCCAAATGAAAATCAATCTGCCTTTTATAGGGATGTATTTAAAGAAATGGAAGATCTTAGGAAAGGATTTGTGATTTTGGCAGGAGATCTTAATCTGGTTATGGGTAGGGAGAAAGATAAATTAAATCCTATTAAATATGAGATTAACAACAAAGAGACAGTTTTAAGTAGAATAATAAAGACAGATTTGAGAGATGTATAGAGAGAAATGAAAAGGGATGAAAATATATATACCTTCTATTTACCAGTACATAACCAATACTCAAGAATAGATTATATATTTGTATCAAAGAATTTAATGTCAGGAGTGTAAACACAGAAATAGGTAATATAAAGGTGGCTGATCATGCTGCAGTGAATATGGCTATTAGTATAAAAAAGGATTATAAACAAAAGATGGAAGATAGATATTAATCTTTTTCAACAGAAAAGTATTGTGGAGAAGATAACAAAAGAAATTATGAATATATGGACAATAAATGATGAAGAGGTAAGATAGAAGTGATATGGGATGCCATGAAGGCAGTTATGAGAGGGAAGCATATAAATTTAAAGGGCAAAAAGAAAAACATACGAGAGAGATGGAGGAAGAAATAAGTGAGCTGGAAAAAGAATACATAAGAAACAGGGATAAGCAACCATTATTGATATTGCAAGCAAAAAAGAAGAAAGTAGAGAATATAGAAATGGAGAAAATTGAGAGAAATTTATTATATTTAAGGAGAGAATTTTTTGAGTACTAATAAAAATTCGAAAATGCTAGCCAGGTCCACACATATTAAGAAATTGAAGAATCCAATTGGAGTGATAAGGGATAAATTTGGAAGACATTGTAATTTGATGAAAGATAAATTGGTTGTAACCCAAGAGTTCTATCAAAAACTATATACTGAGGGTAAGTGAATGTATTGAGAAAAACTTGGGTAAAAAAATTCAAGAGGATAGGAACTTAATGGAGCAATTCATAGTAGAAGAAGAAATTGAAGAAATTATTGATAAACTAAAAGTGGGTAAAGCTGTAGGATTGGATGGATTAGGTCCAGAGTACTATAAGACTTTTAAAGCAATGTTGCTACCTAGGTTACAGTTTCTTTATAATAATGTATTAGAAGGTGAAGAAATCCCTGCATCATAGAAAGAGTCTTTAATTACATTAATCCCAAAATCAAATAAAGTTTCAACTGATCCTGTGTCATATAGACCTATCACCTTGATTAATCAAGATGCTAAGATATTTACAGCAATCTTGGCAAATAGAATGAATAAATTTATAGGCAATTATATCAGTGAAGACCAGAATGGTTTTATAGTAGGTAGACAAATGGGAAACTTGACTAGAAGAGTATTAAATGTGATACATTATATAACGGAACAAAAATTAAAAGCAGGTATATTATCTTTAGATATCATCAGAGCTTTTGATTGTGTGGAATGGCTAACGTTAAAGAAGATTATAGAATTATTAGGTTTTGGGCAAAAATTTAGAGGATTAATCAATTATAGTCAGATAATAAGGCAACTGTAATAGTTAACGATGGTGTGACAGAGCAGATAAATTAGCTGGGATACTGGACAGGGTTGTCTCCTTTCCCCAATATTATTTGCATTGGTAATAGAATTGCTAGCAAATGTGATTAGAGGAGACAAATTAGTTGAGGGTATTGGGTACAAGAATAGGGTTAAGATTAGTTTATTCACAGATGACTATTAACAGTAGAAAATCCTTTAAAAGTTATGGACAGAAGAAAAATACATTTGAAAGAATTTGGAGATAATACTGGATTGAAAGATGGAGTAAGCAAAATGAGGACTAAAGAACAAATGAAAGATTTATTAGGAACAGTGAAGTTGTCATGGTATAATTATATTCAGTTAGAAAATTGAACAAAAGAATGGATAAAGAAAAATTATAAATATAGAAAGCTTACAAAGTGCAGAAATGATAGTACAAAATGAAGAGATAGTCAGAAATAAAGGTTTAGTAAGAAAAATTTATAAATTATAAATTGTCTGTAGAGGAGAACTCACAGAATGCACTCAAAATAGTATAGGAGCAGGATTTTAGAGAAATAATAAATATTGAGAATTGGGTTAAAATATGGGACATGAGAATATTGAGATTTATGTTTGTAATAATTAAGGAAAATTATTATAAGTTAGTTTGGAGATAGTATTTAACCCCGTTAAAATTGAGTCAAATAAATGTTAATCATTCTAACCTATGCTGGAGGGATTGTCAAGAAACTGACTCCTACTTTCATATGTGGTGGGAATATGGAAGTGTATTGAAATTCTGGCAGTTAGTTTTTACAGAAATAAAGGAAATAACTAAGCAAAATATACAATTAAACCCTAAGATAGCTTTGTTATCAATAATTGATAAGGAACAAAGTAAGTGGCCAACAAGAGAACTAATTTCCATTGTATTAACTGCAGCCAGGTGAAGGATGGCTAAGAATTGGAAAATAAAGCAAGATACTTAAATGAATGGTGTAAAGAAGTATGTGATATAGCTGTTAATGATATATTGACTTGTAGTATCAAAGTAAAGAAGGGAGAATTAAAAAGAGACACATTTTATAGATTTTGGGGGGAATGTATTAATTATGCATTAATAAAGGGGAAAGGAAATAAACCAATTGAAGAAACATTACAATTTTGGAAGAGGAATGGAACCATTTGAAGTCAATGGATGTGGTCATATCTCTAATGCTCTCGTTGGTGGGGAGCACTTATTATCTAACTGCAGAATAGATTAAGATTAAGAACATTTGATATAAGCAGTTTGTAAGTATGTTTTTTGTATTAGGTATTGTGTTGTGTGTTTTGTAGTGTTATGTATTTTTATGTTGTTAAACAATTAATAATTTTTTTTTAAAAAAAGATCTCCTTTGGTATCAGGATCTACATCCTCCCAAGTTTCACACAGCACTGAAAGTGTTCCAACAAATTTGGTATCATCAGCTAAAATGATATTCCCTATGGATGATGCGAGAGTGCTTGCAGATTTAGTTCAGATGGCTAGATCCTTAAATCTTCAAACTGAATTACACAGGAAGATTTAAGGGATCCAGTCTTTCAAGAACTACAGGACTGGGCACCTATACCAACCATGATTGTCCCTTTGCCATCTAAGAAATTGGAATCTCTGTACCGGCTGATAGAGACCAACCAAGAATGGTTAACTCAACACTTGAAACCAAATTCTATTGTGATCGATAGCCCCACAATCAAGGCAAACTCAGAAGCTACATGCTACTTCTTTTTTTTTATTAAAAATATTATTTATTGAATTATAAATAATAAACAAGCAAACGTGTATAACCTATACAAAACCTAATACATCATACGTCTTACACACTACACAATACATATTACAAATACTTGATTAATAATATATCATTACCCTTATGTATACATCTATTTACACTTATATTTGTACTTATATATCTCTATACTAAATTAATTATTAATCCATAAATTTATCATATTAACTAAGAATATCTTGTATATACCCTATGATATTATCCCTTATTAGTACAGAAACATAATAGTACCATATATTATCTCTACGAGCATACATACACTTATTATAATTCCTGAACAAAACAAAACACAACAAAACAAAACAGTACAGTACAATACAATACAATACATTAAACATTACACTCAACAATAAACAATGAGTACATTCTTTAAAACATAATAATAATAATATTTATTTTTGTCCCGCCTCTCCCAGTGGATCGAGGCGGCATTACAAAAATATATAAATACATTAAAACATTAAAATGTACCCCATCCTCCTCACCCACCAACCCTTCTATCCCCCTAAAAAACATTAATTATTAAAAACAAAAACAAAATTAGAACAAGAGACAAATGATGAGAGGCGGTGGAACACTAGTCTGGGAAGGCCTGTCGGAAGAGAACAGTCTTGACGGCTTTTTTAAAGCCGTCAAGACTGGTAATGTGCCGGGTCTCCTCCGGCAGGCCATTCCATAACTTAGGAGCAACAGAAGAAAAGGTCCTCTGGGTAACTGCAGCCAACCTAGTTCTGATTGGCTGCAGTAAATTCCTCCCAGAGGACCTTAGTGTGCGGGGCGGATTATATGGGAGAAGGCGATCCCGCAGGTAGGCTGTCCCCAAGCCATGGAGGGCTTTAAAGGTAAGAACCAACACCTTGTACTGTGCCCGGAAACTAATAGGCAGCCAGTGTAAAGACTTCAGAATAGGTGTTATGTTATGATCTTCTGGTGACCAACCTGGCTGCCATATTCTGAATTAATTGAAGTTTCTGAACTAAGCACATGGGTAGCCCTATGTAGAGTGCATTACAGAAGTCAAGCCGTGAAGTTACCAGCACATGTACCACTGTTTTTAGGTGTTCCAAGTCCAGGAAGGGGTGGAGCTGGCGTATCAGCCAGAGCTGATAGCAGGCACTCCTGGCTGCCGCATCAATTTGAGCTGTCATCTGAAGCGGCGAGTCCAGGAGCACCCCCAAGCTGCGGACACAGTCTTTCAGGGGAAGTGTGACCCTGTCTAGAACTGGTTGACAAACCTCCATACCTGGGCTTAACCCTTAACAGCAAGTACCTCCGTCTTATCTGGATTCAGATTCAGTCTGTTTTTCCTCATCCAGTCCATTACTGCTTCAAGGCATTCAATTAGAGGTGAGATGCCATCCTTAGTTGATGCTCTTATCCGAGGCATGGAGAGATATATCTGGGTGTCATCAGCATACTGATAGCACCTTGCTCCATGCCTCCTGATGATCTCTCCTAGCGGTTTCATGTAGATGTTAAATAGCATTGGGGGCAGGACGGCACCCTGAGGGATGCCAGATTTAAGCTCCTTTTTCAAGGAGCAGCTGTCCCCAAACATCACCATTTGGTATCTACCTGAGAGATAGGACCGGAACCACTTAAGTGCAGTGCCTCCGATTCCCAGCCCTCTCAGGCGTTCCAGAGGGATACCATGGTCTATGATATCAAAAGCCGCTGAGAGGTCCAAGAGTACCAGCAGGATCACACTTCCCCTGTCGATACCTAGGCATAGATCATCCACTAAGGCGACCATGGCAGTCTCGACTCCATATCCCACCCTGAAGCCAGTTTGAAATGGATCTAGATAATCTGTTTCATCCAAGACAGCTTGGAGCTGAAGGGCAACAGCCCTGGCGATCACCTTGCTTAAAAATGGAAGATGGGAGATGGTCTGTAATTATTCATATCCAGGGGATCTAGGGAGGGCTTTTTTAGAAGCGGACATATAATTGCTTCTTTTAAACAAGCTGGAAAATTGCCCTCCCTGAAGGATGCATTAATAATATGTCTTAAGTGGGTCTTAATTGCAACTCCTCCCTGGACGACCAGCCATGAAGGGCAGGGATCAAGAGGGCAAGTTGTCCTTCTTACCTTTCCAAGGAGCTTGTCTACGTCCTCGGTACTCACTGACTGAAACTGATCCAGTATAATCTTGTTCACGGGGTCGCCAGATGCTCCATTTGTGACTTCTGCCATAACACCGGCATCCAAGTCGGCTCTTATCTGAGAGATTTTATCTGCGAAATGATTATTCAAAGTGTCACAGCAAGCTACGTTAGGTTCTAACAACTAGTTCAGGGAAGTGGGTATCTGAGTCAGATCCCTTACCACCCTGAACAGCTCTGCTGGACAAGAAATCACATATGCAATACTTGCAGAGAAGAAGGTCTTCTTCGCTGCATCTATTGCCACTCTGTAGGAATGAATGAATTCTCTATAGATTGTCCTGTCAGATAAGAGTCGAGATTTCTGCCAATTGCGCTCTCGTCGTTGTCCAACCTGCTTCATATTCTTAAGTTCTACTGTATACCAAGGATTGCGGTTTGCAGCAGGCTGGAAAGGATGCTTGGGAGCAATCGTGTCGATAGCCCTGGTAAGATCACAATTCCAGGTATTAACCAGGGCTTCGACAGGATCACCGGTGATACCAACCATAAGACCCTCGAGGACTTTCTGGAATCCAATAGGTTCCATTAACCTTCGAGGGCGGACCATTCTAATAGGTCTACCACCCCTGCAGGGGCGGATAGCAACCATTAGTCTAACCCTGACCAGGAAATGATCCGTCCATGACAAGGTGGTAGTATTTGTTATCTCCACCCACGGCTGTGCCTGTTCCGTACTAAAGACCGCATCAAGGGTATGATCCACTTACATACTGCAAACATACTTATGACTTCTTTCATTCATGCCACTGGGTAGGTACTCATCTTCTCCTATCAGTCCTGCTTCATGATTATAATATCCCATAATCTTAACTGCAGTTTACGCACTCTATTCTACTCATGTACCGCAATCATATTTAATTAATTATAAATCTTTCCTAAATGCTTTCCACTTACATTCCACTTATATTTCCTCTTACATTGTCACATTAATTGTTCTGAAAAAAATTAATATATCACTTACATTTTATTCTATAATATTAAATTATTTAATGTTTAATACTTAATAATGACATTTATGTTATTAAATTTTAAGTAACTGTATATACCTAACAAAATTCTTATCCTACTAAAATCTTATCTTAATGAAATTAATTGTACAATCCTGTCAGTGCGTAATCTCCCCATTTCTTTTTCCACATTGGATTTAAAATTTCCCATTCCTGTCTAAAATTGCTATTATTTTTATTTTCTAACATTAAAGTTAACTTATCCATTTCTGCCAATTCATACAATTTTACTATCCAATCTTCTAACAATTCACATCTTTCCATTTTTTTGCATAGATGATTCTCGCTGCATATATCATATAACATAGTATTCTTGAATATTTTTCCCTACAGTCAAATCTATCTCATCAAATATATTCAATAAATATATGTCAGGTAATATTGGAAACTTATCCTTTAAATATTTTAATATTTGTTCATGTATTTGTGTCCAATATTCTTTTGCCTTTTTACACCGCCACCAACTATGATAAAAGGATCCAATCTTCTGACATTTCCAACATTTAGCGAACTTCTTAGTTTTATACATTCTGGAAATTTGTAATGGTGTTAAGTACCATCTGTAGTATATCTTTAAAAAAATTTCTTTCAGATTATAACTTCTTGTAAACTCTTGGTTTATTTTCCAGGCATTCTCCCATCGTTGTAAAGCTATTGGACGTCCTAAATCTTGGGCCCATTTTATCATGTTATCTTTTATCGTCTTTTTTTCTAATTCTAAATTTAAAAGCATTTTATAAATTTTACTCATTGGCCGTTTTACTCCTGGTTTCATTATTTTATCAAATTCACTTTCCTCCAATGATACTCCCTTATATTTACTATCTATTTTATATTTTTCCACTAATTGTCTATGTAGGAGCCAGTGCGATCTGTAACCTTCACTGATTAATTCTTTTCTCTTTTTTTAAATTCTCTGTTTATCCTCTCTTTTTTAAGTATATCTCTATATGTTAGCCAATCTTTCATTTGTATTTTTTCCGGTCGATAAAACGCCTCATGTGGTGAAACCCAATAAGGTAATTTTAGATATAACTTCCTTCTTAATTTTAGCCAGATCGTCAAAATTGCTTTCCTGATGTAATGGTCCATGAAATCCTTATTATTTTTATGTTTATCATACCATAGGTATGCGTGCCAGCCATAATACAAATTAAAGCCATCTAAATTCAGTAATTTTGAATTCTTTAATGTAATCCAATCTTTTAACCATATCAAGATAGATACTTCATAATAAAGTTTCAGGTCCAGCAAATTTAATCCTCCTTTCTCTTTTATTTCTTTTAAATATTTTATTCTAATTCTAATGCTACTACTTCTGATAGAGAGGGGAAGAAATTAGATAATTCCAAAGCTGCTTTGTCATTTAAAATCTCAAACTACACAGCTTGTGTAGGTGTGTACCAACAATTTCTTTGGAGCAGAATTAAAATTTGCATAGAAATACTTCCAGAAGAAGAATGTAAAACAGCTTCAGCACTCTATGAGGAAACTTACCATTTGGCTTCACAGCAAATTACCACACCTAAACATATAACAGATTGCAGTGGTAAAGCTGTAGCTGGTGCTATAGCTTTAAGACATCATGCATGGCGACAATCTTCAGGGCTGTCTTAGCAAGAAAGTCTATGATTGAGACTTACCTTTTGACTCGGCAGGGCTGTTCAATTCAAATACCGATGGCAAGTTAGAATGCACACACAAAAAGTATGCAGTGGCCAGGTAACTCCTCAACAACAAGCATCAAGGAAATTGCCATCTACTAAATATAAAACATTGCTATATAAAGAGCCAGAGCCAAATAAATACAGAGTTTAAGAACCAACTGGACAATGCCATTTGATTGATACCACCATTGATCTATATCCATAACCTTAAGAACTACTTGGTACTGAAAGTTATTTTATGCCGCCAACATTGCTACCGTGCACGGTTCTGATGTGACCAACAACTACGATACCTTAAACACTTGCCAAGACAGTCAGTTTCTTCTCCCCTGTTTGAGGACAGACTTAAAAATTCCACTATGCTTGGATATTGTAACTATGGACTCTTAGAATAATAGCATCATAGAAATGTAGAGTTGGAAGAGACCACACGGGCCATCCAGTCCAACCCTCTGCCATGCAGGAACACCCTCAAAGCACTCCCAACAGATGGCCATCTAGCCTCTGCTTAAAAACCTCCAAAGAAGGAGACTCCACTACACTCCGAGGCAGCATATTCCACTGCCGGACAGCCCTGACTGTCAGGAAGTTCTTCCTGAGGTTCAGGTGGAATCTCCTTTCCTGCAGCTTGAATCCATTGCTCCTTGTCCTGGTCTCTGGAGCAGCAGAAAACAAGCCCTCTCCTTCCTCTACATGGCATCCCTTCAGATATTTAAACATGGCTATCATGTCCCCCATTAACCTTCTCTTGTGGAGACTAAACATACCCAGCTCTCTAAGTCTATCCTCATAGGGCATGGCTTCCAGGCCTCTCACCATTTTGGTCGTCCTCCTCTGGACTTGCTCCAGCTTGACCATGTCCATCTTGAATTGGGGTGCCCAGAACTGGACATAGTATTCAAGATGAGATCTAACCAAAGCAGAGTAGAGTGGTACCAGTACATCCCTCGATCTAGACAACATACTCCTATTGATGCAGCCAAGAATTGCATTGGCTTTCTTGGCTGCCACATCACACTGCTGACTCACGTTCAGCTTGTGGTCTATGAAGACTCCTAGATCCCTTTCACACATACTGCTATCCAGCCACGTGTCCCCCATCCTATATTTATGTATTCCATTTTTTTTTTTTTACCTAAGTGTAGGACCTTACACTTCTCTCTGTTGAATTTCATTTTGTTCGCCTTGGCCCAGCTCTCCAATCTATCCAGGTCATTTTGAAGTTTGATCCTGTCCTCTGGCGTATTAGCAACCCCTCGCAATTTGGTGTCATCTGCAAATTTGATGAGCATGCCCTCTATTCCTTCATCCAAGTCGTTGATAAAAATATTGAACAGCCCCAGGGCCAGGACAGAACCCTGTGGCACCCCGCTACACACTTCTTTCCAGGATGAAAAGCAGCCATTCGTGATCACCCTTTGGGTTCGGTTGGTCAACCAATTACAAATCCAAATAACAGTAGCCCTGTCCAGCCCGCATTTTACTAGCTTCTTTGCAAGAATGTCATAGGGAACTTTGTCAAAGGCCTTACTGAAATCGAGATATGCTACATCCACAGCATTCCCTTCATCTATCAAGCTAGTAACTTTATTATAAAAAGAGATAAGATTAGTCTGGCATGACTTATTTTTGAGAAATCCATGTTGACTTCTCATGATTACCGCGTTGCTTTCTGACTGATTAGAAACTGACTGCTTAGTGATCTGCTCCAGGATCTTTCCAGGTACTGATGTCAAGCTGACTGGGCAATAATTATTTAGGTCCTCTTTTTTCCCTTCTTGAAGATAGGGTGGTGGTGCCCTCTTCCAGTCTGCTGGAACTTCTGTCCTCCAAGATTTCTCAAAGGTTATAGGAAGTGGTTCTGAAATGACCTCTGCCAGCTCTATTAATATCCTAGGATGCAATTCATCTGGCCCTGGAGCCTTGAATTCATCCAGTGTGGCCAGGTATTCCTGTACCACCTCTCTACCTATTATGTGCATCATTCTTCTTCGTGGTCTCTGTGCCTCACACATTAGGAGATTTCGGGCGTGCGCGGTAGCATTTGGAAGATTCTAGAGTTTAGAAGCTTGGTGGGAACCCCTCCCCAATGCTGGTACTGCGCATGCTCCTCCCGCCAAGCAACGGTCAATCCTCAGTTCTTTCTCATCCGCCGTTGCGAACGGAAGGTTCTTGGCTTGCCTCTTGAGGTTTTTCTTCTTGGCTTGGCGTTTTATGGACTTGGCTTGGCTTCTTGACTACGTCTTCGGATTTCGGACTCATTTTTGGTATTTGGAATTTCCTTCCCCATTCTTCTTTGTCGTTCCTTGGTCTTTCTTTGAACCTCTTGAACTTTCTCCTCTCCATTCTATGTCTGCACTTTTCAAAAAGTGCGTCTCGTGTGGGCGGAAGGTCGCTCTCTCCAATAAACATTCAGAGTGTCTTTTTTGTTTGAGCGAGACCCACAACACCAGGTCTTGCCCAATTTTCCGTGAGTTTTCTTCCCAAACCCTCGGAAATCGATCGTCATGACTGAAGTTGTACTGTTGGGAGCAGTCGTTGCGAGCGAGGGAAGTATCCCCACATGCTACAATGTCCGAGACACCGAGAGCAACCATTCCCTCAATGGCATCGGCGGCTGTCCTTCCGTCTACTCCGTCGGTATCGGGCTCGGTACCGACATCGAGAACGCCCATCTCCACGCTCCTGAGGATCCCTAAGTTGGCGGTGGCTGCCAAGATTTCAAAAGGGACCCCCGCAGCTGTGTAGGCCTCCGACCCATCTCGGCCACTGACCGCGGCGCAGAAGAAGCGCCCGGTTTCCGAGACCGGGAAGGAGAAGGACAAGGAGAAGGAGAAAGAGAAGAAGAAAAGGAGGAAGGAGAAACAGCGCTCCCCGTCTCGGGAGGCTCGCCCTCCAACTCCACCGCTGACTCAGCTCCCAGAAGTGCAAAAGGAGCTGTTGGAACCAGGTGAGGTGGTTGAGCTGTCTGATGAGGAGCAACTCGTGGAGGATCTGCCCTTGGAGGACCAGCCCGTCTCACCCTCAGAGGAGCCGCCTGTCCTAACGGCAGTGGAGCGCCCGTCGAGTCGCCGCAGATCAGTGGACTGACGAGATGAGGTGATGGCACACCATCGGGCCTCACTCAGGCAACATTCAGCCTTGGGCAGAAGTGTCTCCCATTCCCCGGAGCGGAGAGTCAGGCCACCATCACCATGGTGCTGAGAGGTGTGTGACGATCCACACCTTGCTCCCCCGACTCGCGCTACACCTCGGCCTCACACATTGCCAGGTGCGCGCGTGAGTCTGAATGGGAGGAACACCCGGCGCCTTATCAATCCCATTCACCATCGTATCGGGATTGGTACCATCATGACTCCAGGCTCTGGGTGCCCCGCAGGCGATCTCGCTCCCCGACGAGACAGTCCCGTCGGTACAAGCGTTCCCGTAGACATTTGCCTAGGGAGGAACGATGCTACGAGCGATCTTTCAGCCACTCTCTTTCTCCCCGTTACCGGAGATCCAGGGAGCCGTCGCCACATTATCGGGCTGTGTCATCTCTCCCGAGAGTCACTTCTACGGTGACACACCCCGTCGAAACTACCTTGACACGGGAGACGCGCCAGGCTACGACCGTGACCGTGGCGACCAAGAAAGTGTGGTCAACGGTTGTTCCAGTGACCTCCTCGGTGGCATTACGAACCTCCACCACCACCACGACAACCACATCTGCGGCAGCGACTACAGTAGCAGCGGCTCCAACGGTGGCAACACACGAGTCTTCCCAGCGTTCATCCAGGGACAGATCGCCTGAGAAATCTGCTGAGAGGTCTCCGACTCCATCTTTCGAGACCTATGAATCCGGCACGGAGTCTGAGGACTCCACCCCAGCGTCCCATGAGTTGCCGCCCTTGGGATTTGGTGACCCTGTCCCGGAGTCTGCGCCGGAGGATGTCCAGCAGTTTTCTGCCATCCTCCTCTGTATGGCAGCGACCCTCAGGCTGAAAGTGGTGGAACCAGAGCCGGAAGAGGAAGATCCAGTCTTCCAGTACATGGAAGCTCTGCAGCCGGCCACCGCTCTGCTTCCCGTACTGCCAAAGCTCTTGAAGGCCGTGAAGCAGCCCTGGGCCAAACCGGCGTCTGCCCAACCGATACCTCATTGGCTGGAACATCTGTACCGGGCACAGAAGGAGAAGGTGGACTTCCTCTTCAGCCACCCAGTACCGAACTCGATTGTCGTCAAGTCCGCCCAAGTCAAGGGAGGCAACAGGGCGCACACGACACCACCGGACAGGGAGGGTCGCAAGTTGGACACCTTTGGTAGGAGGTTCTACACTGCCTCCTCACTCATCACCAGGGTGTCCAACACTCAGGCTTGCCTCGCAGCATGCCTGCGCAATATCTTCATCGTTTCGCCCCTCTCTTGGCCGCTCTTCCGGAGGAGAATCACCCAACCGCCAGCCAGCTTTACAACGAGGCCGTGGCGATAGCCAACCAACAGATCATTTCCTTGAAGCACGCCGTGGAGTTCACTTCAAGGGTGATAGTGGGATTGGTTGCGCTCCACCGACATGCCTGGCTGCGGTCGTCGGGACTGCAAGAGGACAGCCGAAAGCAGATCGAGGACCTCCCCTTTGACAGTCAGGGGTTGTTCAACTCCGCAACCGACAAGACATGGACTCCATCATCAAGGCGCATCTTACCACCAAGAAGATGGGGATAAATCAACCACCCCAGGTCCATCAGTCTTCGGGCTCGCGCCAGGCTTGGTGCAGATCCTCGGTGTCTTTTCAACAGCGGTCCATGCAATCTGGACAGTCCCAACCGTCGTCGGTTTCCCCGGCACGGAGATCGTTTAGGCGACACCCAGCCTTGTCGTCTAAGAAATCTTCATCCGAGGCGAAGTCCAGGTTTTGACCGCCCATGCAGGTCACCGCCACACCCAACCTTCAGCCTCCCAGCAGCCTTCCAAGTTTGAGTCTGGCCAGACACCTCGCAGAGTGGCGTCACGTCACCACGGACTCTTGGGTGCTTTCCATCGTCCGTCTTGGCTACACCATAGAGTTTCAAGATATTCCACCGCGAGGAGTCTACTATTCCACCCTGGCCAGCTCGGTCCTGCTGGAAGAGATCCAGTCCCTGCTTCAGAAAGGAGCAATCGAGAGGCTTCCGTTTTCAGCCAGCAACACCAGCTTCTCCCGGTACTTGACGGTACCGAAGGCAGACCGGTCCCTGCGGCCCATCCTATACCTTAGAGGGGTGAATGAATACATCCGCCCCAAGAGGTTCAAGATAGTTACACTACCTTCGATCCTGCCTTTCCTTTGTTGAGGGGACTGGTTCGCCTCCATCGATCTCCGGGATGCTTATTTCCACATCGCCATTCGCCCACAGCACAGATGGTACCTCCGGTTCGCGGTCGACGGCACCTGTTACCAGTACAGGGTGCAGCCCATCGGACTTTTGACCGCGTCCAGGGTCTTCACCACATGCATGGCCCCAGTGGTATCGTACCTGCGGATGAGGGGCGTCTCCATCTATCCCTATCTGGACGATTGGCTGTTGGTGGCGTCCTGCAGACAGAAACTCTATGACAACATCCATCGGACTTTGACTCTTCTAACCTTCCTGGGCCTCAAGGTCAACCCGAAGAAGTCCCACCTCAAGCCGGTGAGGGTGCTGGACTTCATTGGGGCCACACTGGACTTGATATCGGCCAGGGCCTACCTACCGATGGACTGGGCACGGACACTACATTGAGCCGCGTTGGCTGCTTACAACGCTCCGACAATGTCAGCCAGGAGGATCCAGCAGCTCCTTGGCTACATGGCTTCCACCACCGCCGTGACTTACCAGGCTGTGTGCAAGGCCTCTCCAGCACTGGTTTGTCCGAGCCTTCAACCCGCTATGGGACGACCAGAAGCTGCGACTACAGCTGCCTGCCCAGGTCTGTCCTTCCCTACTATGGTGGCAGTCTTACGACAACCTCCTGTCGAGGTTGCCATTCCGGGAGGCGGCTCCACAAGTCACAGTGATGATAGACGCCTCCCTCTACAGCTGGGGAGCTCACTGCGACGAGCTCAGAGTCCGAGGCCGTGGGATCGACGACAAGAACATCCTCCACATCAATGGTCTCAAGCTGCTTGCCATCTGGAAAGCGCTGAGGGTGTTCCGCCATCTTGTGACGGGCCGCACGGTCTTGATCCCAACGGACAACACAACAGCGGTCTGCTACGTCAACAGGCAAGGAGGGACCCATTTGACTACCCTCCTCAACATTGCCCTTGACCTCTGGAACTGGTGAGTTCCGCTACAGATCCATCCAGTGGCTGTTCACCTGGCCGGGCAGGAAAACACCACAGCAGACGTGCTCAGCAGGGACAACTCTTCCCATCACTAGTGGTCCCTCTCCGACAAGGCACTCCAGATGATCCGAGACCTCTGGGGCATGCCGACGATTGACCTCTTTGCAACCAGCAAGAACGCGAAGTGCCGTTGGTACTGCTCAAGGGCCAGTCACGATCGAGGTTCCATGGGCGACGCCTTCCAGTTCAGGTGGAACGAGGGGCTCCTGTATGCGTTCTCGCCGTTCCTCCTCCTCGGTCGAGTGATATTGAAGATCCTCACCGACGGAGCAGACATCATCCTCGTAGCCCCGTACTGGCCGAGGCAGCACTGGTTCGCTCCCCTGCTCCAGGCCGCGTGCAACCGACTTCTCAGGCTCCCGTCGACGCCGGACCTGCTGTCCCACTCCAACGGCCTCATACTCCACCCAGACCTGCTGCTGCTGGCCCTCCATGCCTGGAGGATATCGCCATAGCCGACCCCATCATCAGCAACATCTTGACAGCGGCCAGGAAGGAGTCGACGCACCACAACTACCACTACAAGTGGTGGCGCTTTGTGGCCTTTGCTGAAGAGAGGCGGGAGATGGTATCGCCTGTCAACCTGCCTACCGTGCTCCACTTCTTACTTCACCTTCGACAGCGGGGCTTGGCCTTCCCATTGCTGAAGGTGTTCCTCACCACGATCATGGCATACCAACCGCCACGATCCCCGTCGGCAGCTCTCTTTCGAGACGGTACTGTCAAGCAGTTCTTGAAAGGCCTACAGCACCTATACCCGCCGGTATCGCCACCGTTACTGCCGTGGTCGTTATCCTTGGTGCTGTCGCAGCTGACGAGATCGCCCTTCGAGCCCATGGTGACTGCTGATGACAGACTGCTTACTTTAAAGACTACCTTCCTGGTGGCTGTCACCTCGGCCAGGGGAGCAGGGGAGCTGACAGCTTTACGATTGGACAAGCCCTACCTCATCTTTCACAGAGACAAGGTGGTCCTTCAACCAGACATTTCTTTTTTGCCGAAGGTGGTGTCCAGTTTCCATCTCAGCCAAGACATCATCCTGCCGACCTTCTTTCCGGTCCCAACGACACCGTTGGAGCGGTCTCTACACTCCTTGGATGTTCGTCGGGCTCTTGCTTTTTACAAGGACAGGACTGCCTCTTTCATACAGGTCCCGCACCTCTTCGTGTGCTATGGAAGGCGTCAAAGGGGCCACAAAGTGTCCACCCAGAGCTTCTCCAAATGGGTGGTACAGACTATACAGCTGGCGTACGAGCTCGCCAAGAAGCCTCTGCCAGCCTTCCTTCGGGCCCATTCCACCAGGGCTGTGGTGACATCTGCAGCCCTCCTGAGAGGAATTGACCTGCATGAACTCTGCCGTGTGGCAACCTGGTCTCAACCATCGACCTTCGTGCGCCACTACAGGCTCGACTGCCGGTCACGCAGGGATGCTTGGTTTGGACGTGAGGTGTTGGCTTCCATTCTCTAGGACCTGACCCGCCATCCAACCAGTAAGCTACATAGTTGCTTACCTGTAACTGTAGTTCTTCGAGTGGTCATTGTGCCCTCACACATACCCGCTCTGCCTTCCCCTCTTTTTCAGGTCCCTGTGTTTCTACGGCGGACTACAGAACTGAGGAGTGACCGTTGCTCGGCGGGAGGAGCATGCGCAGTACCGGCATGGGGGAGGGGTTCCCGCCAAGCTCCTAAGCTCTAGAATCTTCCGAACGCAACCACGCACACGCGGAAGCTCCTAATGTGTGAGGGCACAGATGACCACTCGAAGAACTACAGTTACAGGTAAGCAACCTGTTCTTTCCTCTGCTTCCTCACCTGCTCCCCAACCACCAGGTTGAGTGCTTGTATCCTTCAGGGAAACAACTGAGGCAAAGAAGGTGTTAAGTAGTTCTGCCTTTTCTCTTCCCCCTGTTAGTAATTCACCATCTTCTCTGTGCAGTGATCCTATCGGCTCCTTCTTTTTCCTTTTGCTGCGGACATATTTAAAAAAGTCCTTTTTATTTTTTTTAATGTCTCTGGCCAGCCTAAGTTTGTTCTGTGCTTTAGCTTTTCTGACCTCCTCCTTAAAGATCCAATCACTTCTACCTCATTAACAAGGTCATCCCTGTTGATCAGGATCAGATCTAAATTTTGATCCCCTTGTTTCCTCTTCCACTTTCTGGACCATGAAATTGTCTGCAAGACAAGCAAAAAACTTGCTGGCCCTTTGCTGTCTTGGCAGATGACTGCCAACATATATCCGGGTAATTGAAATCTCCTATTTTCTGTACCCTTTTTTTTGAATGTGCTGTCATTTGGTTGAGGAAGGCGTCATCCAAGTCCTCAGCCTGGGTTGGAGGTCTGTGTAAACCCCCACCAGAATATCCCTATTGTTTCTCGCTCCCTTAATTCTTACCCAGATGCTCTGACCTGGCTTTCGGGGTTTTAAGTCCCGGATTTCTTCACAGGTAAAACACCTTGACATACAAGGCTACTCCTCCTCCTTTCTTGTTTCGTCTGTTTTTACAAAATAGGCTATACTCCTCTATTATTATATTGCAATCATAAACTCATCCCACCTGGTCTCAGTGATGCCTATAAATATTTTATTTTGTTGTACTAGGAGTTAAAGTTCATCTTGCTTGTTTTAAGTGTCTGTGCATTAGCGTAACACTTAAGTCCCAGGCCCTTCCTGCAAGTCCTGTAGTAAAGTTTCTACTCCTTCCGCCATTGGCCGCTTGTACTATTTTTCCAATATCATTTGGGCCTTTTCCCCTTGTGCTCTCCGAGTCCTTGCCCTGAATAATATTGTCTCCCCCCCCATCGGAACTTAATTTAATATTTTTAATTTTAATATTTCTCCCCCCCCATGGGAACTTTTTTAACGACCTCTTAATCTTCCTTGCGAGACTGTTTGAAAAAACATTTCTGCCAAGTTTCGTGATGCCCCATCCCTCCCCAGAAGCCCATGTTCAGGGAAAATTTCAGGCCTTTTTCAAAAACCCAAACCATTTCCGGTGGCACCACATGCGGAGCCAGTTGTTGACCTTCTATTCCCCTTTTCCTTACGTGCACATGTCCTTGAACAGGGAGGAGAGACAAAATGACCACCTACGCACCAAGGTCCTTAAGCTTTGCCCCATAAACTCATAGTCCTTTGCGATGTGGTAAAAGCTCTCCTCGCAGTGCCATTGGTTCCCACATGAACCAAAATGAGGGGCTTATGGGAGTAGGCTTGACCAGCCTGGTTAGCCTCTCCGTTATTGGTTACCTGGCCCCAGGGAGACAGCAGACCTCTCGATTGAGCTTGTCTGGTTTGCAAATTGCCTGAGCAGGATCCCCAACAACCAGAACTCGCCTCTTCTGTTCTACTAGGACTGCCTGGGCATTCTGTTGATGCTGGGAGCATTGATCTAGTTCCTGTTGCCCAAAATTGGATTCCTTCTTGTTGATATTCTCTCCCCTCCTCGTGATGCTCCTCATCATTTGTAAGGCCATGAACTTTGAAGCAATTGTGTAGGTTGGGTGTGGGAGTCCTCCATGTTTTATTGTTTTAGGATAGCAGTAGACTGAGGAAATAGTGATAGTAGGCTGTTAGCTATTCCCAGGCGCCCAAACCCTTCCTTCTGGCTGGAATTTCAAAGGAACCGTTTGGCATGATGACGTTCGTTCTTTTACAACTTTTAGGAGAAACTGTCTGTTAAAGTGTAAGGTGGGGGGGAAAAAGTCATTTTCGAGCTTTAACGTCTGAAGACAGCATCCCTTACTATGTTACAATAAATCTTCTATTAAGTTTGTTGATCCGTGTAAGAGTGAATCTGTTCCTGACAGAAAGCTCGAAATCCTTTTAAAAAATGCACCAATTGATGGACCAGTCGATTACTGAAGAAGAGCAAGGATCTGCAGAATCTGATGGAGCTACAGAAACTGAAGTGCCCCTGGATACCAAGACAAAATTTCGCCTGACCGAGGCTATGGAAACCCCCACAAGCGGCCAAACCTGGGTCTGGGGAGAAAAGCCACGTACGTCGTTGAGACAACGCAGAAGGGGTCAGATGGGATCATCAGCAAAAGCCTATCCCTTTTGGAGGAGATAAAACAAATGGAAACCGAACTGGAAAGAAAAGATGAGGAGATACTGAACTCAAGACCATGCTACGCGAGATGCGCATCCGTCCCTCGCAGACAGGGAGATCACCAGGAGGAGAACCACGAGCGGCTGTCTCGGCGGCAGGCACCCCTGGTCCGCCCCAGCAACCAAAAGGGCACACGCCCGCGCCACTGTTACTCAGAAATGTGGGGGACCTGAAAGCGACCTTCAATGGGAAGGGGGAGAAACTTCCTTTTTTTGACTATGGCAAACAATTTCATGATTGATCACGGCCTCTTTTGGGATGATCCCCGAATTCGATCCTAAACCCGAGGATGAAAGGCTGGCAGCAGACTGGGTGCGAACCTTATGACTGCCCCCCGAAACTAAAATTCCCGCTCTTCATGAACCATCTGGGGGAAAGCTTGAAGACCCCCCTTTATTGGAAAACACCAAATATCAACTAAACGAATGAAACAAGGCAGGAACGATGTGGGGCAAATTCCGTAATTTTGAAACCTGGCCACCAAAGTCCCGTGGAGTGATGAAATTCTAATTGAGTTATACAAAGATGGACTAAATCCTGATATTCTCACGGGTGTTAATGCAGGCCAATCCACAGACCCTGCTAGGTTGGGTCAGACTAGCTACTGAAATGGAAGGCATAACCCAGACTGTTCAGCTGAACCGACAAAGACAAGACGTGCCAAAACGACAACCTCGCGGTCCCACCGTCCTCAATGCTGAGGAACGGAACAAACGTCTCCTTTTGGGCATGTGCTTTAACTGTGGAAAACCGGGCCACCTCGCCAACACCTGCCGCGGAAACCAAGCTCCGACTGGGCTAAGGGAGCACGAGCAGACCCAAAGGATATAAAATTCACACATCAGACAGCGGCCGCCAAACAACCACTTAGACGCACTTCTAAGGACCCTGCAGCGGCGACAGGAGACTCCGATCCCGATGATGAAACCACCTTTTCGTCCTCATCTGACATAGAGGGAGTTTCTAAACCTGACTGCGATGACTGGCAAGCGGCGGCCTTTAAGTCTCCTAAAATTCCCCCATTTCTACGCCACGGTTGCGATTAGTGGCAGCGATGGGACTTTGCATGTACATAGGGCATTAATTGACTCTGGCTGCTCCAGAAGTTTGTTACACCCCAAATTGGCCAAACAATTGAAAACTCTTTATGAGCCCTTGGAATGCCCCATCAAATTAACGCAAATGGATGGGACCTCAATGACTGGGGGAGTAATTAGTAAAATCACTAAGCCCATCTCATTTCAAATGGAAAAAAACAATTACAGCATGCGATTTCTAGTTCCCAAGGCGATGCAGTTCAAATTGGTCTTGGGAATCGTTCTTGTGAATATCCCCCCAGATAAACTGGACTGCTGGCACTATGTCCTCTTCAGATGAAAACTTTTCTATTCCCCATGAAGAATTGCAACAAATTCCTTCACACTACCGAGACTTCCAAAAGGCTTTCCACGAAAGGGAGGCTGACAAATTCCTCCCCACACGGACTTTGACTGTAAATGGAATTATTGACGGGGCCCCCTGCCTAAACCGAAAATTTACCCCATGACCCAAAAAAGAACTCCTTGCTCTCAAGAAGTTCCTAAATAAAAACTTGGCTCGCGGCTTTATAAGCCCCTACAGCCCCCACGGCGAGTCCTGTCTTCTTCCGAAAGAGAAAAGATCCCAGCGCGGTCCGAGACTGATAGTTAACTACTCTGCTATTAACCAGGTTATTTCCTCCAATTGTTACCCCATACCTCTGATAGGGATTTTTGGACCATCTTGTTCAAGGAAAATTTTTCACCAAACTTGATCTTAAAGAGGCTTTTCATAGGATTAAAATCCCCACTTGATGGTCACCACCTTTGCAACTCCTCTAGGTAACTTTAAATGGAGGGTTTCTTCCCTTTGGCTTACAATCGGGGCCATCTGTGCCAAATGTTTTTGAACACCTTTTTCCATGACTTGTTGTATCAGGGGGTTCTGATTTATCTGGATGACATTTTAATTTACGCAGATTCCATGGAATCTCATGTGTATTGGTTCGTGAAGTTTTTCGAAGGCTTATAGATAACAACCTCGTGGTTAATCTATCTAAATGCCAATTTGACACCCAAACTTTTGATTACTTGGGATATGGGATTAAAGATTTTCACTTAAAATGGACCCTTCGAAGATTAACTCCTTTTTGCAATCCCCGCCCCAAAAAACTGTGAAGCAACTGCAGCAATTTCTTGGTTTTGCGAACTTCTACCGGAACTTTATTGAGGATTTTGCTGCCATAACGCTTCCACTACCAACCTTCTACGGAAACCTAAAGGATCCACTGCGGGCAAGGCGCTAGACTTTGTTGGTGCCTGAGTGTAATCGGCGTTTGACCATTTGAAATTAAATTTACGTCTGAGCCCTTACCCCTTTTTTCCCCGACAGTACGAAGCAATTCATTGTGCAAACGGATGCTTCGACTTTGCCATGGCAGCCGTTCTTTTACAACATGACACCACAGGAGCACTCAGGCCTTGTGCTTTCATTTCAAAGAAATTTTCCCCTCAACAAGCTAATTGGCCTTTTTGGGGAGAAAAGCCAAGGCTATCCATTTTGCGCTGTCCTCTTGGCGTCATTTGCTTGAAGGGGCTCGACCCCCTTTGAAGTTTGGACTGATCATAGGAATTTGCAAGCCTTACAGTCTGCTAAGAAACTCTCCCCTAAGCAGGCGAGATGGGCTAATTTTCCAGAGATTCCGATTTAAAATTGTTTTCAAACCTGGCCGAACTAACCAACTGGCGGACCCTCTCTCTCGACTTCCCTGTTTTGCGGAATCCCCTGCTACGTCCTCCCACTCCAATACCTTGTTTCCTGCCTCCTCTCTGGCTTCTCAAGTGACTACTCGTGCATTAGCAAAGACAAGGCTTTCTGCCTCCTCTCTTTGTGACTCCGCTCTCCGCGATGCTATCATTCATGCAGCGCATGCAGCTCCTGGCTACCGGCAAAAAAGGGATAAAATGAATGGGTTGACAACCCCCCCCTTTTTATGGCACCAAGGTCTACGTTCCCCCTGCTGCCCGCGAGCAGGTACTTCATCGTTATCATGATTCCAAACCCGCTGGACATTTTGGGTTTTTGAAGACATTGCATGCGATTCGCCCCCTTTTTTGGTGGCCTGGTTAAACCCCTCCGTGCAAACTTACATTAAGCAGTGTGCCACTTGCAACGTTTCTAAGTCCCCCACATCTAAACCTCAAGGGCTCCTGCAACCTCTGCCTGCGCCTGCTAGCCCCTGGTCGGTCATCGCATGGGATTTTTGTCTTTTCCCCCTCTTCACACGGCTTTTGTTTTTTGGGTTGTTACTGATCACTTTTCCAAGCAATGTCATTTTGTGCCTCTAAAGAAACTACCCCGTGCTGACCAGCTGGCTGACCTGTTCGTTAATCATGTATGGAAACTTCACGGACTACCTTCGGTGATCATTTCGGACAGGGGTCCCAATTTTTACTTCCAAGTTTTGGACTTGTCTATGAAAACCCTGGGAGTCACTCAGAAACTCAGCAGTGCTTATCACCCTCAAACAGATGGCCAATCTAGCGTGTTAACAAATCTCTTGAACAATTTCTTAGGTGTTTTGTTTCTGAGAACCAGAATGATTGGGCTCCGCTCCTTCCGTTCGCTGAGTTTGCCATAAATTTTGCGGTTCATACCTCTACTGGGAAACCCCCCTTTGAAATGTTTACGGCTTCCTTCCTTCTCCTTTCCCCCCTCTCCCTCTCTTCCTCCGCTCCTCCTTCTGTTTCTGCTTGGGTCTCTAAATTTTCTGGCATTTGGCAATCCGTCTCAGATGCTATAGCATCCCTAAAGCTTCCCCCAAACGTTTCGCTGACCGTAAACGGCAGCCTAAACCCCCTTTTCCACCCGGGGGTTTTGGTTTTTCCCTTTTTTCTAAGAACATTTCCTCTCCTTCTCCGTCTAAAAAACTTTCCCTCGTTTTCTGGACCTTTTTCCCGTGAAAAGGGCTATTAATGATGTCTCTTTTGAACTAGATTCCCTTCTTCCCTCAAGGCTATTCATCCTGTTTTTCATTCCAGTTTGCTGAAGAGGGCACCTTCGCTGACTTCTTCGCCGGCTGATGTTCCTCAACGCCCCGACTGACTTGCTACTGCATTCATATTACTATTTAGTTTTCTTGTCTTTCTATGTTCCCTGATATTTTCTATATTTTGTGTATCTTTATGTATATATTTTTTTAAAAAAATGGGGCAGGATGTGGGAGTCCTCCATGTTTTATTGTTTTAGGATAGCAGTAGACTGAGGAAATAGTGATGTAGGCTTTAGCTATTCCCAGGCGCCAACCATTCCTTCTGGCTGGAATTTCAAAGGAACCGTTTGGCATGTACGTTCGTTCTTTTACAACTTTTAGGAGAAACTGTCTGTTAAAGTGTAAGGTGGGGGAAAAGGATTCTCGAGCTTTAACGTCGAAGACAGCATCCCTTACTATGTTACAATAAATCTTCTATTAAGTTTGTTGATCCGTGTAAGAGTGAATCTGTTCCTGACAGAGAGTCTCTGTTACCTTCCTGGTCCTTCTACTCCTCCGTGTGGCATTCCTCCAAGCTTTCATTTCCTGGCACAGTATCTGACTTCCTGATCTGGCAGCTCCTCCGCACATTCGGTCTTCCGGTAGGTCTTCTCTGCCCTATCCAAAAACTACTCCCCTTCCCTAATAAGATAAAGATTAGAAACTCGTGCCTCCAGCTGACGAACCTTCTCCTCTAAGAAGGTGACCAGCTTGTACTTGGTGCAGGTGTACCCAAGAACATCTTGTGGCAAGAAAAAGGGAAAATCCCATAAGTGCTACAGGTACCGCGGTAACTCCCTCACCTTCCATCCTTGATACTACAGAGAGTAGTACAGAAAGTAATTCTAGAACGAATAACTGGGCTTTCTTTCTAAATTTAGCTGTATAAGCTATAAGCTTGGGTTTTAGACATTGTAAACAAAGGTTATGCTATAGAATTCAGTATTACTACTGACAGGAATGATTAACTGGATGTCTCCATCTCCAGAACTGGAAGAAGACATTGCAACGTCACTTCAAAAAGCCATAGAAAAAATTTTCCCAAAGGGACAACACAAAAGAAGTTTTTCATCGAAATGCTTCCTCCTCTCAAAAAAAGATGGCAGCCTTTCCCCATTCTAGATCTGAGAGGCATAAATTTGATCCATTCAAAGCACTTTTAATGGGAATCTTGCATCCATAATGCCAATACTAAAAAGAACAGCTGATTTGCAACTTTGGACCTAAAAGACACATCTTCCATACCGCAATAAGACCCGAGCAGAGGAGGTTTCTAGCCTTTTTTGTAGGCCAACAGGCTTATTGATTTTGAGTGCACCCATTCAGTATCAGCACAGCACGAAGTGTTTTACCAAGTGTGTGACAGTGATGGCAGCATTTTTTCCCTCAAAAGAGTATCATCCTGTTTCCTTTTATAGATGATTGGCTGGTTGTTGTGTTGTCCATAAGAAACTTGTAGTAGATTTGACAATGACAATTTATTTGCTTCAAACATTGGGTTTAATGATCAATTACAGGAAATCAAACTTTATACCAACCAAAAGGATCACATTCATAGGGGCTTATAGACTCCATTCTACATAGTTTTTTCCAGAGGACAGATGACAAAATATATTCGTTGTTTTGCAGGACTTTGTTGATACCATCGAACAGAGCGAGAACAATAAAAAAGCATTGGAACTGATGGCATCAATTACAATTGTAAATCTATGTCAAACTGAACATGAGGACACTTCAACAGTGGTTTCTGGACAATTTCAATCCTATCCGTCATCATCAATCCAGATTTCTAACAGTACCAAGACTAGTAATTTGGTCTCTAAATTGGTGGAAAAATCCAAACAATGTCCTAGGAATGCCCTTCTTGCTTCCACTGCCTTTGTTGTCAGTAACTACAGATGCATCACCTGAAGGATGGGGAGCCCATACCAAAAGTCTAATAGTATGGAGCTGTTGGACAGCCTCCAAAAAACACCTGCATATCAACGTCCTAGAATTCATAATCATTCCGTGCCTTCCAGCAACATCTTCCAGCAACAAAGTTTCCCTATGACATTCTTGCAAAGAAAGTGCAGGTTGGATTGTTAGGTGGATTTGTAATTGGTTGACTGACTGAACCCAAAGGATGCTCACCAATGGCTTCTCTTCGTCCTGGAGAGAAATGACTTGTGGGGTGCTACAAAGTTCTGTCCTGGGCCCAGTACTATTCAACATCTTCATCAATGACTTGGATGAAAGAATAGAGGGCATGCTTGATCAAGTTCTCAGATGACACCAAATTGGGAGGGGTTGCTAATATGTCAAAGGACAGGGTCAAAATTCAAAACGACCTTAGTAGATTGGAGAGCTGAGCCAAAACTAACAAAATGAATTTCAACAGAGAGAAATATAAGGTCCTACACTTTGGCAGAAAAAATGGAATGCACAAATATAGGATGGGAGACACATGGCTGGATAGCAGTACATGTGAAAGGGATCTAGGAGTCTTGGTGGACCACAAGCTGAACATGAGTCCGCAATGTGATGTAGTAGCCAAGAAAGTCGATGAGATTCTTGGTTCTTATAGACCAATATCCTTAATAAACCAAGATGCAAAAATATTGACTGCAATAATGGCGAAGAGGTTAAATAAATTTATTTATAAGTATATACATAAAGATCAATGTGGTTTTATTCAAGGAAGACAGATGGCAAATTTAATAGGGAAAACGATAAATAAAATAAATATAATGGATAGAGATAAACAAAAAGCTGGAATTTTAGCATTAGATATATTTAAAGCCTTTGATTGTATGGAATGGCCGGCGTTAAAAATAATTTTAAATAAAATAGGATTAGGAGAGAGATTTAAAGGGTTAATAAATCAATTATATTCACATAATATATCTGTAGTGATGGTAAATGATGGAATTACAGAACAGATTCAAATATCAAGAGGAACGTGACAAGGATGTCCATTATCTCCAATTTTATTTGCAATAGTTATAGAAACATTAGCGAATGTAATAAGAAATGATGAGAATTTGGAAGGAATTGGAATTAAGGAGAAAAATAAAATAAGTTTATTTGCAGATGATACATTGTTAACAATTAAAGATCCAGTTAAAAAGATAGATAGGATAGATAAACATTTAAAAGAGTTTGGGGAGAAGACAGGATTAGAAATAAATTGGGCCAAATCAGAAATAATGTTGTTTAATTATACTAAAGAAGAAGTACAAAAATTTGTAAGTAATAAAAGAATGTTACTTAAAGTAAAAGAATCAATTAAATATTTAGGAATAGATATTACAAAAAATTTACAAGGATTACAGGAAAAAAATTATAAGAAAATAAATTAGAAATTAAACAAAAATTAGAGGATTATAAAAATATAAAACTATCACAGTTTGGTAGAATAGCAGCGGTAAAAATGAAAATACTACCTAAAATTAATTTTTTGTTTAGAATGTTACCAATAAAAGTATCAGAGGAAGAATTAAAAGAGTGGCAAAAGTTATTAAATAATTTTTGTAACGGCTATAAGAGAGCGAGGATTAATAAGAAATATTGGTACAAAAGTCAAAAAGAAGGTGGCCTGGGACTTCCAAATTTAAAATGGTATTATTACGCAAATCAACTGAGGTATATAGAATCATAGAAATTCAGAGTTGGAAGAGACCACACAGGCCATCCAGTCCAACCCCCTGCCATGCAGGAACACCCTCAAATCAATCCCGACAGATGGCCATCAAGCCTCTGCTTAAAAACCTCCAAGGAAGGAGACTCCACTACACTCCGAGGGAACAGATTCCACTGCCGGACAGCCCTGACTGTCAGGAAGTTCTTCCTGAGGTTCAGGTGGAATCTCCTTTCCTGCAGCTTGAATCCATTGCTCCTTGTCCTGGTCTCTGGAGCAGCAGAAAACAAGCCTTCTCCCTCCTCTACGTGGCATCCCTTCAAATATTTAAACATGGCTATCATGGCCACTCTTAACCTCCTCTTCTGCAGACTAAACATACCCAGCTCTCTAAGTCTATCCTCATAGGGCATGTCTTCCAGGCCTCTCACCATTTTGGTCGCCCTCCTCTGGACTTGCTCCAGCTTGTCAATATCCTTCTTGAATTGGGGTGCCCAGAACTGGGCACAGTATTCAAGATGGGGTCTAACCAAAGCAGAGTAGAGTGGTACCAGTACCTCCCTCGATCTAGACACCATACTCCTATTGATGCAGCCAAGAATTGCATTGGCTTTCTTGGCTGCCGCATCACACTGCTGACTCATGTTCAGCTTGTGGTCTATGAAGACTCCTAGATCCCTTTCACACGTACTGCTATCCAGCCACATGTCCCCCATCCTATATTTGTGGATTCCATTATTTCTGCCATTTTGTTCGCCCTGGCCCAGCTCTCCAATCTATCCAGGTCATTTTGAATTTTGATCCTGTCCTCTGGCGTATTAGCAACCCCTCCCAATTTGGTGTCATCTGCAAATTTGATGAGCATGCCCTCTATTCCTTCATCCAAGTCATTGATAAAAATATTGAACAGCACTGGGCCTAGGACAGAACCCTGTGGCACCCCGCTAGTCACTTCTCTCCAGGATGAAAAGCAGCCATTCGTGATCACCCTTTGGGTTCGGTCGATCAACCAATTACAAATCCAACTAACAGTAGCCCTGCCCACATTTTACTAGCTTCGTTGCAAGAATGTCATAGGGAACTTTGTCAAAGGCCTTACTGAAATCGAGATATGCTACATCCACAGCATTCCCTTCATCTATCAAGCTAGTAACTCTATCATAAAAAGAGATAAGATTAGTCTGGCATGACTTATTTTTGAGAAATCCATGTTGACTTCTCGTGATTACTGCGTTGTTTTCTAAATGATTAGAAACTGACTGCTTAATGATCTGCACCAGGATATTTCCGGGTACTGATGTCAGGCTGACTGGGCGATAATTATTTGGGTCCTCTTTTTTTCCCTTCTTGAAGATGGGGATAACATTTGCTCTCTTCCAATCTGCTGGAACTTCTCCTGTCCTCCAAGATTTCTCAAAAATTATAGCAAGTGGTTCCGAAATGACCTCTGCCAGCTCTTTTAATATCCTAGGATGCAATTCATCTGGCCCTGGAGACTTGAATTCATCCAATGCGACCAGGTATTCCTGTGCCACCTCTCTACTTATTATGTGCCTCATTTCCTCTGCTTCCTCCCCTGCTCCCCAACCGCCAGGTTGAGTGCTTGTATCCTTCTGGGAAAATACGGAGGCAAAGAAGGTGTTAAGTAGCTCTGCCTTTTCTCTCCCCCCTGTGAGTAATTCGCCATCTTCTCTGCGTAGCGACCCTACTATCTCCTTCTTTTTCCTTTTGCTGCGGATATATTTTAAAAAACCCTTTTTATTGTTTTTAATGTCTCTGGCCAACCTAAGTTCGTTCTGTGCTTTAGCCTTTTTGACTTCCTCCCTACATCTCCTGGCTACTTGCTTAAATTCTTCTTTGGTGGTTTCCCCCTTCTTCCATTTCCTATACATGTTTCTCTTAACTCTTAGCTCAGCTGAGAGCTCTTTAGTCAACCATTCTGGTTTCTTCAGATATTATAGAAGGAGTTTCAGGAAAAGGTGATTTAGAATGGTTAGAGATAGAAGATATGAATATTGAGATGAAATTGGAAAATATATTTTTTAGGAATATTTCAAAGAAAGAAATAGAAAAGATAGAAAATCCCTTTATAAAAAATATAATAGAAATATGGAAGAAAAACAAAAGAAAATTGTTACCGAATATATCAACATTAACTCCAATAGTAATGATGGAAAAATTTCCAATAAATTTAAGAGAAATAATAGAAAAAGAAATAAAAAAACAAAAAATATATAGATTAAAAGATTGGATGAAAATAATGATTAATAAAGATAAAATGAAAGAGAGATTGCAGGAAACCAAAATATCTTGGTTAAATTATATACAATTAGAGCAATGGACAAAGAGTATGAAAAGATATGTCAAAGATTTTAAAGAATATACTAAATTTGAACAAATTATTATTCAAAGAGAAAATATGCAAGAAAATGAAATACTAAGGGTATTACAAGTGAAATATATAAAATATTGGCAAAAGAACAAGAAGAGGATTATCTTAGAAAAATGTGGGAGGAAGAGACATCGCAAAATATAGATATACAAGAATGGAGAAAAATTTGGAAACAACGTCATTTAAAAAATTATCTATAAGAATAAAACAGAATTATTATAAAATAGTTTGGAAATGGTATTTGACTCCAGTAAAACTAAACCAGATAGATGAGAAATATTCAAGATTATGCTGGAGAGGATGTCAAGAAATCGGTACATATATGCATATGTGGTGGAACTGTAATAAGATAATGGAATTTTGGCTAAAGGTTTTTAAAGAGATAAAAGAGATAATAGGAGTTGAGGTACCAGTATGTCCAAATATAGGGTTGTTGTCTATATATAATAAGGTTGAGTGTACCCAGGTAACGAAGGAATTAATAACAAATTTGTTAACTGCAGCGAGGTTAATAATAGCAAAAAAATGGAAAACAAATGAAAAACTTCAAATAGAGGAATGGTATAAAGAAGTGTGGGAAATTGCAATTAATGATAAATTAACATGTAGAATTAGATTTATGAAAGGTTTAGTAAAAGGGAATGATTTTGAAGAAATTTGGAAAATATTTTCGGAAAAAGCCTTGATAAGAGATGGTAAAGCTATCTTTTCACAAGAAGAACGGCAATTTTGGAAAATGGATTAAATAAAAAGTTGGCTCTGGGGGGTGGGTTTATTCACCTTTTTTTGTGATAATAATGTGGTGTATTGTTTAAATTGGAGTTGAGTTGTTTAATTTTGTAAAACAAAAAACAAAACAAAAAAACAAAAACAAAAAGTAAGTTAAAATATAATCGGCTTTGGGGAGTGGGTTTACCTTTAGAGATAGTTTCATATGTTAAGTAATAAGATTATATTTAGTAATAGCATTAGATTAAATTTAAGGGAAAATATAGAATTAAGAATGATATTACTATAATAATAATGAGTATAATGAGAATAAGAATCAGAGATAGGTAATAAAAATATATAAGTAGTCTGATATAGAATAAACTGAGTAAGTTTTTGATTGTAATTATATAAGAGAAAAATAATAATGTAAGTTTGTTTTTGGTTGAATTTTTTTTGTTTTACTATTAGTTGTATCACATGGTGTTTTATTTTTGTGTTCGTGTTTGTTTGTTTTTCCTTTCTGTATAATCAATAAAATAAAATAAAATAAAATAAAGAGATTCTTGGTTGTATCAATAGGAGTATGGTGTCTAGATCAAGGGAGGCAATGGTAGCACTCTATTCTGCCTTGATTAGACCTCATCTGGAATACTGTGTCCAGTTCTGGGTACCTCATTTCAAGAAGGATATTAACAAGCTGGAGTGTGTCCAGAGGAGGGTGACCAAAATGGTGAAGGGTCTGGGAAGCCATCCTCTATGAGGAGTGACTTAGGGAAATGGGTATGTTCAGTCTGCAGAAGAGAAGGTGTTACCCTGAAATTGGGGGTCCCGCGAGGGGCACCCGGCTTTGCCAATTAAAATACCAAAGAGGGGGAAATTAGAACTCAGAGTACTGGCTTTGCTAACGAGAAGCAGGGTAACGTAGCGAGATCTTTTACTCTATGTATACAGCATCAGGCTAGAGAGTGGCTAGCCAAGGTGTTTCCAAACAACAAACAATTCTTTATTGAGAACAAAACACAGAAGACAAACATAAACTAACTAGCTTAGAAAAGAAAGAGAGTTGTAGGGGAAGGCAATACGACCTGTTTTGTAGTCCTGGGGAGAGATTGAAGATTCGGGGAAGACAGCTCAGCGTGGGGGCGCTGAGGGGAGTCCTTTAAACACACCAACGGCAGGGCAGTCAAAGGTGATCCGAGGATCAGTTAGAAATGGAGGGTTTTTATAGGGAAGATCGTGCCTTTCGGCTATAGCAGTCCCAAAGGAGAACAAAAGAGGTTTCGGTGCTGGACAAAAGGATTTGGTGAAGTCAGGTTTAGCGTGATGGGATTTGCATGTAGAAACAATACCTTTCGCCGAGACGTTGATGGCCCAATTCACAAGAGTAATTTGATTGAGAGCCACGTGGCTATTGAGGAGTCTGTGGCGGGAAGTTCCCTAAAACTTTGGGCGAGTTTTGGGTTTCTGGCTACAAAGAGAAATGGAATGTAAACCATTAACAGCCGCTCTCTGTCCGTGCTTATCCGGAGAACTTTGCGAACATGTGAGATGAGGTAATCGCAACCAGTCCAGCTAAGGCCAAATTAAATGATATCAAAAGGATATCTGGGGGTCCTCACCAGGGGTGCCATAGCGGAAATAACAAAGGTTAGGAGGGGACATGCTAGCCATGTTTAAATATTTGAAGGGATGTCATGTTTTGGAAGGAGCAGGCTTTTTCCACTGCTCCAGAGACTAGGGAAAGGAGAAATGGATTCCAACTAGAGGAAAAGAGATTCCACTTTAACCCCAGGAAGAACTTCCTGATGGTTAGAACTGTTCGACAGTGGAATATGCTGCCTTAGAGTGTGGTGGAATCTCCTTCTTTGGAGGTTTTTAAGCAGAGGCTGGATGGCCATCTGTCAGGAGTGCTTTGAGGTGGGTTCCTGCATGGCAGGGAGTTGGACTGGATGGCCACTGTGGTCTCTTCCAATGCTATGATTTTATGATCGTCAAGGAAGATCAGTACAGATTGTAAAGGACAACACACAAGCAAGGAGGTACTCAGTCATGCTCTTCTGACTTCAGTTTTGCAATTTTGGAATTGATGTCTGAAACACAAAATCTACCTGCAGCAATTCATCTACCAGAGAAAGAGAATCTTCTGTCAGACATGCTCAGCAGAACTCCACTATCTTGTCATGAGTGGAAGATGAACAGCAGTATCCTAAAAGATCTATTCCATCAATGGCTTTTCCCTCACATAGATCTGTTCACTTCAAGGGGGAACAATCAGTACACTCTGTACTGTTCTTGTCAAAGGACAAACAATCACTCTCTAGGGGATGCCTTCCTGTTGTTACCCTGATCTCTGGGGGTCCTGGGAAGGACACCTAAATAACCAAACAACAACACAACTTTGGGAAAAATTAGCTGGAGCACTCACTAAAGCTAGTGAGAGGCAGGGTAACTTAGCAGGATCTTGCAACCCAGTGTCTACGGGGTCAGGTCAGTCAAGCAGTCAGACAGGTTAAAATAATAACAATGATATTTTATTGAATACAGACAAATATTAAAGACAGCACAGGCACACAGATAACTAAGGAATCAGAGATTGACGCAGGGATTTTTGGAGGGAAATCACCTGTCTCGTAGTCCTGGACCTTGAGAGCAAAGTTGGGGTATGATGAAGAAACTCAGCGCAATAGAGTGGTCCAAGCGGTCCGGGGTTGAGCAGTTACTGGAACTGAGGGGAAGGCTCACCAGGCAAAGTGGCAGCAAGGCGGTCTGGAACTCAGGAGCGATCTGGGTTGAGTGGGCTCAGTTACTGGAACTGAGGGGAGGACTCATTAAGCGGAGTGGCGACAAGGCTGGATGGAACTCAGGAGCGATCCGGGGAGGGTCTCGGAATCAGAGGTTTTTATAGGGTGAATTGTGACTGCAGGCCATACCCTACTTGGTGAGAATAATGAGATTTAAGAGTAGGACAAAGCTTTGGAAAGGTCAGAATTTAGCGTGATTGACTTAGAGTCGAATTAACAATAGTGTAGCCAGTATGCAAATGCAGAGCACTTAGTACAGCTTTGTCAGGTTGCCTGCTCGGGGCAGGGAGCCTTTGTTAGTATCGCGCATATGCAATAAGGTGTTTGCTGGAGAGGTCCCTGAAGCGATGAACCGGCTATATCTGGCCTGCCTGGGTGGAGAATGGAATGTCCAGCAATTATTGGCTGTGCCTGTTTACATGCTTGTCCGGAGGCCTCACAAACACGTGGAGCAGGGTGGCAGAGGAAAGCCAAATTGTTTGATATCAAAATGATATCAAGTGCTATCTCCGGGTAGGCCTAGACTGCAGTAACACTGTTCGACTGGTCTGGATCAATAGTGTATGCTTTCCACCTTTTCCACTCATCACAAAGGTCATTGCGAAGATAAGTCAAGACAGAGCAAGAGCAATACTGATATCCCCTTGGTGCAAACCATGGTTTGCACCCCTGATTCATTTGTCCAAAAGACAATATCTAATGTTGCTGTGCAGACCAGATTTAATAAGCATTCACTACAGCACCATCTTCCACCCTGACATTCAGTCTCTACAACTGACTGCATGGAATCTTTTAGAATAAGATGACTTACCTGTGTCTGTTAGGAGGATTGTACTGTCTGCTCATACACCATCTACATCAAGATCTTACGCATACAAGTGGGAGAAGTTCTGTCGTTACCTTGATGAGAATGGTATTGATCTAGCTACCTGCAGTACTCTACGTGTTCTCTCTTTTTTGTCATCATTATCTGTACAGGGACTTTCTTTGTTCTCTGTAAAATATTACTTGGCAGCAATTTCATGGAATCTTTAACAAAAAAAGGCAAACCATCCTGTTTTACTGATTCTTTGGTAAAAAGATTCTTACAGGATTATTAACATTTACATCTACCTGCTCAGTCTCCAGTACCTGGTTGGGATTTACCGTTAGTTTTGTTGCAATTGACATTCAAACCATTTGAACCTATGACAACCTGTGATATTCATCTTCTGTCTTAGGAGACAGTGTTTCTTGTAGCAGTAAATTCAGCTAGAGGAGCTGGTGAACTATGTGCACTTAAAGTTGACTCTCCGAATTTGAGATTTCATCAGGAAAAAGTGGTCCTGAGACCAGACATTACCTTTCTACCAAAAAATGTTTCAACTTTTCACATTAATCAAGACTTTGCACTGCTTAGATGTACGCAGAGCTCTGGCTTTTTGTGTGCAACACACTTCATCTCTTAGAACATCAAACAGACTATTTATTAGTTATTCTGAGATGAAAGGCAAGCCAGTTTTAGCTCAAAGACTTTCAGAATGGATGGCTTCAATTATTAAATTTGCTCATGAACTTCCTCAACACATAAGAAGTCACTCTACTAGAGCTATGGCTGCGTCTGCAGCCTTTCTACTGGATGTGCAAATGCATGAAATATGTAGGGCTGCTACATATGCACCATTGACTTTTATTACTCATTATAGGGTGGATGACAGAGCCAGAAATGACACAGCTTTGGGAAGAGCTGTTCTTTATTCTTCTGCTGTATGGACAAAAAAAACTTTCTTTCAAGTACATTTATTGTGTTAATAAAGTTTCAGTTTATTCACATGAAATTAATTTGACATGATGTTGGTGTGCTTTTGGTGTATGAAGGCATGAGACTTCCACCTTCCATTTTTAAGGCTTGCTAGTCTCCTAATTTTGTGAGTCACAGAGATCACAAAGAAGAACAGGTTGCTTACCTGCAACTGTGGTTCTTCGAGTGGTCACCTGTGAACTCACACAACCCCTCCTATCCTCCTGTCCTATCTCAGTTAAGGCACAGCTGATAAATCAAACAAAACAAACTGAATATCTCCCAGCTTGTTACTTACTTCCAGGCAGTAAGCAAGGAGTCATAAATAAAGCCCAACGTAAAGTCTAGAAGGGTTTCATGGCAAAGGGAATGTCCAAGATCAATCCAAGCATTTGTCAAGGCATCCAGCAAGGTATCATCAGCTCTGACAACTCCTGGAGGGGAAATATGCCAGCTAAATACAGCAAAAACCTAGCACAGCTGTGCCTTGGTTGATTGTTGCCCATTATAAATTCTGAGAGAGTGACACTGGATCTCTCTTCGCTGCCTGTGCTGTTTGAAGCTGGGTCTAGGTAAGTGTTCTTCTATATCTGAAGAGGCAGGACTCTCTGTTGGAGCTGGCACCACCCTCTATTCTGTTTCTGGCACTGTAACCTCTCTCTGTACAACAGGTCCTGGCATGCCTCCAATTCAGTCTCTGGTGTGCCCTCTACTTCAGTCAATATCTGAAAGCAGGGCATGACACCACTCCCCTCCCCCCCCGATCATACCTTTCTTCTGAACGAGGAGGATCTGGCTTGTTATGGTAATGGTAATGGAAGCGCTGAACCAGGTCAGGCCCATGAATGAAGCATCCTCCCAGGAACGTTCCTCTGGACCATACCCTAGACAATCCAAGAGTCCAGGATCTTGGCCATTTCGTACTCCTCCTTTCTGTTCACCAGCACCAGGGCTGGAAGAGGTCCTTGAGCAGTGTCCTCCCAAATGTCACCAGCAGGAACAAGCAGTGAATGGCAGAATACGGGGTGGATGCAGAAGGACTCAGGGAGCTGGAACCAAAAGGCCACTGGATTGACTTGAGCAGTGATCAGATAGGTACTGTCAAATCTTCCGACAAGGATGGGGCAATGGGTATCAATCAATCAATCAATCAATCAATCAACTTTATTATGGTCTCAGACCAGTATACCGGGGCAATGGTAGATGGTGAGTAGACAGCCAGACCTGATCTCCTACTTTCAATGGGGCTGGCTGTTGGTGCTTATCAGTCTCCCACTTATATGCTTCCTTGGCAATATCCAATTGCTCTCAGAGTAGTGCCTGGGCTACCTGGAGTTTCTGGAGCCACTGGTCTGCTGCTGGAACTTCCTATTGTGGGGCCACAGCAGAGAACAGATGCAGATGGTAGCTATAGTTAGCAGAGAAAGGGATTTGCTGGGTTGAAGTGTGTAGGGCTTCACCAAGCAGAGAAGGTCAACCTCATTGTTCTGTTGGTAGCTGGCATAGTACATAGCATAGTACTGCTCCAGGGTAGCATTTGTGTGCTCCGCCTGCGCATCGGATTGAGGGTGATGAGCTAAGGACAGACAAGGCGCGATGTCAAGCTGGTGCAAGACACTATGCCAGAACCACACAGTGAACTGTGAGCCACTGTTACTCTGTTTACTGGGGGTCCCGTGAGAGACACCAAAGTGCGCTCTCAAAATATCAAAAGGTGGGGAAATTAGCAAGAGCACAAGTTAGCACTGCAAGAAGCAGGGCAACAGAGCAGAATCTTTTACCCAATGTCTATGGAGTCAGGCCAAGTCAAGGAGCAAACAGGATTGAAATAATAATGGTGATCTTTATTAAAATACAATCAAACGGTGTATGCAGCACACTCACACAGATAACTATAGAAAATAAAGGTTGGAATGAGACAGAGGGATTTTTAAGAGGGGTTGTTGATTTGGGTGATACTCCACCTGTCCTGAAGCCCGGGTAGTTCGCTGTGGAAGTTCGGAGGTGCGTAGTCTCAGTACGTGGGACTGAGGGAAAGGCTTGCCAAGCACAGCAGCAGCAAGGCTGGATAGAAATCGGGCATGATCTGAGCGATCAGAGAAAGGTCTCAAAATTGGAGGTTTTTATAGGGAGAAATGTGGCCACAGGCTATTCCGTACTTGGGGAAAACAATGAGTTTTGGGCTGGAGACAAAGCCTCCGAAAGGTCAGAATTTAGCATGATTGAGTTAGTTCTGAATTGACAAAGAAGTAGACAGTATGCAAACACAGAGTGCTTGACAGATGAGGATTCTCATAATCAAGCCTCCTACTTGGGGCAGGGAGTTCTTTGTAAGTAGCATGCATACATAATAGTGTGCTTGCCGGGAGGTCTCCTAAAGCGGTGATCTGGCTGTTTCTGGCCTGCCTGAGTGGGAAATGGAATGTCCAGCGATTAGTGACTGTGCCTAGTTTTGTGCTTGTCCAGGGGCCTTACAAACACATGGAGAGGGATGGTAGAAGAGAGCCAAATTATTGATATCAAAGTGATATCTAATGTCACCCCAAGTGCGGCTCAGGAACTGCAGTAACACTGCGGTTGGACATGATCCCATCTCAAAGGCCTGCAAACAGAAGACATGATCTATGAGCAAGCGTGCTGTCTCCTTGGCAGTTGGAACAGTGGGGCAGGGGATTAAATGGGCTATCTTGGCAAAGAAATCCACCACCACCAGTATTGCCCCTGGCCAAAGGTAGGTATGTGATAAAGTCCATGGACACCACCTTCCAGGGTCCTGTGGGTGTGCTCGATGGAGGAGTACTGCAGGCTTTCCCGGCTGATCCTTGGCACAACAGCACATGGGACAGGTCCGCACATACCAATCCACCTCGTTTGCACTCGTGGCCACCAAAACTCTTGGGCAACAAGGTGTAAGGTCTTGTATAGACCAAAGTGCCGGGCATAGTGCCGGTTTCCTGTCATGGCATAGATGGAGAACTTCAGCCCTGTAGGACCCAGCAGGCATGTAGAGGCACCCTCAGTGGTACAGGAGCCTATCTTGCATAGAGTATGGGAGGGACTCCCCCAACCCCTGTCCCATCCTCCTGATGCACCTGGACCAGGGGATCAAGGCACTGGCTATCCTGGATCTGGTTTGTCATGGAAGGGACCATCTGGGTGGCTGTGAAATGTTACAGGTGGAGGATCGTAGCCTTAATTTCTGTTTCTGGTGAGGAGGCATACTCTGGTTTCCTCAAAAGTGTGTCTGCTTGCCAATTATGGGCACAGGGGACATATTGCAGGTGGAAATTAAACCTGGCGAAGAACTGTGACCACTGCATCTGTCTCTGCGTGAGTTTCCGTGCCATCTGAAGGTTGCGGTGATCAGTTTGCACCTGCATGGGATGGTCCACCCCTTCCAGGTGGTGGCACCAATGTTTGAATGCCGCTTTAATGGCCAGGAGTGCCTTCTCCCAGATTGTGCAATTGTGTTCCGCAGGTGACAGCTGGCAAGAATAGTAAGCACATGGCAGTAGATGGGGCCCAATAGAGCCAGGTTGCAGGAGCACAGCTCCAATGGCAAAGTCCGAGGCATCAGTCTCCACAACAAATGAAATCCTGGGTTCTTCTTCGTGGTCTCTGTGCCTTCATACACTAGGAGCTTTAGCGCCTGCGCGGTAGCGTTCGGAAACTTCTAGAGCTTGTTCGCTTGGCGGGAACCCCTCCCCCACGCCGGTACTGCGCATGCTCCTCCCGCCGAGCAACGGTCTCTCCTCAGTTCTTTCTCGTCCGCCGCCGCGTACGGAAGGTTCTTTAGTTTGTTCCTCTCACGTCGTGCTTGGCTTGCTGTTTTTTCACGGTTTTACGGACTTTCGGACTGTCTTTGACCTCTCTTTCGGACTCCCCCTTCGGCTTTCGTCTTTTTTGGATTTCGGAGTTTGGCGTTTCTTCGTCTTATGTCCGCGCTCTTTAAGAAGTGCGTGTCCTGCGGCCGCAAGGTTGCCCTCAACGACGGCCATAAGGAGTGTCTCTTCTGTTTGGGCGAGTCCCACAATATCCGGACTTGCCAAATTTGTAGGGATTTTACTCCCCAAACTCTTCGCAACCGCTCCGCGAGACTCAAATCTTTTTGTTGGGAGCAGTCTCTGCGGGCGATAGACGAGACCTCCACTTCCAAGATGGCCGACAAGAAGACGACCACGCCATCGACGGTATCGGCGGCTGCCGTTCCGTCCACCTCGTCGGTATCGGGCTCGGTACCGGCGAAACGCCGATCTCGGCGTTACCGAGGATCCCGAAGCTGTTGGCGGCTGCCAAGTCAGCTAAAGGATCCTCGACGGCGAGGAAGGCTGAGGCTCCCCTTACGGGGACGCCTGCAAAAAAGCGCCCTGCTCCGGACGGAGGCAAGGGCAAGGAGAAGGAGAAGAAGAAGAAGAAGAAGGAAAAGAAGCGCTCCCCGGCTGGGGACGCTCAACCTCCTACTCCTCCTCCTACTCAGCAGCCTTCCAAAGGGCGAGGCGAGTCCGTCGACCTCTCGGAGGATGAGATCGAGGACGTTCCCCAACAGCGCCCGGACTCGCCTGTGGCAGACCCTCCAACCCTGGTGGAGGAGCGCCACCGCCCTCTTAGCCGTCGCAGGTCGGCCGACCTGCAGCAGAGAGAGCCCTCTGCTTCTCCGGAGCGGCGTTCGACCTCCTTCAGGTCCCGGTCCCGCTCTTCCGAGCGTCCGGTGGCCTCGCCGCCTCCGAGGGAGACAAGAGAGGAACAACCTCGCTCGTCTGCCTCCAGATACACCTCGGCGTCCTACGTGGCCAGGTACGCGAGGGAATCTGAGTGGAGAGAGCGCCCGGCCTCCTATCGGTCGCATTCGCCATCGTACCGGGATCGGTACCATCGTGGCCCGAGTCGCTGGGAGACCTTCCGGAGGTCCCGGTCACCTCGTCGACAGCGCGAATCGCGCTCGCCTAGAGGGGACGAGGCTCGGTACCGTCGACGCCGAAGCCGATCTCCGTCGGACCGCCGCTCCTTCAGCCGCTCTCCCTCCCCTCGATATCATAGGGCGAGGGAGCCTTCACCACGGTATCGGGCGATATCGCCACCTCCTAGGGTCACGGCAACGGCGACGCGCCCTACGGAGTCGATGGTGACTGAGCGGGCTACGACGACGTCAGCCTGCCAGACTACCCCGGTCACCACCAAGAGGGTGAAATCCGTGGTCAGCCACCCCAAGCGGGACGCTGCTGCTACCACCGCCCCGGCTGCGGAGAAGCCTAGGAAGGCAACACCTGCGGCGACTACGAAGGAGCCGGAGAGCGAGCGGCGAGAGGACTCACCTAGCTCGGAGTCGTACGACTCGAGTGCGGAGTCTGAGGTGTCTGAGGCGGCCTCCCAGGAGTCTCCTCCGTTGGGATTCGGGGACCCGATCCCAGATTCTGCTCCAGAGGACGTCCACCAGTTCTCTGCGATGCTGCTCCGCATGGCCACTACCCTCGGCCTTAAGATCGCCGATGCGGAGCCGGAGGACGACGATCCAGCCTTCTCCGTTTTCGAGGAGAAGCGACCTTCCACGGCCCCGCTGCCTCTCCTGCCCCGGGTATCCAGACTGGTGAAGGCCGCCTGGGATAGACCGGCCTCGGCTCAGCCGATACCGCAGCGGTTAGAACACCTCTACAGGGTGCAGAAGGATAACGCCGGTTATCTATTTAATCACCCTGCACCGAACTCTGTGGTCGTCGAGTCCGCGCAGACGAAAGGCTCCGGCAGGCAACACACCACCCCGCCGGACAAAGAGGGCAGGAAGTTGGACGCCTACGCAAGGAGGTTCTATTCGGCTGCCTCCTTGCAGATCAGGCTGTCCAACACTCAGGCTTGCCTCGCGGCATACCTGAAGAAGGTGCTCGATCGCCTGCAACCAGCGATGGAAGCGGTACCGGAGGACATCCGCCAAGCCTCCTCCGTGATCTTCAATGAGGCTATCTCCATCGCTCGGCACCAGATGGCCTCCTCCCGGCACGCTGTGGAGATCGCCTCCCGGGTCATGGCGGATCCGTCGGCCTCCGTCGCCATGCTTGGCTTCGACCGGCCGACATCCAGGAGGACACCAGAAGGAGGATTGAAGATCTCCCCTTCGACGGTGAAGGCCTATTCAATTCGTGCACAGACGAAGCTTTGGACAATCTCGTCAAGGCGAGACTGACCGCAAAAAAGATTGGGCTGCAGCCGGCCACGCAGACCCGCAGGGCCTCCACCTTCCGACCATCCTGGCGACGATCTTCCACCTCGTCGTTCCAGCGTTCGGCCCAGTCTGGACAGTCGAGACCGTCCTCCGGCTCATCGGCCAGGCGCACGATTAGGCGGCGCCCGCCTTCGTCGAAGAAGTCCTCCTCCGAGACAAAGTCTCGGTTTTGACGTGCCTGGCAGGACCCACCAATACCCACTCTTCAGCCTACCATCAGCGCTCGGAGACCGACCGACTCTCGCTCGACACCTAGCGGAGTGGCAGTATGTCACTACGGACTCTTGGGTGCTTTCCATCGTCCGTCTTGGCTACGCCATCGAGTTTCTCGATATTCCTCCTCGCGGCGTTTATTACTCCACGCCGTCGAGTCCGGCCCTCCTGGAAGAGATCCAATCCCTCCTCCAGAAAGGGGCGATCGAGCGGCTCCCGCAAGAGGCCAAGACCACCGGCTTCTTCTCCAGGTACTTCACGGTACCGAAAGCCGACGGTACCCTCCGGCCGATCCTAGACCTCAGAGGGGTGAACTACTACATCCGCCCCAAAAGGTTCAAGATGGTCACGATACCGTCGATCCTACCCTTCCTACATCGAGGGGACTGGTTCGCCTCCATCGATCTCCGAGACGCATACTTCCATATCGCCATTCGCCCGCAGCACAGACGGTACCTCCGCTTCGCAGTCGACGACACCTGTTACCAGTACAAGGTGCTGCCGTTCGGACTCTCGACTGCCCCAAGGGTCTTCACCAAGTGCATGGCCCCGGTGGTATCCTACCTGCGGACGAAGGGCGCTTCCGTCTTCCCCTACCTCGACGATTGGCTGTTGGTGGCGTCCTGCAAACAGAGACTTTACCACGACGTCCACATGACGTTGTCACTCCTGACCCGCCTTGGTCTACGAGTGAATCCGAAGAAGTCCCACCTCGAGCCGGCGAGGATCTTGGACTTCATCGGGGCGACGCTCGACTCGACCTCCGCCAGGGCGTACCTACCAGAGTCTCGAGCACAAACCTTGATCCGGGCCGCCGCTCACGCTCGTACGGCCCCGACGTTATCTGCGAGAAGCGTCCAGCAGCTCTTGGGCTACATGGCTGCGACGACCGCTGTGACATATCTCGCCAGGCTGAGAGCAAGACCTCTTCAACACTGGTTCGTCCGCATATTCGACCCCCTGCGAGACGAACAGACACTCCGACTGCAGCTGCCGGGAGACGTCCGCTCATCCCTCCGATGGTGGCAGTCGCGACGCAATCTCATGTCGGGGATGCCTTTCCAACAGCCGACACCGAAGGTGACGGTAACGACCGACGCCTCCCTGTATGGATGGGGTGCCCACTGCGGCGATCTCAGAGTCCGCGACAGATGGACCGACGACGAGACCGCTCTCCATATCAACGCGCTGGAGCTGCTCGCCGTCTGGAAAGCCCTACGGGCGTTCCGCCATGCCGTGGCGGGGCGCACGGTCCTGATTCTGACGGACAACACCACCGCCGTCTGCTACATCAACAGACAAGGTGGGACTCATTCCACGACCCTGCTCGACATCGCGCTCGGCCTGTGGGAATGGTGCATTCGCCTGCACACGCATCCCGTGGCGGTTCACCTGGCCGGGCAGGAGAACACCACGGCAGACGCCCTCAGCAGGGACACCTCATCCCATCACGAATGGTCTCTCTCCGGAGAGGCGTTCAGACTGATTCGGGACCGCTGGGGCGAACCATCGATCGACCTCTTCGCGACCAGGGAAAACGCGAAGTGTCGCCGATTCTGTTCCAGAGCGGGCCACGATCGTGCCTCCATCGGGGACGCTTTCCAGTTTCCGTGGACCGGGGAACTCCTCTACGCGTTCCCGCCGTTCCCGCTGCTCGGCCGGACGATATCGAAGATCCTCGCCGACCGAGCCGACGCGATCCTGGTAGCCCCGTACTGGCCGAGGCAACATTGGTTCGCACCCCTGCTACAAGCCGCGCGAGACGACCTGCTCCGGTTGCCACCGACACCGGACCTGCTCTCCCACTCCGGCGGCCGAGTCCTCCATCCGGACCTGCCACGCCTGGCCCTCCATGCCTGGAGGATATCGCACTAGACGATCCCGTGCTCGGTACCGTCCTCGTCGCGGCCAGGAAGGAATCCACCCGTCGCAACTATCAATACAAGTGGCGACGCTTCCTGACCTTCGCTAACGAGAGGAGTGAGCCGGTATCGCCCGCGGGGCTCTCGACCGTCCTGCACTTCCTCCTGCACCTCCGGCAACAGGGCCTGGCGTTTCCATCCCTGAAGGTGTATCTCTCCGCGATCGTGGCATACCAACCGCCACGATCTGCTGCCTCGGCCTTCTTCAGGAACGATACCGTTAAGCGGTTCCTGAAAGGACTTCATCATCTCTACCCGCCGGTATCGCCGCCGCTACCGCCGTGGTCCCTCTCGCTGGTGCTCTCGCAGCTGACGAAGCCGCCCTTCGAGCCGATGGCGACCTCGGATGACAGGCTCCTGACAATGAAAACTGCCTTCCTGGTAGCGGTGACCTCAGCGAGGCGAGCGGGTGAGATCACAGCTCTTCGTTCCGATGAGCCCTTCACGGTCTTCCACAGGGACAAGGTGGTCCTGAGACCTGACATCTCGTTCCTGCCAAAGGTGGTGTCCAGTTTCCATCTCAACCAGGACATCATCCTGCCTGCCTTCTTCCCGAACCCGACGACACCGTTGGAGCGGTCCCTCCACTCCCTGGACGTGCGTCGGGCATTGGCTTTCTACAAGGACAGGACTGCTTCCTTCCGACAGACGCCGCATCTCTTTGTTTGCTATGGGCGACGTCGGAGGGGCCTAAAAGTGTCCACCCAGCGCTTCTCCAAGTGGGTGGTGAGGACTATTGAACTGGCGTATGAGCTCGCGAGGAAGCCTCCGCCAGTCCTGCTTCGAGCCCACTCCACCAGAGCGGTGGCTACTTCTGCGGCCCTCCTGCGAGGAGTTGACCTGCATGAACTCTGCCGTGTGGCGACCTGGTCCCAACCATCGACCTTCGTGCGCCACTACAGGCTCGACTGCCGGTCGCGCAGAGATGCCCGGTTTGGACGTGAGGTGTTGGCTTCCGTGCTGTAGGACCTGACCCGCCGTCCGACCGGTAAGCTACACAGTCTCCTAGTGTATGAAGGCACAGAGACCACGAAGAAGAAGAACAGGTTGCTTACCTGTAACTGTGGTTCTTCGAGTGGTCATCTGTGCCATCATACACACCCGCCCTTCCTCCCCTCTTTCTCAGGTCCCTGTAGGTTCTACGGCGGACGACAGAACTGAGGAGAGACCGTTGCTCGGCGGGAGGAGCATGCGCAGTACCGGCGTGGGGGAGGGGTTCCTGCCAAGCGAACAAGCTCTAGAAGTTTCCGAACGCTACCGCGCAGGCGCTAAAGCTCCTAGTGTATGATGGCACAGATGACCACTCGAAGAACCACAGTTACAGGTAAGCAACCTGTTCGTCCAGGTGCTGGAGAATGGGTTCTGACGTGAACCAGGCTTTTAGGTCCTGAAATGCCTGCCGAGCAGCTGGAGTCCACTGGAAGGGGACTTTCCCTCACAAGAGGTTGGTGATGGGGGCTTCCAAGGAAACAAAGTTGGGGATAATTTTCCTATAGAAGTTGGTGAGCCCCAGGAAATGTTGAACCTCCTTCCGGTTCCTAGGTGGTCTCCAGGAGACTACAGCCTCTACTTTGGCAGGATCCATCTCCACACCCCTCGGGGAAATTCAGTAACCTAGGCAGCACCTGGTATAAGGTAGCTTCCTATGTCTATGAGGCAAAAGAGGCTGTCAGTCTTCTGTGTGAAGATTTGCTTCAACACCTTCAAAATTACCAACCACTCCTCCAGGTGTGCCACCAGATAGGCAAGTGATGAAAGGACTGAGGGTGGAATAGGTACAAGATGCTGCAGCAGCCTGATCTGGTTCCATCTCTATTTCTAAAGGCACAGAACAAATATTTTGAGTTGCAGTCTGTCAATTCAGTTCCAGAGATTTTTTTTCTTATGAATGACTGGTTTTAGGAAAGAGGAAGAAGATAAAAGATGCAGCATTCTGGTATACAAAGAAATAGGAAACTGGCAGAACACAGAGAACTTCCAGCCTACCTTCATAGGCCTGAGCAGCTCCTACTGATTTCTCCACAGGCTGTGCAGGGAGGTGTTCTATCATTTTTTATCAAGTTGCAATTTACAAAGAAATATTTGCTGATACGTTGTGTTCATTTTGAATGCTTGAAAACAAGCTATTGACCACTGGAAAAAGTAAAGAAGCCCCTCACCAACTCTGTCACTTAACCTGAAAGAATGTTATTTGTTCCACATTAATCTGTTTCCCTTGATGGTGCAGGAGCTTGAGTGTGATTTGAACCCCACAAGCATGTGCACTGGACGATTCATTATTTGGGGCTTTACTATCCAAGTGATGCTCCTCTATAATGCTGACAGGTGGGAATATTGTGGGATCCAATGATTTTTAAAACCTGGTATTCTACTAGGCACAGGTGACCTACAAGATTTAGTCAGAAGGCAGGAGTAGCCAAACAAAAAAGAAAAGGTAAATGTAGTGACTGGATGAATTTAAAAATCCCCTGTTATCATCCTTGGTCATTTGTACTTAACTTGTTTTGGAAGATGATGTTTGAGAATGGCACAGTGTATGCCTACATATCCCTAGCCTTAGATCTATCATAGGATTTGAATAAAGCCTAAATTTAAATAAAGCCTAAGCTCAATTCAGTACATTGCTATGATTGCAACAGGTGGATCTTTTGCTTACTTTGACCCTATTACATAGACCATAATCCCTTCCATGAACTAATACTGAACAGATTTCTGCCCAATTGTAGTCAACCTCCTGCATTTTCACCTACCAAGAATTTGCTCCTCCACTTCTTAGGGGAAAAACTAGGAAACAAGCCATGGCAAGGGAATGAGAGGGGGCTTCTTTTTAACAGGCAGACACCTTCCATCAGATAGGCAATGTCTCTGATGTGATTTTATAAGGGACTCCATGTTGGTAAGCATGTAGGGTAGACTTCCATCAGCCAGCTACTGGGAAATACAAAGAATGCAAAAATCCAAATAAGATCAGAGGATTGCCTAGGCAACAGGCTTTCTCCCTTTGCTTTGTCCTGGAATTTCCAAGCAGTTGTGGGCAAATCTTTTGTGTATGAAAGATTGACAAGCCAGTTTAAAACTCTTGGGGAAACAAAAGTTTTTTTTTCTTGTTCTCAGCTTTCATTTGTAACTGATGAGCCAGTGACTAGATGAAAACAGGAGAGTTTATGCATCATCTTTTAGAATGCTTAAATGATTCAGGTCCAAAGTACTTTTGATACTGCCTCCTCCCCTTCCCAATGCTGTTGCTGGAATATGCTGAGGACTCCATCTGAACCTGATCTTGATGCAGTCAGGGCTACTTAACAAAGGGGCAGAGAGGAGCTTGGGAGCACATCCTATGGCAGCATTGTAGGAGGATCCCCTTAGAACAAAAACAAGGGGATGTACTGCAGTCCCTCTGTTTTGGTGAGGGAAGTTTTCATTCTTGATTGATTTACTTTTCCTATACTGCTGCTCTATTTCCCTCTTCCAAGCTATTTCCTCTCTAATCAGGATTTCCCTAATATCAGATTCTGAATGGGAAGTTTCATAAACAGGCAGGACTATGTACAAATTGGGAGCCATAAGAGGTTTAGACACTTTGACAAATTACCACTTCTCCTCTTCCAATGGCTTCTGCCTTTTTACAAAACTTCTTGTTCAGTGTTTGGTACTGAGGGAATTCTGCTTGTAGACAGAAGTTATTTAAGAAATACTGTCTATAGCAGAGTAGCCAACAGTGCCTCCATGACCCAGCTGAGGTGTAGGATATGCAAAGCCATCCATAAGTTTCTCAGCTCCTAAAATGTCACAAACATGTCTTATCCAGACAGAAAAAATGCAATAATAAAAATTAAGTATATAACTAGCTGCCATTCTTTCATGACAACCAAAATCCATTGCCTGAGGCACTTGCCACTTCTGTCTAAAAATAAAGCTGGTACTGCTGGTACTGCTGCCCCTTAATTAGTTAATACAAGGGAAAGGTTGGGGACATTGCTCTCTCTCACACCGCATAATTATAGCACTTTTCATACCACTATAATTACCATAGTGCTATCATATGGAATCCTGATCATTGTAGTTGCATGAAGTATTTAGAATTCTCTGCTCTACTGCATTTGCAAACTACAGATCCCAGAATCCCAGAGGATGCAGCTGTGGCAGTCAAAGTGCTATAACTTTGTAATATGAAAAAGACAACAGTGTTTCTCTTGACTTGAGGCATTCTACCTTTATCTCTCTTACGTGGCTGGTGCTGCTACCTTAGAAACTCCTCCTACATAGATCACGTGTCTTTTAGAGTTCTATCCATGTGCTTCCTCTAACAGCACATTTCTCATGGGACCAGAGGTGAAAATATTGGGGAAGGGGTCAGTCATCTGCCTGAACATCTTGCCAAGTTGTGAGCAAAATTTTACCACATTTCTGAAAGTAAGAAGTCCGGTAAAATTTTGGGTGGATAGTAGGATAATTAATCTTAGTTATATCTCACACAGAGATATTTATCATATAGCAAATAGCACACATTAGTGTTTTCAACTTGTATATCTTTCAAAAAAAGGGTTTGGAAGTGGCTTGGATTAATAATAAAAAAATGAAACACAACAATCATCAAGTAATTAAAAAACATTCCAAATAAAATCAAGAGGAACAGCAGAACAGAAAATATGATAAAACATGCACACATGCTGTATCATACAAAAATGAATACAGGGACACCAGCTGGAGATTGAAAGCATGTTTTATTGGGGGAATATCACAATAACATGCAAGATCCAAGCAGTCTCAGGCTCTAAGCCTAAGGCTAACTCTACACTCTAAGGCTAACTGAAGGAAAGTGAGAAACTGAAGGATAGTGAGGAGAGATGAAGCAATGTGGCTCAGATTAGGGGTCCAAGTGTAGTATTAGAATGGATATCAGAGGAGCAGAGTGATGGCCCATGTTCAGAATACTACAGTACTACAACTTGTCTAGCTTGAAGCCAGGGTTTAAATACCTTTTTTCTGCCCTAAGTGGGAAGGTATTAATGACTCTCTGGCAGGGCAAACAATGAGGCCCAGAATGGGCTAATGGCTTTAGCATTAGGTGGCAAAGTACTCGTGGGAATCATGATAGCATGATAGTAGGTGAGGAAACAAAGGAGAATTTCAGCAGGAATGAGTTGATGATAGTTGCTCTGTTGAAGCAATTTCAGGTGCTATTGTTTTTGAAGGTTGAGTCATTGAGGGGATTATCACAAATTCATTAACACGGGAGCTTCCTAACTGATCCTTTGACTATGACCTGACCATGCCCTGAGGTCCCTTCTGACGTACTTTTGCACATATTCAATCAGTCCTCTTTGCCAGCATGGCTTTTCAGTCATAATAGGGTATATATTATATGCCAGCCAAATATTCATTGCCTATTGAAGTGGGGGGTGTATGGCATGGTAACATATGTGACTGAACTAAAATTAGTTAGGTGTCAGGAACTGAATTCACACACGCAAATAGTACAGTGCATAAAACACTATTTATTTGGAGTGCGATACATCATACAAGACTTCAGTCAGAGGACTAAAGTTCCAAAGCAAAAGCAAGTAAATAACATTTCCATCCTTCCCCCTCCCTCATGCAAGAGAAACTGATGCAGTGAGAAACTGGCAGGGCTTATCAGTGCATTCCTAGCTTTTGTTTATCTAACGGTCTCTGGTTCCTGGACTTTCATTTCAAGCAAGCTGCTACTTTACATTAGACTACATATCCCATTACTATAATATGGAGGGCATCCTGACATCCTGCCTATCCCCCAAAAAATGTAAAAAAATTAATAAGCAGTGCATGAAATTCAGAAAGAAAAGAAGGTTAGTATTGCGTAGAATGGACAGTAAATTTCAAGGAATTAAAAGACAATATAAGCAGTTATGTAGGTAAAAGTGAGGAATAAGTTTTATCCAGTGATGTGGAGGTGTCACAGAGACTTCAAAGTCTTCAAAGGGACTGGCTTGAGCAAGCTGCAATTAAAAACAGGGTGGATAAATTTATAAGTCTCGGGCAAAGAAAGTTCAAAACTGACATCATTAATGGCCCATTTGACCAGGAAAGGACCAATTTATTTAGGGGAGAGTTTTTTGGAGGGTCCATCAGAGGTAAGGTGTTTTATGGAGAGGTAGACTAGGTCTCCTGGCTTGTAGGTAAGGTTAGACTGCCTTTTTCTATCGGCGAAGCATTTGTTGGAGGCTTTAGAAGTGTGAAAGGCAGAACAGACTGCTTTCCAGTTTTCTGAAACTTTGTGAGCCCAGGTGGCAACAGATAGTGGAATGTTGTGCAGGTCCATGTCAGCAGGTGAGGGAAAAGATTTTGGTTCAGTGCCGTAGACCACTTGAAAGGGAGTTTTGTTAGTAGAAGAGTGGAATGCAGAATAGTAAACAAATTCAGCGAATGGCAGGAGGGATACCTAGTTGTTCTGGTTGACAAAGCAGCAAAGGTATTATTCCAGGGTTTGATTGACGTATTTGGTCTGTCCATCTGTCTGGGGATGATGGCTGCTGCTGAGTTTCTGAGTAATACTGATGGATTCAAGTAGTGCAGTCCAGAATTTGGATGTGAAGATAGGTTCTCTATCGGAGATGATGGTGGAGTTTCCAGATGTGATTGATGAAAAAGTCTGCAAGTTTTTCAGCTGTGGGATCTTTTTTTTAAGAGGAATGAAGTGAGATTGCTTGGAGAAGTGGTCTGTCATAACTCAAATGACATGGCAGCCTCGAGAGTTAGGAAACCCACAATAAAGTCCCCAAAAATGACATCTCAAGGGGATGAAGGTACAGGAAGTGGTTGTAGAAGTCTGTGTGGCTTTGAGGAAGGGATTTTGCAGGTGTTGCATGCAGCACAGTTTTTAATGTAGTTCTGAATATATTTGGTGAGTCCCAGCCAATGGAAAACTTTTATAATGGCATGGAGTGTTTTAAGAAAACCAAAATGACTGGCAGGTTTGGAGTCATGATACCTTTTAAAGATTTCTGTTCTGCAACTTGAAGGTACATAAAGTTAAGATCCAATGAAAGCCAAGTTATTAGTCCATGCAACTGCATTGGGGTGACTTTGAAGCCAGTTGTCAGATGCATAAGCAGTCTTTATGGCCTGTTGGAAGGCAGAATCGAGTATAGAGGAGACAGAGTTGTGGGTGTTGTTACCCTGATCTCTGGGGGTTCCAGGAGGGACACCTAAATTGCCAAACAACAGCAACAAAACTTTGGGGAAAATTAGCTGGAGCACTCACTAAAGCTAGCGAGAGGCAGGGTAACTTAGCAGGATCTTGCAACCCAGCATCTACAGGGTCAGGTCAGTCAAGCAGTCAGATGGTTTAAAATAGCAAGAATGATGTTTTATTGAATACAGACAAATATTACAGACACCACAGTCACACAGCTAACTAGATAGTTAGAGATTGACATGAAATAGGGATTTTTAGAGGAAAAGGGGTGCTACGACACCTGTCTCATAGTCCTGGACCTTGAGGGCGGAGTTGGGGTGCAATGAAGAAACTCGGCGCGGCAGAGCGGTCTGAGCGATCTGGGGTTGAGCAGTCTCAGTTACCGGAACTGAGGGGAAGGCTTGCGGGGCAAAGCGGCAGCAAGGCAGGATGGAACTCAGGACCGATCCAAGGAGGGTCTCGGAACCAAGGGTTTTTATAGGGTGGATTGTGACTGCAGGCCATACCCTACTCGGTGAGAACAATACGTTTTAGGAGCGGGACAAAGCTTTGGAAAGATCAGGTTTTAGCATGATTGACTTAGAGCCGAATTAACAATAGTGTAGCCAGTATGCAAATGCGGAGCGTTTAGTACAGCTTTGTTAAGTTACCTGCTCGGGGCAGGGAGCCTTTGTTAGTATCGCGCATATGCAATGAGGTGTTTGCCGGAGAGGTCCCTGAAGCCACAAACCGGTTGTATCTGGCCTGCCTATCCAGCAATTATTGGCCGTACCTGTTTACGTGCTTGTTTGGAGGCCTTGCAAACACTTGGAGCGGGATGGCAGAGGAAATCTGAATGGATTGATATCAAAAATGATATCAAGTGCTATCTCTGGGTAGGCCTGAACCGCAGTAACAGCGTGTTCTTGTAATCCAAGGGTGTCGGGAGTAAGCAGAGTTCGTTCTTTAGGGGGTGAGGTTTCAGCAGGTGATTTGTGGCAAGGTAGTCTAGATAGAAGGTCGGCTAAAGTATTTATCTTTCCTGGTTTAAAAATAATCTTGAATCTGAAGCACTGAAAAAAATTGACCCACTGTGCCTGCTTAAGGGTCAATTTTCTGGCTGTTTTTAGAGTTTCTAGGTTGTGATGATCGGTCCAAACTTGAAAGGGCAATCTGGTGCCTGTGAGGAAATGTCTCCAAGTGGTGAGGGCGAAGTGGATGGCCATGACTTCTTTTTCTCATATTGGCCAGTTGTGCTGGGGTTCGGAGAATTTTTTTGAAATGAAAGCACATGGTTTCAGGTGTCCTTCATTGTCATATTGCAGTAGTACCACTCCCATAGCGAAGTCAGAGGCATCGGTTTGAATTATAAATTCCTTTTCAGTGTCGGGGAACAGTAGAAGGGGTTCTGAGGTGAATTTGTGTTTGAGAGCATCAAAGGTGGCTTGGCATTCCTTTGACCAAGCAATGTGTTTTGAAGCTTTCACATTGGTATCGGGAGCTTTCTTCAAAAGGTAAGTTAGCAGGAGGGCAATTGTGGCAAAGTCTTCGATTAAGTTGCGATACAAGCTGACAAAGCCAAGGAATTGTTGTAGTTGTTTTCTGGTTCTAGAGGCTGGCCAGTTCAAAATTGTGTCGATTTTGGAGGGGTCCATGTTTAGGATATTGTTGCAAATGCAATACCCTAGATGGTCAAAAGTTTGCATGTGAAACTCACATTTAGAGAGTTTCACAACAAGTTAATTGTCTATAAGCCTTTGTAAAACAGTGCAAACAAGTTTGGTGTGTTCTGTCAGCGTGTCTGAGTAAATTAAAATGTTGTCTACAACACCCTTGTAAAGGAATTCTTGCAACACCAGGTTAAGGAACATTTGGAAAGCAGCAGGGCCAGCTTGTAATCCAAAAGGAAGTACTGTCTATTGTTAATTCCCAGCAGGGTCGAGAAAGTAGTTAGCCATTCACTGTCAGGGTCCATTCTTATTCTGTGGAAAGCCTCTTTGAGGTCTGGTTTGATAAAGAATTTACCCTTAATCAATTGACCCATGACGTCAACTGTTAATGGGATCGAGTACACGTTAGGCAACACTGCCTGATTTATCAAGTTGTAATTCACAATGAGTCTGGGGTCTCCTCCATCTTTTTTTTTGTTGGGAAAATATTGGGCTAGCCTTTGGGGCGGAGGAAGGCTTGATAAATCCGCGTTGCAATTTTTTGTTCAGGAATTTCTTTAGAGCTTCTAGCTCTTGTTTGTTCATGGGGTAAAATTTTGGCTTGGGAATCTTGGCGCCATCTAATCTTAATTTTCAGTCAAGGTCTCTATGTGGAGGGAGTTTATCTGCTTCATGATCCTCAAATGCTTTCTGTAGGTCCCAGTATTCTTGTGGGATTTTCTGCAAGTCTTTGGGGCTCAGTTTAAGTGCCATGTTGGGTGCCAACCATTGTGGCATTTGGTTAGCATCATTAGTATGTTTAAGTAAGCCTCGGGTCCATTCAATTTGGGGATTGTGCCTTTTTAGCCAATCATACCCTAGAACTACTTGGAATCCAATTTTCAATCGCCCTCGTATGTTCCCCACCTGAACAGGTATCAGTCTGGTCCTTTCCCTTCCCCCCTGCTATAAGCGAGCAGTCCATTTGTGATAATCTGATAGCCTTCTTAAGGGTCTGAAAGGTTACTGCAAGTTCTTTGGCCACTATGGGTTTCAGTAAGCTAGTGGTACAGCCCGAATCAACCAGTGCCTGGTACATTCTTAACTTCCCATCTGTTCCTTGTAAAATCACTTGGTTAGCATCATTAGTATGTTTAAGTAAGCCTCGGGTCCAGTCAATTTGGGGATTGTGCCTTTTTAGCCAATCATACCCTAGAACTACTTGGAATCCAATTTTCCTAATCCAATATACATAATGAGTTTTAGCTGTACTTACATTCGCAGATTGGTCTGGGTCCCACTTGTCACTGTCATTCACAGTTGGCTAGCTGGGCTCTCAATCTGGATATCTCTTCTCATTGTCTTTCCACTTCTTCTTCTCTGGCTAAAAGCTGCTCCATCAGGTTTGTGTTGCTGATTGAAGTATCCCATCTCATGGTTCGGTGGTATTCTCAGTGAGCCGTGTCAGGTCGCTCTCCCCAGGCCCATGTTTGGCCTGTTCTCAGGATAGTCACAGGAACTGAGGGTCACGCTTTGGCTCATGCATCTGGGGCCCAGCTGGGGTCCGGTTCGTCGCTTTTGGCTCATTCATCGCCTGGATTTTCAGTGGCTCCACCGACTGGTCCCTCTTTCAGTGGTTCTTCTTCAGATTTTTGATACATGTTGTAGAATTTGAACTAGCATCCTCTCACTCTGTCAGGAACTGAATTCACACATGCAAATAGTACAGTGCATAAACAGTATTTATTTGAAGTGCGATACATTGTACAAGACTTCAGTGAGAGGATTAAAGTTAAAAAGCAAAAGCAAGTACATAACATTCCCATCCTTCCTACTTCCTCATGCAAAAGACCTTGATGCAGTGAGAAACTGGCAGGGCTTATCAGTGCATTCCTAGCTTTTGTTTATCTAACGGTCTCTGGTTCCTAGACTTTCATTTCAAGCAAGCTGCTACCTTACATTAGACTACATATCCCATTACTATAATACGGAGAGCATGCCAACATTAGGAGTGGTAATTACTGATGAAGTAATAAAAATACCACTCTACTCTGCTTTGGTTAGACCCCATCTTGAATACTGTGCCCAGTTCTGGGCACCCCAATTCAAGAAGGATATTGACAAGCTGGAGCAAGTCCAGAGGAGGGCAACCAAAATGGTGAGAGGCCTGGAAGCCATGCCCTATGAGGATAGACTTAGAGAGCTGCGTATGTTTAGTCTGCAGAAGAGAAGGTTAAGAGGGGACATGATAGCCATGTTTAAATATTTGAAGGGATGCCACGTAGAGGAAGGAGAGGGCTCATTTTCTGCTGCTCCAGAGACCAGGACAAGGAGCAATGGATTCAAGCTGCAGGAAAAGAGATTCCACCTGAATCTCAGGAAGAACTTCCTGACAGTCAGGGCTGTCTGGCAGTGGAATCTGCTGCCTCGGAGTGTAGTGGAGTCTCCTTCCTTGGAGGTTTTTAAGCAGAGGCTTGATGGCCATCTGTCGGGATTGATTTGAGTGTGTTCCTGCATGGCAGGGGGTTGGACTGGATGGCCTGTGTGGTCTCTTCCAACTCTGAATTTCTATTATTCTATGATTCTATGATATTGTTCTGAAACTGCAGAAAGCCCAGGTAAAACCACAATAAGTTTTATAAAATCCATATTGGACCAGAATCCAATTGGACCAAAAAGTGATTTAGTGTTTTCACTACCCTGGGAAGGAGGATCTATATTTAAAGTGGTAGAATCTATGTGAGCTGCTAGGTTTCTCTGGGTGCAACCAAAGTCTTCCAGACAGTTCTATTATGCTTTTGCTCCAGAGCAGACTTGTGTACAGGTCTAGAGGTCACTAACTTCTCAATTGGAATGACAGTATTATTTCACATTCCAGTGTAATGGTTGCAATGTGTAGCCTTGGCATAAATGCACACTTGAGGGCTGGCAGCATGGTCATGGAAGGCTCTGATTTTGCATGATGTGCATTTGGTGAAACTTAGTTTAGCCAACGGAACATCCAAGGGGTGACCTAGGCCTCACTACAAATAACTGTGCCTCATTTTAGCAATGGAGCACGGGACTATTAGCATTATAAATAAATTACATGTATACGTGTAGAAAATGATGATCAAAGTCTTAACTAAATCTGCAGGAATGAGATATACATCTTGTCCAATCCCCACCTCTAACTCCCTCCAACTGCCAATGTGCCAAGCAGGTCCCTGAGGTCCTGCAATAGCTGGCTGAAGAGCACTTCTGCAAAATGAGTGTCCTGAATGGTGGCAACTTCATCAGTACAGAAATTAATGAGATCCAGAAAAGATGAGTAAAGGACTATGTAATGGATTCCAGTATTGTTGGATTCAGATTGTTTCATATCACAAGCAACAGACAGAAGTTTGAAATGCTCCCTGCCAAGAAACATATCAGGCAAAGAAACATATCAGGCAACACACAAGCTCAGACCGCTCCCTGACATTGTGGTGCTTGCTTTTAAAACAGGTAGAGACTGTTTCACAAAGGGAAGCATTTTAATATTTGACTTCTTTCCATCTACTGAATGAAGCAGTATACATAGATAGATTAGGACTTCTGTTCTTCCTTTTGGGGCTAGGAAGATTGTTTGTATCAGGTGTTCTATGTCTGTCTAAGTGGATTCCATTCAAATATTCTCCACATTCCTTTTCTTCTGTGTCTAGCTGTAATTTAACTGGTTTCATAGCACTTCACAGTACACACACACCCTTGTGGATGTTCCCTCCTGTTTGCTTTGAGGCTCCTGGGAACAGCAAAGATGCCAGAGGGAGGGCAAGAGTTTCACCTCACAAAGTCAGTAGTAAGAGTTAATTTAGTCTTATGGCTCAACAGAATCAATATTCTGCTCAGAAGTCTGGAGTTCTGCATGTACTGCAAGAATGCAATGGGAAAGGAAATAAGTTGTCCTGATTTGGCAAACAGGCCAAATTGCATCAGCTCAACCATCTCTTTTTCATTATGGTTCTGTCTCCTCTTTGGCAAAGATTTGTCTATAATCTCCATGCTTTTTGGGTTCCTTCTGGCAACAAAATGGCTTATGGTCTAGTTGCTCTGTTTCTATGGAAGTGGACCAGATCCTTTTCTTTTCCATCAATGGTTTGGCTTTAGTTGTCTGCAGTTTAGTATATGATGTTATCTACTATACATATTTATGTAAATTTCCTGTAAAATATGCTACCCAATTCGTCTGGCCAGTGTTAATTAAGATAGACACACAAAGAACTGAGATAGAAATAACACCGGAGATGCATTAGATCAAAGTATGAAAATAAAGTCCCATGGGAACCACTGGTAGTTTGGGAGAAGGGAAGATCCAGAGAATCCACCAATGTGAATGGTGAGCATGTAAAAGTGTGTATATAAACAAGTGTGTTGTAGATCGTTAGCTTCAGCAATCTGTCATGTGCTAGATATTCTTTTGCTCTAAAGAAAACACGCTGTATTTAATGAGGCCTATGAGACATATCATACAAATGTTGCTGAAGCTAACAATCTAGAACACACACTTGGTTATATAGCGATACACACTTTTACACACTCACAATTCCCATTGGTGGAGTCTCTGGGTCTCGCCCTCTCCCAACTTTCAGTGCACCTCATGAGGCTTTATTTCCATACTTTGCCTTAATGCATCTCTATCTCAGTTCTTTGTGTATATATCTTAGCACTGATCAGGCATGTTGGTGCCATTTTTCCCAACCTATTCTCTTTGATCTCTTTTCACTAGGCTGAGATTCCCAGACCCTTTCCTTTGATATGCAATATATTGTTACCCACAGTTCTAGCCTAGGTACTCTAAAGTCCATACATAGTAAATCACTTGTTGATTGCTATCACTTTTAATTAAACAGAGCCATGCCTTGACAGCCTGATAGTGGCCTGTAACATATGATGTTCATTCAAGCCTTACGTTACACCAAAATGATATCTTACTACAACAATGTTATATAGTAGCATAATCCATAGGCATGCATTATCATGGATGAGTCACATTATCAATAATGTCATGTAGCACATCTCACATGACAATAATTCTCAGGGGATGGAGTTTCTAAGGCAGTAGTCACTGACAAAATATTATTTTTGAAAACTAGAGGTGTGATTCAGGAAGAGAGCGAGGAGGAGGAAAACCTCTTTCCAACAAATCTTGTTACTGTCATCATTATCACACCTGCCTGTTTTTAAATTTGCTTTGCATGCAAGCTTTCTTTCCTGTGTGTTATGTGACAGGAACCCCTACTTCTAGAAACCTCCCTCTGCCTCTAAAGACACACTTTTCAGTGTTAGCACACAATATAATAGTATGAAATGTTTCTTTGCTCCTTTTCCCTGAAACAAAAATCACTACCAGTTAGATGCTGAATAGCCAAGACATTGACCTGCTTGTGGTAGAGAATTTGGCATCTCTCCTTGTGTTGATACATGTACCAGATCTCCAGGCTTCCAAACTCCATGCAAATTGCCTTTTATTCATTTTTGGTGGCCATCTCAACCATGGATTGGTGAATCATTAAGGGAAAGAGGCAGAGCAATCTGAACAGGAAAGGATTCTCATCATGGCCAATTTAAAACTGACAGGATTTGTGCAAAAGAAGAATATATCGCTCCTCTCATTTGTTTCATGAAGATGTAGGCAAATGAACTTCCTGGTGGATTATTGTGTCTCATATTCACTTGTGGTAGAGAGACTGCTTCCACTTCTAGTGATGAAGTATACTCAGGTTTCTGGGAGAGATTATCTGCCTGTCAGTTCTGAGACAGTGGAATGTAGGACACCCAGAAACTAAAGCTGACGGAGAACAAGAACCACCACTTATGACACTGGGTTAGTTTCTAGACCATTTGCAAGTATTCCAAGTTGTGTGCACATCCACCAGGTGGGTGGCCCCTTCCAACAGATGCCTCCAGATGTCAAAAGCTGCCTTGATAACCAACTCTTTCTCTTAAACAGAATAGTTTCTTTCTGGTGCAGTCAGCTGATGGGAGTAGGAGAAGCACTGACCCAATGCTTACATCTGAAGCATCTGCCTCCACCACAAAGGGGGACAAGGGTTCCAGATACTGCAGGATGAACTTGGACATCAACCATTCCTTCAGCTGCTAGGAAGCCTATTGGGCTGCAGGAGATCACTGGAATTGGGCCTTTTCCCACAGAAGGTTGGTGATGGGAGCGGCCAGGGTTGCAAAGTTGGGGGTGAACATCCAATAAAAGTTTTCAAAGCTCAGGAAGCACTGAACCTCCTTCCAATTCTGAGGAGGTTGCCAGGAGGTGACTGCTTCAAACTTGGCTGGGTCCATCTCTGCCCTCTTGGGTGATATATGATACTCAAGAAAGCCCTCTGCTGAGAGATCGAAAGCACATTTTTTGAATTTGCAGCCAGTGCTCTTAGAGGCACTGAAATACAGCTTTAATGTTGAGCATCATGAGTTTTCTGGTTCAAGGAGTAAATTAGAAAGCCATCTAGATAAATGATAATAAACCAGTCTCATTAGTCTTGGAAGACATCATTGACAAAGTACTGGAAGACCACAAAGCCTTACAGAGTCCAAAGGACATCACCATGTAATCATAGGCCCTTTCCACAGCTTATCTCGTCGCGATGTGTGCACACAAGGCACTCATGAGAGGCACTCGCAGCCCCTCTGCTTCTTCTCTACAGCAGCTCCCTGCTGGTTGGAAGGAAGTGTGAGGGCTCTTCCTCCCACAGCACAGCCAGGTACTTTCCCAGGCTGCACTGGGGGAGGAAGCGTAAGGGCCACATCTCTGGAGGCTCTGCACACAAGGCGTGTGGGGCCCGGGAGCAACGTGTGATCATGCATCATTTTCAGCAAGAAGTCAAAAATGATATATTGTGTGATCGTTGCCTACTGGCCCTGGCAGCGTCAAACGATTGCGAGGATGTCATGTGAAATCGTCCTCACAATCATGTGATGCTCCGGAGACCCTTTTGCATGTGAAATAGCATGTGAAAAGGGCCATAGTGTATGTTCCTGGTCTCAAAGGCAGTCTTCCCATCATCTCCAGCCCAGATCTGAATGAAGTCATAGGCAGATCTAACTTGGTGAATACCCTAATATTTCACAACCTCTCCAGCAGCTCTAGCATCAAGGGCAACAGGTAGCAGTTGTGGATAGTGATCTGGTTCAGAGCTCTACAGTCATTACGGCACCTCAGTTTTCCACTCTTTTTGCAGACAAACAGCACCAGAGCCCCTGAGGGGGAGGTTGAGGACCTAATAAAGCCATGGCTCAACTTTTTCTCCAGGAAGTCCCATAAGGTGGCCAGTTCCAGCTCTGACAGGGAGTGCAGGCAACCTGCTGGAATTGGGGCTCCTGGTACCAGGTCAATGGCACAATCATACACCTAATGGGAAAGCAACTACTCTGCCTCCTTCTGTCAAAAACACCTGCAAAGTCCTGGTACTTGGCTTTTGTACCACTGGAGGCTCTTCAGAGTCCAACTCTGGGGTGATATCCATGCAATCTGGCCAACAGTGCTCTTGGCAGTACTCTGATGCAAAGAGCACTTCACCTCAGGACCAGGAGATGTAGGCATTGTGCCAGGCTAGTCAAGACATTCCAAAGACCATGGGAAAGTGGGGCACAGTTGCCAAGTAGAATTGCACCTGGCAAGTCACAAGTCACATAGTCTCAATTGGCCAAGCTGTCTGCAGTCATCACGCCAGAATGTGGTGCTGAGTGGCAAAAGCAAGCTCCATAATGTTGTGGAAGGCCCTAGAGTCTATCATGGCTCCCACTTGAACATCCTGGACTTACTTGTGCCATACAGCAGTGGACACAAGCAGAAGATACTACTTGAGCTTGCTAGGGGTCCAAAGAAAATTCAGACCCCTGCCTGTCAGGAACAGATTCACTCTTACACGGATCAACAAACTTAATAGAAGATTTATTGTAACATAGTAAGGGATGCTGTCTTCAGACGTTAAAGCTCGAGAATGGAACGTTTTCCCCCCACCTTACACTTTAACAGACAGTTTCTCCTAAGATAGTTGTAAAACAACGAACGTCATCATGCCAAACGGTTCCTTTGAAATTCCAGCCAGAAGGAATGGTTGGCGCCTGGGAATAGCTAACAGCCTACTATCACTATTTCCTCAGTCTACTGCTATCCTAAAACAATAAAACATGGAGGACTCCCGACATCCTGCCCCACTTTTTTAAAAAAAATATATACATAAAGATACACAAAATATAGAAAATATCACGGAACAGTAGAAAGACAAGAAAACTAAATAGTAATATGAATGCAGTAGCAAGTCAGTCGGGGCGTTGAGGAACATCAGCCGGCGAAGAAGTCAGCGAAGGTGCCCTCTTCAGCAAACTGGAATGAAAAACAGGATGAATAGCCTTGAGGGAAGAAGGGAGATCTAGTTCAAAAGAGACATCATTAATAGCCCTTTTCACAGGAAAAGGTCCGAGAAAACGAGGGGAAAGTTTTTTAGACGGAGAAGGAGAGGAAATGTTCTTAGAAGAAAGGAAAACCAAATCCCCGGGCTGGTAAAGGGGATTAGGCTGCCGTTTACGGTCAGCGAAACGTTTGTGGGAAGCTTTAGCGGATGCTATAGCATCTGAGACGGATTGCCAAATGCCAGAAAATTTAGAGACCCAAGCAGAAACAGAAGGAGGAGTGGAGGAAGAGAGGGAGAGGGGGGGAAAGGAGAAGGAAGGAAGCCGTAAACTATTTCAAAGGGGGGTTTCCCAGTAGAGGTATGAACCGCAGAATTGATGGCAAACTCAGCGAACGGAAGGAGCGGAGCCCAATCATTCTGGTTCTCAGAAACAAAACACCTAAGAAATTGTTCAAGAGATTTGTTAACACGCTCAGATTGGCCATCTGTTTGAGGGTGATAAGCACTGCTGAGTTTCTGAGTGACTCCCAGGGTTTTCAGTAGACAAGTCCAAAACTTGGAAGTGAAAATTGGATCCCTGTCCGAAATGATCACCGAAGGTAGTCCGTGAAGTTTCCATACATGATTAACGAACAGGTCAGCCAGCTGGTCAGCACGGGGTAGTTTCTTTAGAGGCACAAAATGACATTGCTTGGAAAAGTGATCAGTAACAACCCAAATAACATGAAAGCCGTGTGAAGAGGGAAGAGACACGATAAAATCCCATGCGATGACCGACCAGGGGCTAGCAGGCGCAGGCAGAGGTTGCAGGAGCCCTTGAGGTTTAGATGTGGGCGATTTAGAAACGTTGCAAGTGGCACACTGCTTAATGTAAGTTTGCACGGAGGGGTTTAATCCAGGCCACCAAAAAAGGCGGCGAATCGCATGCAATGTCTTCAAAAACCCAAAATGTCCAGCGGGTTTGGAATCATGATAACGATGAAGTACCTGCTCGCGGGCAGCAGGGGGAACGTAGACCTTGGTGCCATAAAAGGGGAGATTGTCAACCCATTCTATTTTATCCTTGTTTGCCGGTAGCCAGGAGTCTGCATGCGCTGCATGAATGATAGCATCGCGGAGAGCGGAGTCACAAAGAGAGGAGGCAGAAAGCCTTGTCTTTGCTAATGCACGAGTAGTCACTTGAGAAGCCAGAGAGGAGGCAGGAAACAAGGTATTGGAGTGGGAGGACGTAGCAGGGGATTCCGCAAAACAGGGAAGTCGAGAGAGAGGGTCCGCCAGTTGGTTAGTTCGGCCAGGTTTGAAAACAATTTTAAATCGGAATCTCTGGAAAAATTCAGCCCATCTCGCCTGCTTAGGGGAGAGTTTCTTAGCAGACTGTAAGGCTTGCAAATTCCTATGATCAGTCCAAACTTCAAAGGGGAGTCGAGCCCCTTCAAGCAAATGACGCCAAGAGGACAGCGCAAAATGGATAGCCTTGGCTTCTTTCTCCCAAATAGGCCAATTAGCTTGTTGAGGGGAAAATTTCTTTGAAATGAAAGCACAAGGCCTGAGTGCTCCTGTGGTGTCATGTTGTAAAAGAACGGCTGCCATGGCAAAGTCCGAAGCATCCGTTTGCACAATGAATTGCTTCGTACTGTCGGGAAAAAGGAGTAAGGGCTCAGACGTAAATTTAGATTTCAAATGGTCAAACGCCGATTGACACTCAGGCGACCAACAAAGTCTATGCGCCTTGCCCGCAGTGGATCCTTTAGGTTTCCGTAGAAGGTTGGTGAGTGGAAGCGTTATGGCAGCAAAATCCTCAATAAAGTTCCGGTAGAAGTTCGCAAAACCAAGAAATTGCTGCAGTTGCTTCACAGTTTTAGGGACGGGCCATTGCAAAATGGAGTTAATCTTCGAAGGGTCCATTTTAAGTGAACAATCTTGAATCCTATATCCCAAGTAATCAAAAGTTTGGGTGTCAAATTGGCATTTAGATAGATTAACCACGAGGTTGTTATCTATAAGCCTTCGTAACACTTCACGAACCAAGGACACATGAGATTCCATGGAATCTGCGTAAATTAAAATGTCATCCAGATAAATCAGAACCCCCTGATACAACAAGTCATGGAAAATGGTGTTCAAAAACATTTGGAACACAGATGGCCCCGATTGTAAGCCAAAGGGAAGAACCGTCCATTTAAAGTTACCTAGAGGAGTTGCAAAGGTGGTGAGCCACTCAGAGTCCGGGTCCATTCTAATCCTATGAAAAGCCTCTTTAAGATCAAGTTTGGTGAAATATTTTCCTTGAACAAGATGGTCCAAAACAGTCCGTATCAGAGGTATGGGATAACAATTGGAGGAAATAACCTGGTTAATAGCAGAGTAGTTAACTATCAGTCTCGGATCCGCGCTGGGATCTTTTCTCTTTCGGAAGAAGACAGGACTCGCCGTGGGGGCTGTAGAGGGCTTGATAAAGCCGCGAGCCAAGTTTTTATTTAGGAACTTCTTGAGAGCAAGGAGTTCTTTTTGGCTCATGGGATAAATTTTCGGTTTAGGCAGGGTGGCCCCGTCAACTAATTCCAGTTTACAGTCAAAGTCCGTGTGGGGAGGCAATTTGTCAGCCTCCCTTTCGTGGAAAGCCTTTTGGAAGTCTCGGTAGTGTGAAGGAATTTGTTGCAATTCTTCATGGGGAATAGAAAAGTTTTCATCTGAAGAGGACATAGTGCCAGCAGTCCAGTTTATCTGGGGGTTATATTCACGAAGCCAATCGATTCCCAAGACCAATTTGAACTGCATCGCCTTGGGAACTAGAAATCGCATGCTGTAATTGTTTTTGTCCATTTGAAATGAGATGGGCTTAGTGATTTTACTAATTACTCCCCCAGTCATTGAGGTCCCATCCATTTGCGTTAATTTGATGGGGCATTCCAAGGGCTCATAAAGAGTTTTCAATTTTTTGGCCAATTTGGGGTGTAACAAACTTCTGGAGCAGCCAGAGTCAATTAATGCCCTATGTACATGCAAAGTCCCATCGCTGCCACTAATCGCAACCGTGGCGTAGAAATGGGGAATTTTAGGAGTACTTACAGATGTTCCCGCCGCTTGCCAGTCATCGCAGTCAGGTTTAGAATCTCCATCTATGTCAGATGAGGACGAAGAGGTGGTTTCATCATCGGGATCGGAGTCTCCTGTCGCCGCTGCAGGGTCCTTAGAAGTGCGTCTAAGTGGTTGTTTGGCGGCCGCTGTCTGATGTGTGAATTCTATATTCTTTGGGTCTGCTCGTGCTCCCTTAGTCCCAGTCGGAGCTTGGTTTCCGCGGCAGGTGTTGGCGAGGTGGCCCGGTTTTCCACAGTTAAAGCACATGCCCAAACGGAGACGTTTGTTCCGTTCCTCAGCATTGAGGACGGTGGGACCGCGAGGTTGTCGTTTTGGCACGTCTTGTCTTTGTCGGTTCAGCTGAACAGTCTGGGTTATGCCTTCCATTTCAGTAGCTAGTCTGACCCAACCTAGCAGGGTCTGTGGATTGGTCTGCATTAAGCACCCGTGTAGAATATCAGGATTTAGTCCATCTTTGTATAACTCAATTAGAATTTCATCACTCCACGGGACTTTGGTGGCCAGGTTTCTAAATTCACGGGAATACGTCCCCACATCGTTCCTGCCTTGTTTCATTCGTTTCAGTTGATATTTGGTGTTTTCCAATAAATGGGGGTCTTCAAAGCGTTCCCGCAGATGGTTCATGAAGAGCTGCAGATTTTCAGTTTCGGGGGCGCGGGAGTCATATAGGTTCGCTACCCAGTCTGCTGCCAGTCCTTTCATCCTCTGGCTTAGGTATCGAATTCGGGCCGCATCATCCCGAAATAGATGGCCGTGATCAATCATGAAATTGTTTGCCATAGTCAAAAAAAAAGAGAGTTTCTCCCCCTTCCCGTTGAAGGTCGCTTTCAGGTCTCCCACATTTCTGAGTAACAGTGGCGTTGGCGTGTGCCCTGTTGGTTGCTGGGGCGGACCAGGGGTGCCTGCCGCCGAGACAGCCGCTCGTGGTTCTCCTCCTGGTGATCTCCCTGTCTGCGAGGGACGGATGCGCATCTCGCGTAGCATGGTCTTGAGTTCGAGTATCTCCTCATCTTTTCTTTCCAGTTCGGTTTCCATTTGCTTTATCTCCTCCAAAAGGGATAGGTCTTTTGCTGATGTATCCCATCTAGCAGCCCTTCTGCGTTGTCTCAACGACGTACGTGGCTTTTCTCCCCAGACCCAGGTTTGGCCGCTTGTGGGGGTTTCCATAGCCTCGGTCAGGCGCAATTTTGTCTTGGTATCCAGGGGCACTTCAGTTTCTGTAGCTCCATCAGATTCTGCAGATCCTTGCTCTTCTTCAGTAATCGACTGGTCCATCAATTGGTGCATTTTTTGAAAGGATTCTCGAGCTTTCTGTCAGGAACAGATTCACTCTTACACGGATCAACAAACTTAATAGAAGATTTATTGTAACATAGTAAGGGATGCTGTCTTCAGACGTTAAAGCTCGAGAATGGAACGTTTTCCCCCACCTTACACTTTAACAGACAGTTTCTCCTAAGATAGTTGTAAAACAACGAACGTCATCATGCCAAACGGTTCCTTTGAAATTCCAGCCAGAAGGAATGGTTGGCGCCTGGGAATAGCTAACAGCCTACTATCACTATTTCCTCAGTCTACTGCTATCCTAAAACAATAAAACATGGAGGACTCCCGACACTGCCTCCCAGGCTTAGGAGCCAATTCAAGCCTGGGAGAGCCTGTTTCCCAGTTAGGCAGAGCCATGTCCTTTTGCAGCACAACTCCTTGCAAAGTGACCAGAAACTTCACAATACAAGCATTCTCCAGCCTGTCTTTGATGCTCTTTCTCCTATGGTGAGAGACATTGTCACACCCTACCCAACTGCATCAGTTCCTCTGAAGAGGTGAGACTGGATGCTACTGGCACTATAGCCGAAAGGGTCAAGCTACATTCAGGAGGCCTGGGAAGTGGGGGTCGGTGGAGTGACTGCAGACAACTATTGGTGCACAGGCACTGTTCAATCAATAGCTGTGTTACCCTGACTTCTGGAGGTCCTGTGGGGGGACATCTTGATTCACTCCAAGTTATAAAGGTTGGGGAAATGAGTGGAGCACTGGTATTAGCAAAACGAGGGGCAGGGTAACCCAGCGGGATCTTTTACCCAACTTCACGGGGTCAGGCCAAGCAAAAAGCCAGACAAATATACCAAATAAATGAATTTTACTAAATGAATATAGTATCATGCACCAACACACTCACAAACACAAGTGTTACCCTGTATGTTGGGGGTCCTGGGAGGGGTGCCCTAATTACCAAATAAAAACACAAATTGGGGGAATTTAACTCGAGCACTCTCTTAGCTAAACGAGAGGCAGGGTAACTTTAGCAAGGATCTTTAACCCTATGTATACAGCAGCGGGTCAGAGAGCGGCTAGACAAGGTTTTCAAAGTAACAAACAATATTTTATTAAAGACAAGAAACACGAAAGACAAGACATAAACTAACTAGCTGAGAAACAGAAACGGGGAGCTTATCGGGAAAGACAATACAACACCTGGTCTCGTAGTTCTGGAGAGAAGCGGTGTTCCGGGCAAGAAAGCTCAGCGAAGCTTGCTGAGGGGAGTTTCCTTAAACAACCGGCAACAAGGTGGGATGGAAGCCCAAAGTAGTCCGAAGACCATTTGAAAATGCGGGGTTTTCATAGGGGAGTTTGTGCCTTCCGACTATGGCATGCCCAGTGAGAACAAAGGAGGTTTAGAGCTGGACAAAGAATTTGGAAAAGGTCAAGTTTGCATGATGAGCTTACTGCTCAACGACAGTAGTGTGGCCAGTATGTAAATGTCCTGTCTACAAGGACAGGTTCGGCTGAGAGCCGTGCAGCTATTGTACGGTTTGCAGTGGAAGTTCCCTGAAGCTACAAGCGAGGCTTGAGTTGCTGGCCTCAATAGAGTCTGGAATGTAAAACCATTAGCGGCTGCACCCTGTCCGTGCTTGTCCGGAGAACCTCGCAAACACGTGGAGTGGGGTGGCTGGAAAAGGTCAAGCAAAGGCCAAATTGTTTGATATCAAAATGATATCTGGGGTCCTCACCAACAGTGCCATAGCAGGAGTAACACCCCCCCAAAATGGGTGGTGTTGGGACAATATCGCACATTTTTCCAATTAAACAATTAAAATCAATTTGGAGCCAAATTTGGGACTACTGTTCCAGGGTCGGAGTCATAACACTCCAAGGGTAGATAGGTCAACAACATTACTAACTAGCAAAAGCATTCCCTAACTATCAAAACCTCACTACGTATATACAAATAAAGCATGAATGTTAACAATGGCTGAATGGCAAATGGTAAGTTAACAGCGACAGTAACAGAAAATGGTAAACAATGAAGCGCAAATAGACACAATAACGACAATGCAGTAATGAAAAACCAATGGAGTTGTGGGCATACAGCAGAAAACATTTCGGTGGAGAATGGGCAACAAACTGGCTTCTGAGGGTACTGCGGGCAAGGAAATTGGTTTGGAGCCGGTGCAGGCATGGGAGGCCGCTCCAGTGGAGAAGCGGGCAAAACATTAACGCAGACAAAAGCAATAGTCCGGTGGAAAGCGGGCAATGATGAAAAGTTCTAAAAGGCAAACAGTTCAGTTTGGCTACTGGAGGCACAGTTCCTAGTCCGGGGAAGGTGAGGTGCAAACAAGAGTCTCTGGGCACCCTCCCCCCTTGATACGGAAAAAGGTTCAGTGGTTTGAATGCGGGCAAATAGCTAGAGGAGTCCCAATGTGGCCGAAAATGTGGGCAAAAGGCTGAAAGAGTCCACGCGGAGCTGAGATGCGGGCAAAGCAGGGTTGCAAGCAAACTTTCAAAGTCCATGGTCTAGCTAGCCCAAGCTTGCTAGCTTTTTGCACAAATGGGATTCCTACCCACACGTTTACAGAGCTGGGATTCCTACCCGTAAAGTTTACACTGGGATTCCTACCCACAACCGGGAGAAGTCGGGATTCCTACCCTAATTTCTCCAATACCAAAAAAAAGCCACAAAACTCACAGGAAAAGGGGCACCAATGAGGTCGCTCCTTTCCTAAAGTGCTACAAGTGTGTGCCTTGCCACTAGATGTTGGGTGTGTGTAGACTGTTCCCTATGTGCTAGGCCTACAACACAAAGAGTCTAGCCCACGACAGACCCAAGAAGGGAGGTGATTCCCAGGACAAAGAAGAGGGGTACAGATTGCCACCCAATAGAACTAACTGACACAGAGACACCAGACACGTGCACAGTCCTGTCTGACTGCAATCTAAAAACCACTCTCTGACCGTTCCCTAGATCAGCACCGCTCGATCTGAGGAGGTTCACGACTCCTTCTCAAACTGGGGGTACCGGGGTTGCCCGCATTCTCCACCACTCTGTTACCCTGAGTTTTCGGGGGTCCCGGGAGGGGCGCCCAGATTGCCAATTGAAATGCCAAATTGGGAAAATTAGCTGGAACACTGTTTTGGCTAGCGAGAGGCAGGGTAACTTTGCAAGGATCTTTAACCCAATGTATACAGTGGCGGGTCAGAGAGCAGCTAGACAAGGGTTTTCCAAACAACAAATATTATTTTATTAAAGACAAAAACACAGAGGTCGAAACATTAACTAGCTTGGAAAGAGAAACGGAGGTTGGTTAAGGGAAGGCAATACGACCTGTCTCGTAGTCCTGGAGAGAAGTGGGGATCCGGGGAAGAAAGCTCAGCATGGGGCGCTGAGGGGAGTCCCTTAGACAACCAACAGCAAGGTGGGATGGCAGTCCAAAGTGATCCAAAGACCATTTGAAAGTGAGGGGTTTTTATGGGAGAGTTTGTGTCTTTAGGCTATGGCAGACCAGGGGAGAACAAAAGGAGTTTTGGCGCTGGACAAAGGATCTGGAAAGGTCAAGTTTAGCATGATAGGATTTGTGTTTGAAGACAATAACTTGGCTGGGATGTTGATGGCCCAACATAAAAAAAGAGCACAGCTGAAAGCCATGCGACTATTGTGGAGTTTGCAGCTGGAAGTTCCCTGAAGTGGCAGGCGAGGCTGAAGTTGCTGGCTTCAATGGGGAATGGAATGCAAAACCATTAATGGCCACACTCTGTCCATGCTTGTTCGGAGAACCTCACAAACATGTGAAGTGAGGTAACTGCGAGCCAGTACAGCTAAGGCCGAATTAAATGATATCAAAATGATATGTGGGGGTCCTCACCCAGGGTGCCATACCGGAAGTAATATAGCCAAAACCTAGCCCTAGCCCTAACCCTATCACTGTCCCTAACCCTAGTCCTAACACTAGCCCTAGCCCTAACATTAGCCCTAACCCTAGTCCTAGCGCTAAATCTAGCCCTACCCATAACTCTAAACCTAGTCCTAATACTAGCCCTAGCCCTAAACCTAGGGATACCCCTACCCCTAACCTACCCCTAACCTTACACCAAGCCCTAGTCCTAACTCAAGCCCTAACTGTAGCTGCAAGCCTAAACCTAGCCGAAAAGCTAGCTCTAGTCCTAAACCTAACAGTCGACCTAACCCTAGCCCAAACCCTAGCCCTAACCTAGCCCTAATCCCAGCCCTATCTCTATCCCTAGCCCTAACCTAGCCCTAGCCCTAACATAGTCCAAACCCTTGCCCTAACCTAATTTTCAAAGGAAGAGGCTGTGTTTTTCACAGCTCCTCAATAGCTTTCAGGAAAACAGTGGATTCTGCTGAATCCAGTGAAAATGCTGCAACCTCACTGATTGGGGTAGGCAGTGGAGCCCTTCAGGCATCAGGGGAGTCAAGAATGGAACCTCAAAAGAAGAATATTGAGGGGTTTGGGGTAGATCAATCTCAGCCCACAGGAAAACTTGCAGAGACTTTACAGCAAGCAACGGCTTCCCAGGAAAGGAAAGAGAAAGAAACTGAAGAGTCTTGGAAACTGGCAAACAATAAGAAACAGACTGTGAGTACTGTGGATTTTGAAACTGAGAAGGGATTTGGGGCTAGACTGGCTTCTTGTAGAGCCAAGGAAATATTAGAAACTCCAGGGAAGGAGGTTTTACAAGGAAAAAGCTACAGAGAAGAAGGGAGGGAGGAAATGTTTCAGTCAGCTCTGAAAGAACAGGGCGTGGCAGCCATGGCAGAAACAGAAACTGCCTGTAAGGGCAGCACAAACTTACTGCAAGGAGAATTGAAAGTGGATTCTGGGCTCCAGAAAGACATTCAGGAAAAAGAAGACATTCAAAATTCCCAAGGAACAACCTTTTTGCTGAAAAAAGAGTCAGGCAGCCATTTAGGAAACAAACAAACTCAGCCAGCAAAACTGAAAGTAAACTCTGGGCTGCTAAAGCCTGCTGTAACCATGGAAACAAGCACAGAGGAGGGGGGAGGAAAAACCCTGGGTCTGGCTACTGCTGAAACCTTTTTGCACAATTTCTTTTTCTTTGATCAGTACAAAGAAACATATTGTTTGAATACAGAAAAACTGGGAAAGTTTTTAGGACTGTTGGAGGAATCTATCAAAGAGTTTGAATTAGACAATGTTTTCACAGAACCAGAGGAAGCCACAGAATTTTTGCAGAGGGACTTTTATTTCAGAGAAATGCAAAACAGAGCATACTTGGGGGTTGATTCGATCAGAGAGGTCCTCCAGGAGTTAGATGATTATGGCAGGAGCCTGTTGAGGAAACCAGTGGGAGAAAGAAAGCAAGAGGAGTATGAATCCCTTTTACATGCTGTAACTAGCATCAATAAGTGGAATGAAGAAGTTAGGAAAGATCTGCAGGTTTATAAAGAGAGGAAATGACTTTTATTAGAGCAATTTGCTTTGAAAAACAAAGAGGAGAAAAGCAAGGAAAAAACAAAGGTCAGAAGAGACAGGGAGCCAAAGCTTCACAGTAGGAAGTTATTAGCTGAAGAGGCTTTGAATACAAGTAGGGATCGCTCCCTGCTCAAACCAGGGAACTGTTCAGAAGAAGAACTGTGTCCTGTGAGCCTTTACAAAAGAAAGCACGCACAGTCTCGCAAGCCAGAAGAGACAGAGAAGGAGGCTTGTGCTGGGCAGCTTGCAGGGACTGTGCCCTTTAACCCAATAAAACTTACAAATGAATCTGAAAGTGAGGGAGTGGAGACACTGGAGGAGCCCTCCTTCCAAGAGCAAAGGGAGAGTGGCATGGAGTACTCTGGCATTTCTTCTCTGCTTGCTAGCAGCGAGAGCTCTGTGGAAAGCAGCAGTGAGGAGGAGAAGATGGAGGAGGAAGACACTGGGGGTGAATCCCAGAAGAAAAGAGCTAAGAGGAAAACAATGGAAGGAGGAAAAGGTCTTTCCCCAGGAAAAAAAGTCGCAAAGGAATATTTAATTTGCCAATATGACACGGATTTCCAAAGCGTGGAGGAGGGAGAAGGGGCTTGAAAAATGCAATCCTTTCCCGGGAAAGGCAGATCTCAGCAGCCTGGATGGAATGTTTCTACACTCCTTGGAACAAAGCGACCAATATTATTTTGCCAAAAGACTTTGACAAGTACGACACACTGAAACTCTGGGGCTACACAGTGGCACACTTTGCCCTCCCGGGCTCTAAAGAACGCTTGCCCAGTTTCAAAAAGTACAGTAGAGATAAACTTTGGGGTATCCTAGAGAAGAGCTTTCCTTTGCTGAAATCGCTGCTGTCAGGATTGAGGGTGGAACAATCTCAGGAGCAGGTGTCCTACACCAGGACTTTAGCCTTGGAAATTGTCGAGTATTTGCTACTGGGCAGGAAGCCAAAGACATCTGTTATCGTTCTGCTGGACTGACTGAGGGAGGACTGATTGATGAAGACCTTTCAACAGATTCATAGGAACTGGGAATGTGCCCCAGAGAACCAGACTCCTTTGGTTTGGACACAAATGGACAATACATCCAAAATGGTGACCAGAGAAGCCTGGATGGAGTGGCTCTTATGGGTCACAGCAGACTTACAACAGCACAGAAAGATTGTCAAGCAGTCAGGTTTTGATCCGACAGAAGAAAAGGCTAAGGGAAGGACAGAAGAGAAAATCAGGGAGAAGTTGAGGAATTGGAAAGAAGCGGACCAGGTGGCGCAGCTTGAGAGGAGCCCTGAGAGGAGTGTGACCCTGAGTTCTAGCCTGGGGGCATGTGCTATGGTTCCGCCCCCAGGAACCGGTGAGGATCTGAGAGAGGCGAGAGGGAGGAGGGAGGTGCAGAGGATGGAGAGCAATGTACAATGGGAAGGTGCCGGAAATGTAGGACGTAGAGGGACTTTGAGTGACATCAGCAATTCCGACCTTGACAGGGGGGTCTCTGATAAAGCTAGCAAGAAACCGAGACGGGAGCAGGCTTGGGGAGATCAGGTGGGTACAGAAGTGGGGTTGGCAGCTGGAAAGGGTAGAAATGCTTTTGCTGTGAGAGAGCAAAGAGAAGGGCTTGGTCAGGATGGGGGGGCTGGGGGGACCTCAATGGAAGATGCTGCCGGTTTGAGTGTTTCTTTCCCTCAGGGATAACAGAACAATCCCCTTTTGATGACTGAGACGAGAACTAGGGAGCTGGGGGGACAACCGAAGATGTTCTTGGAAGATGTAGATGCCTCCGGTAACGGCCGATTTTTGACAAGGCCTAGGATGGACTTTGAAACTAACGTGACATCAAAGGGAAAAATTGTAAGTCTAAACCCTCCACCAGACAGAAACAGAAAGGGGCGGAGGGAGATGATACACGTGGCAATGACACCCAAGGGGAAGCACCTCGTGGAGCTTCTGGTTTGCCACCCGGACTGCCTGGTGGGAGGACTGGTATAAAATCCCAGGAGCAAAGAAAAGACAGGGGGATGTACGCTAGTGTAGCAGGGCAGGGCACTGGTGGTGCTGGACCCTCCAATTTTTCAGACTTGACCGAAGAGGAAGGGGAATACTTATACACTTTTTTTCATCAAGCTTCAGATGTCAGGAACCTCAGGACATGCTATGTCGTGCGCTTCAGATATCTGGGGTCAGACCCTGAGAGAGGATCCAGGGCTTATATTTCAAAGAGACTCCTTAGGATATTGTGGCAGTGATTCAATTACCAGGGAGTAGGGAAATCGATGTTTGGCTTCTGAAAAGGTCTACAGAGAGTTCTGGATGAAGTGCAAAATGGTGAAACGTTTGAGCCCAGAGTTGTTGACTGAATATGAGATGGTCCAGCTATTTAGGGGGGATACAAAGGTCTTGACCATAAGTTTCAGAACCACGAGCATCCCCGCTCAGGATGTAGCACAGTGGGTGTCTAAATACGCTACCATTTTGTCGGGACCTGATAAGAAGGAAGAGAAACAAGGTTATTGGACCGGAGAATATAGGTGTGTGGTTTCTTTTAAGAATGAGGACCCTGAATATAGGCATGAAAAGATACCCAAATACTTTTTCCTGGGGGCTGATAGGGGGATCACCAGGTACAGAAGCCAGCCTCAGGGTTGTTTCCATTGTTGGTCTTATGATCATCAGTGACATTTGTGCACCACTCCCTTGTGCTCCCGCTGTGGCACCAGGAGCCATCTGACGGCGGCTTGTCTCAGCAACATCAGGTGCAACTTTTGTGGTGAACTGGCACACACCTACTTTGGTGTCCCCAGGCCTATTACAATCAGCAAGATGCCAAAGTCTTTGAGAAAGCCCAACAAGTAGCCAGAACGGGGAAAGAAAGAGCTCAGGCCAAGGAAGAGACAAGGGTCCTGAGGAATGCCTTAAGAGTGAGGGGAGAGGAGTTGCTACCTGTGGAGAGGCGGGAAAACGAGAGAGAAACGATGGTCTGGGACCTCTATTGTAGAACAGACAGCATGAGGCTTTAAATAAAGGAAAAGATGCAGAATGGAACGTAGTACCGGGGAGGGGTGCGTGAAGAAAAGTTGGAAACCTGCAGAGAAAGGAGAAAGTGAGTGAAGAGGCAGTTAGGGGTCATAATAGGTTCCATGTTCTTACAGAAGAGGAGAGAAGAATTGATAACGCGACTGAATCAGTCCCTAAGGAATTTAGTGACAAAGAATTGTTGGTGGCTGTCGAGGGGGTGGGAGACAGATAATCTAAACAGGCAGGAGAAGGAAAGGGACAAAGGAGCCCAAGGAGTCCAAGGAGCAAAAGGCATGGAGCGATGAGGAATCAAGTGGTAGACCGGGAAAGTGAGGAAAGTAAAGCAAAAGGAAAGGGGATGGGAAGTAGAGAGTTGGTGGTAGAGGGACAGGCAGTGCTACTGTCGGGTGGGAGTCCTGAGGGCTTGCCTGAAGAGATGGTGATAGAGATTGTGATGGAGGAAACACTTTGCGCAGAGTCAGAAGCTTCACCACTGTTACTTTCAGAAGAAGTAGAAGTTTGTATGCAAGAACTTGTCAACAGATTGGTGAGGCCTCCCGATGCTGAGTCGGGTCTCTGTTCCCCCACCCGTTGCCGCCCCCTCTCTACCCCAGACCTCCTGATGCCCTCTCCTGCTCTCTTCCATCCCGCCATCCTGACCCTGATAGCCCCGTGTCCACTTCACAATCCCCTCTTTCCCATCCATTCCACCCCTATCCCATATTAGTGAGACTACACCTTCGGGTTTGCCAGAGGAGGTATAGAGGAGCCAGTTAGAACCAGTGAACCAGAGGGACAGGGAGGCCAGAGAGATGGAGAGCTTGGAGACTGAACTGGACTAAGTAGTTTTTGATGGAGTGAACTGTGCTGGTTTGGCAGATAACAAAAGTAATGAGAGCTGGGCAGAAAAGTGGTGGAGAGAGGAGCCGGTGCCTTTCTGGGTGACAGCCATAATGAGACATGCTGCCCCTGACTTCCTTAGGGAGGTCTATCGGCAGATTCAACAAAACAGGGTCTTGGCAGAGTGGTTTCAGACCATAGGGGGAATCTATGCAAGACTTGAAGCATTCCGTATACTTGGAAATGGTGGGTGTGGTGTTCTTTCAGCCGCAGTTTGAAATAAAATGCAAAGAAGAATCATTTGTCTGGATATTTAAAAAAAGTGCCCAGGAACATCGAATGTTTCACGGACGAAGGTTCCCCTTCGGTCTGTGGGATATTCGATGGAGAGTGTACCATCAAATCTATTATTTAAAAGGAAGCCAACCATGGCTGAATGAAGCAGAACAAATATGTCCTAGACTTTTGTGTCAGGGACAAGCCTCTGTTAGTGGAAGTGAAGCCAAGGAGACTACTGAGCACTTTATAAAAGACTGCCCATCAACTAGGGACACTTGGAAGATAGCCACTGCCCTCGACAGGCTGGACTTCACACGCCAGCCTTGGGAGGCGGTGGCATCTGAATTGGAGCTGGGAAGCAGAGTTAGAGGACCGCGTCGACACCTGGGGGAAAAAAGAAAGAGAGGACATAATGAGAGGCTTGTTAATTTGTTTTCGGTTGTTCCCTGGTCAACCGTAAGGCTGGTTAACTTGTATGTTTTGCTGGCTTTGGTTTTCCAGAAGAAAAAAGAGTTAGTTACACAGACACAAGCGGATGTTAACGTTGCTGTTCATTTTGTAGTGAACAAAGTAAAAACTCTAAGTGAAACAGAAAGAGGCAGAATGTCCTCCAAGAGATGGAAGGAGTTCTGGCCATGGCTGGCAGAAACAACACCTGGCATAACTTGAGGTGTAGGTTATGCACTTATAGGTGATAGACATAAGTAAGTATGTTATTAGTTTTATTTATCTTATTTTAATTTCTATTTTAGTTATAGTTTGAATTTTAATTGTAATTTCAATAATATTGTTCTTTATTTTATATATATATATGTGTGTGTGTGTGCATAATATGTAAGAAAGTTTGATAGGGAAACAGGACTAGGAATATCAGGAATAACAGTGGTTAGGATTAGGGCTAGGGTTAGTGCTATGTTTAGGGCTAGGGCTAGGGTTATGGCTTGCGCTAGGCTTAGAGTTAGGGCTAGGGTTAGGGATATTTTTGGGCTTGGGTTAGGGCTAGGTTGGGGCTAGCGTTATGGCTAGGGTTAGGGATAGGGTTAGGGATAAGGCTAGGGATCGGTTTAAGGTTCTGGTTGGGCCTAATGTTAGGGCTAGGGTTTTGGTTAGGGTTAGGGCTAGAGGTAGGCCTAGGTTAAGTCTAGGGGTATGATTAGGTCTAGGGCTAGGCTTAGGGTGAGTGTTAGGGCTAGTTAAGGGCTAGGGTTAGGGTTAGGGCTAGGATTAGACCTAGGTTTAAGTATTATTATTTTTTTTAGGTTTAAATAATTTTATTAAAATTTTAACATCCTACAAACACCTTTGCCAATAATAAAATAGAAGTACAATATAACCAATGGAATAACAAAGTAAAGATATCGAATCAACAATATTTCAAAATATTACACTTCAAAAAAGTACCAAAAGTTATTTGTTAAAAAAAAAAAAAATTACACCTGTCATTATACAAGGTTTACAAATTCCAGTAGAATTCTTTATTTTTACTCATTATTACCAATATTCCTAGTCCTGTTTCCCTATCAAACTTTTTTTACATATTATGCAGTTATATATATATAGAAAATAACGAACAATATTATTGAAATTACAATTAAAATTTGAACTATAATTAAAATAAAAATTAAAATAAGATTAATAAAATTAATAACATACTTACGTCTATCACCTATAAGTGTATAACCTACACCTCAAGTTATGTCAGGTGTTGTTTCTGCCAGCCATGGCCAGAGCAACTTCCATCACTTTGACGACATCCTGCCTCTTCCTGTTTCACTTAGAATTTTTATTTTGTTCCCTACAAAACGAATAGCAATGTTATCATCCACTTGTGTCTGTGTAACTATCTCTTTTTTTCTCTGGAAAACCAAAGCCAGCAAAACGTACAAGTTAACCAGTCTTACGGTTGACCAGGGAACAACCCAAAACAAATTAACAAGCCTCCTGTTATGTCCTCTCTTTCTTTCTTTTTCCTAGGTGTCGATGGGGTTCTCTGACTCTAGTTTCCTCCTCCAGTCCAGATGCCACAGCCTCCCAAGACTGGCGTGCCAAGTCCAGCCAGTCGTGGGTGGCGGCTATCTTCTTTCAAGTGTCCCTGGCTGTTGGGCAGTCCTTTATAAAGTACTCCGTGGTCTCTTTGGCTTCACTTCCAGTAACAGAGGCTTGTTCCCAACACGAAAGTCTAGTACATATTTGTTCTGCTTCCTTCAGGCACGGTGGGTTTCTTTTAAATAATAGATTTGGTGGTAAAATCTCCATCGAATGTCACATAGACTGAAGGGGATCCTCCGGTCTGTGAAACATTCGATGTTCCTGGGCACTTTTTTAAATATCCAGACAAATGATTCTTCTTTGCATTTTTTTCCAACTGCGACTGAAAGAACACCACACCCACCATTTCCCAGTATAAGGAATGCTTCAAGTCTTGCATAAATCCCCCTATGGTCTGAAACCACTCTGCCAAGACCCTGTTTTGTTCAATCTGCCCATTGACCTCCCTAAGGAAGTCAAGGCCAGCATGTCTCATCGTGGCTGTCACCCAGAAAGGCACCGGCTCCTCTCTCCACCACTTTTCTGCCCAGCTCTCATTACTTTTGTTATCTGCCAAACCAGCACAGTCCACTCCATCGAAAACTACTCAGTCCAGTTCAGTCTCCAAGCTCTCCATCTCTCTGGCCTCCCTGTCCCTCTGGTTCACTGGTACTAACTGGCTCCTCTCTACCTCCTCCGGCAAACCCGAAGGTGTTTGGGATGGGGTGGAATGGATGGGAAAACAGGGGATGGTGAAGTAGATGCGGGGCCATCAGGGTCAGGAGGGCGGGATGGAAGAGAGCAAGAGAGGGCATCAGGAGATCTAGGGTAGGGGAGGGGGCAGCAACGGAGGGGTAATAGAGATCTGACTCAGCATCGAGGGGCTTCACCAATCTGTTATCAAGTTCTTCCATACTAACTTCTACTTCTTCTGAAAATAACAGCGGTGAAGCTACCGACTCTGCGCCAAGTGTTTCCTCCGTCACAATCTCTATCACCATGTCTTCAGGCAAGCCCTCAGGACTCTCACCCAACAGTAGCGCAGCCTGTCCTATTACCACCGAATCTCCACTTCCCATCCCCTTTCCTTTTGCTTGACTTTCCTCACGTTCCCGGTCTACCACCTGATTCCTCATTGCTCCATGCCTTTTGCTCCTTGGACTCCTTGGGCTCCTTTGTCCCTTTGCTTCTCCTGGCTGTCTCCCACCCCCTCGACAGCCACCAACAATTCTCTATCACTGAATTCCTTAGGGACTGACCCAGTCGCTTTATCAACTCTTCTCTCCTCTTCTGCAAGATCATGGGACCTATTATCACCCCTAACTGCCTCTTCTCGCACTTTCTCCTTTCTCTGCAGGTTTCCATCTTTTCTTCCCGCACCCCTCCCCGGTACTACGTTCCATTCTGCATCTTTTCCTTCTTTCACTGCCTCATGCTGTCTATTCTCCAGTAGAGGTCCCAGACCATGGTTCCTCTCTCTGTTTTCCCGCCTCTCCACAGGTAGCAACTCCTCTCCCCTGGCTCTTAAGGCATCCCTCAGGACCTTTGTCTCTTCCTTGGCCTGAGCTCTTTCTTTTCCCGTTCTGGCTATTTGTTGGGCCTTCTCAAATACTTTGGCATCTTGCTGGTTGTAATAGGCCTGGGGACAACAAAAGTAAGTGTGTCCCAATTCACCACAAAAGTTGCACCTGATGTTGCTGTGACAGGATGGCCCCTGGCGCCACAGCGGGAGCACAAAGGAGTAGTGCACAAATTGTCTCCTCTGATCTTTGGTTTTTCCTTGCTTTTCTCCTCTTGGTTTTTCAAAGCAAATTGTTCTAATAAAAGTCATTTCCTCTCTTTATAAACCTGCAGATCTTTCCTAACTTCTTCATTCTACTTATTGATGCTAGCTACAGTATGTAAAAGGGAGTCATACTCCTCTTGCTTTCTTTCCCCCACTGGCTTCCTCAACAGGATCCTGCCATAATCATTTAACTGCTGGAGGACCTCTCTGATCCAATCCACCCCCAAGTATGCTCTGTTTTGCATTTCTCTGAAATAAAAGTCCCTCTGCAAAAATTCTGTGGCTTCCACTGATTCTGTGAAAACAGTGTCTAATTCAAACTCTTTGGTAGATTCCTCCAAACAGTCCTAAAAACTTTCCCAGTTTTTCTATATTCAAACAATATGTTTCTTTATACTGATCAAAGAAAAAGAAATCGTGCAAAAAGCTTTCAGCAGTAGCCAAACCTAGGGTTTTTCCTCCCCCCTCTTCTGGGTCTGTTTCCATGGTTACAGCAGGCTTTAGCAGCCCAGAGTTTACTTTCAGTTTTGCTAGCTGAATTTGTTTGTTTCCTAAATGGCTGCTTGCCTCTTTTTGCAGCACAAAGTTTGTTCCTTGGGGATTTTGAATGTCTTCTTTTTCCTGGATATCTTTCTGGAGCCCAGAATCCACTTTTAATTCTCCTTGCAGTAAGTTTGTGCTGCCCTTACAGGCAGTTTCTGTTTCTGCCATGGCTGCCACGCCCTGTTCTTTCAGAGCTGACTGAAACAATTCCTCCCTCCCTTCTTCTTTGCAGCCTTTTCCTTGTAAAACCTCCTTCCCTGGAGTTTCTAATATTTCCTTGGCACTACAAGAAGCCAGTCTAGCCCCAAATCCCTTCTCAGTTTCAGAATCCACAGTACTCACAGTTTGTTTGTTGTTCCTTGCCAGTTTCAAACACTCTTCAGTTTCTTTCTCTTTCCTTTCCTGGGAAGCCATTGCTTGCTGTAAAGTCTCTGCATGTTTTCCTGGGGGCTGAGTTTGATTTCCCCCAAACCCCTCAATATTCTTCTTTTGAGGTTCCATTCTTGACTCCCCTGATGCATGAAGGGGTCCACTGCCTACCCCAATTAGTGAGGTTGCAGCATTTTCACTGGATTCTTTGCTTTCCTGGGAAACCATTGCTTGCTGTGAAGTCTCTGCAAGTTTTCCTGGGGGTTGAGTTTGATTTCCCCCAAACCCCTCAAAATTCTTCTTTTGAGTTTCCATTCTTGACTCCCCTGATGCCTGAAGGGTTCCACTGCCTACCCCAATTAGTGAGGTTGCAGTATTTTCACTGGATTCAGCAGAATCCACTATTTTGCTGAAAGATATTGAGGAGCTGTAAAAAGCACAACCTCCTCCTTTGAAAACAGAGCTAGGGTTAGGGTTAGGGCTAGGGTTAGGGCTAGAGTTAGGTAGGGTTAGGATTAGGGCTTAGGGCTAGGGTTAGTTTAGGGTTACGGCTAGGGTTAGTTTTAGGATTAGCGTTAAGATTAGGTTTAGAGCTAGGGCTTGAGTTCAGTCTAAGCTTAGGAGTAGGGTTACGGCTACAGTCAGGGCTAGGCCTAGGGTTCGGGATAGTGTTACATCTAGGGTTAGCTCTAGGATTAGGTCTAGGCTTATGGTAAGGGCTACAGTTGAGTTTAGGACTAGGGTTAGGGTTAGCGGAAGGAGTAGAGTTAGCGCTAGGATTAGGGCTAGGGTTAGTGCTAGAGTTAGTGCTTGGGCTAGGGCAAGCGTTAGGGCTGGGGTTAGTGTTAGGGTTCGGGTTAGGGCTAGGTTTTGGTTAGGGTTAGGTTTAGGCTTAAGACTAGGGTTAGGGTTAGGGTTAGCCTTAATCCTAGGGCTAGGGCAAAGGATAGGGCTAGGGTTAGGGTTAGGATTATGGCGATGGCTAGGGTTACGGCTACGGTTAGAGCTAGGGCTAGGGTTAGGGAAAAGGCTAAGGTTAGGGCTACAGTTAGGGCTAGGGTTCAGATTAGGGCTAGGGTTAGGGTTAGAGCTAGAGTTAGGACGAGGGCTAGGCCTAGGGCTACGGTTATGACTAGGGTAAGGGTTAGGGCCAGGGCCATGGGAAGTTTTAGGGCTAGCATTAGGGTTAGGGTTGAGGCCTGGTGGGATGAGTCTCATGATTGGAATATAGGAATAGAGGGGTATAGCCTATTCTGTAAAAATAGACCAAACAAGAAAGGAGGAGAAGTAGCCTTGTATGTCAAGGATGTTTTCACCTGTGAAGAGATCCAGGACTTAAACCCAGAAAGCCAGGTCAAGAGCCTTTGGGTAAGAATTAAGGCAGCGAGAAACAATAGGGATATTCTGGTGGGGGTTTACTACAGACCTCCAACCCAGGCTGAGGACTTGGATGACGCCTTCCTCAACCAAATGACTGCACATTCAAAGAGGAGAGATACAGTAATAATAGGAGATTTCAATTACCCGGATATATGCTGGCAGTCAAACTCTGCCAAGACAGCAAGGTCCAGCAAGTTTCTTGCTTCTCTTGCAGACAACTTCATGGTCCAGAAGGTGGAAGAGGCCACAAGGGGATCAAATATTCTAGATCTGGTCTTGACCAACATGGATGACCTTGTGAATGAGGTAGAAGTGGTTGGATCTTTAGGGCGGAGTGACCATGCCCTGTTGGAATTTAGCATTCAGTGGGAAGGAGAAGATAAGTGTAGCCAGACACTCATCTTAGATTTTAAAAAAGCATCAGGAATAGTGAAAGGGAAAGGAGTTCAGGAGGCATGGGAGTTCCTTAAAAAGGAGATACTGAAGGCACAGTCTAAAACTGTGCCAATAAGGAGGAAAAATGGAAGGCATCTGAAGAAACCAGAATGGTTGACTAAAGAACTCTCAGCTGAGCTAAGAGTCAAGAGAAACATGTATAGGAAATGGAAGAAGGGGAAACCACCAAAGAAGAATTTCAGCAAGTAGCTAGGAGATGCAGGGAGGAAGTCAGAAAGGCTAAAGCACAGAATGAACTTAGGCTGGCCAGAGACGTTAAAAACAATAAAAAGGTTTTTTTTAAATATGTCCGCAGCAAAAGGAAAAAGAAGGAGACAGTAGGGTCGCTGCGCAGAGAAGATGGCAAATCACTCACAGGGGAAGAGAAAAGGCAGAACTACTTAACACATTCTTTGTCTCCGTTTTTTCCCAGAAGGATACAAGCACTCAACCTGGTGGTTGGGAAGCAGGGGAGGAAGCAGGAGAAATGAGGCACATAATAGGTAGAGGAATACCTGGCCACTTTGGATGAATTCAAGTCTCCAGGGCCAGATGAATTGCATCCTTGGATATTAAAAGAGCTGGCAGAGGTCATTTCCGAAACGCTTGCTATAATCTTTGAGAAATTTTGGAGGACAGGAGAAGTTCCAGCAGACTGGAAGAGAGCAAATGTTATCTCCATCTTCAAGAAGGGAAAAAAAGAGGACCCAAATAATTATCGCCCAGTCAGTGTGACATCAGTACCCGGAAAGATCCTGGAGCAGATCATTAAGCAGTCAGTTTCTAATCATTTAGAAAGCAACATGGTAATCACGAGAAGTCAACATGGATTTCTCAAAAATAAGTCATGCCAGACTAATCTTATCTCTTTTTATGATAGAGTTACTAGCTTGATAGATGAAGGGAATGCTGTGGATGTAGCATACCTTGATTTCAGTAAGGCCTTCGACAAAGTTCCCCATGACATTCTTGCAACGAAGCTAGTAAAATGTGGGCTGGACAGGGCTACTGTTAATTGGATTTGTAATTGGTTGACCGACTGAACCCAAAGGGTGATCACAAATGGCTGCTTTTCATCCTGGAGAGAAGTGACTAGTGGGGTGCCACAGGGTTCTGTCCTGGGCCCAGTGCTGTTCAATATTTTTATCAATGACTTGGATGAAGGAATAGAGGGCATGCTGATCAAATTTGCAGATGACACCAATTTGGGAGGGGTTGCTAATACGCCAGAGGACAGGATCAAAATTCAAAATGACCTGGATAGATTGGAGAGCTGGGCCAAGGCGAACAAAATGAAATTCAACAGAGAGAAGTGTAAGGTCCTACACTTAGGTAGAAAAAATGGAATACAGAAATATAGGATGGGGGACACGTGGCTGGATAGCAGTACGTGTGAAAGGGATCTAGGAGTCTTCATAGACCACAAGCTGAACATGAGTCAGCAGTGTGATGCGGCAACCAAGAAAGCCAATGCAATTCTTGGCTGCATCAATAGGAGTATGGTGTCTAGATCGAGGGAGGTACTGGTACCACTCTACTCTGCTTTGGTTAGACCCCATCTTGAATACTGTGTCCAGTTCTGGGCACCCCAATTCAAGAAGAATATTGACAAGCTGGAGCAAGTCCAGAGGAGGGTGACCAAAATGATGAGAGGCCAGGAAGCCATGCCCTATGAGGATAGACTTAGAGAGCTGGGTATGTTTAGTCTGCAGAAGAGGAGGTTAAGAGTGGCCATGATAGCCATGTTTAAATATTTGAAGGGATGCCACGTAGAGGAGGGAGAAGGCTTGTTTTCTGCTGCTCCAGAGACCAGGACAAGGAGCAATGGATTCAAGCTGCAGGAAAGGAGATTCCACCTGAACCTCAGGAAGAACTTCCTGACAGTCAGGGCTGTCCGGCAATGGAATCTGCTGCCTCGGAGTGTAGTGGAGTCTCCTTCCTTGGAGGTTTTTAAGGAGAGGCTTGATAGCCATCTGTCGGGATTGCTTTGAGGGTGTTCCTGCATGGCAGGGGGTTGGACTGGATGGCCTGTGTGGTCTCTTCCAACTCTACATTTCTATGATTCTATGATCCTAGGGCTAGGGTTAGGGCTATGGTTAGGTTTAGGATTAGCGTTAGCTCTAGGGTTAGGGCTAGGGTTGGAGTTTGCGGTAGAGCTAAGGTTAGTCAAAGGGCTAGGGTAAGTGTTAGGGCTAGGGTTAGGACTAGTGTTAGGGCCATGGTCAGGGCTAGGGCTGACCCTAGCATTAGGGCTAGGGTTAGTGCTAGGTTTCGCTTTAGGGTTAGGGTTAGGGCTTGCATTTTATGGGTTAGGTTTAGGTTTACTATTCTGTTAGGGCTAGGGTTAGGGCTATGGTTAGTGTTACGGTTAGGGTTAGGGCTAGAATTATTGTTAGAGTTAGGGTTAGGGATAGGTTTAGGGTTAGGGTTAGCCCCATGGTTGGGGGCTAGGGTTAGGGTTAGGGCTAGGGTTAGGGCTACGGCTACGGCTGAGGCTAATGTTTGGACTTGGATTAGTGTTAGCTCTAGGATTAGGGCTGGGGTTTTTTTCCCGGTAGGACTAGGGTTAGGGTTAGGGCTAGGGTCCAAGTTAGGGTTAAGTCTAGCGTTATGGCTTGGGTTAGGCCTAGGGTTAGGGTTAGGGTTACGGCCAGGGCAAGTTTTAGGCCTAGCCTTAGGGTTAGGTTGAGGGTTAGCTCAAGGGTTAGGCTTACAATTAGGGTTACGATTAGTGTTACGTTTGGGGTTGGGGTAGTGTTAGTGTTAGCTCTAGGGTTAGGGTAGGATTAGGGTTATGGCTAGGGTTAGGGTTATTGTTAGGATTAGGTTTAGGGTTATCTCCATGGTTATGGCTAGGGTTAGTGTTAGGGTTAGCTCTAGGGTTAATGTTAGCTGTAAGGTTAGGGTTATGGGTAGGGATGGGGTCAGGATTAAGGTTAGGGTTATCTCTAGGGTTAGGGCTAGGTTTAGGGCTAGGGTTGGAGTTAGTGGTAGGGCTAGGTTTAGTGTAAGGGCTAGGGTAAGGGTTAGGGCTAGGGTTAGGTCTAGCGTAAGGGTTAGGGCGAGGGTTAGGGCTAGGGTTAGGGCTAGGATCAGGGCTAGAACTAGGGTTAGTGTTTGACTTACATATAGGATTAGGGCTAGGGTTAAGGCTAGGGGTAGGGTTACAGCTAGGGTTAGTGTTACCGGTAGTGTTAGGGTTAGGGCTAGAGTTAGTGCTAGAGTTAGTACTAGGGTTAGTGCTAGGGATAACTCTAGGGTTAGTGCTAGAGTTACGAGGAGGATTATAGTTAGGCCTAGCGATAGGGTTAGTGCTAGAGTTAGGGTTAGTGTTAGGGTTAGGGCTAGGTTTATGGCTAGGGTTCGAGTTAGGGGTAGGGCTAGGGTAGGGTTAGGGCTCGGGTAAGGGTTAGGGCTACAGTTAGGGCTAGGGTTAATCTTAGGATTAGGGCTGGAGTTAGGGCTAACACTATTCTTAGGGCAAGGGTTAGCATCAGGGTTAGGGTTATGGCTAGTGTTGAGGCAAGGGCTAGGGTTAGGAATAGGGGTAGGACGATGGTTACGGCTACAGTTAGGGCTAGGGTTAGGGTTAGGCCCACATTTAGGGCTAGGGTTGGAGTTAGGGATAGATCTGGGGTTAGGATTAGAGCTAGGGTAAGGTTTAGGACTAGAGTTAGGTTTTGGGTTAGAGTTAGCGGTTGGGTTAGGGTTAGATTTAGGGTTAGCTGAACTGTTAGGGATAGGGTTAGGGTTAGGGTTAGCTCTAGGGTTAGGGCTAGGGTTAGGGTTAGTGCTAGGGTTCGGTTAGCTCTAGGGTTAAGGCTACGGTTAGAGCTATTGTTAGGGTTAGGGTTAGGCTTGGGTCTAGAGTTAGGGTTACAGTTAGTGTTACAGTTAGTGTTAGGTTTAGTGTTAGGGCTAGTGTTAGGGTTATCTCTAGGGTTAGGGTAGGATTAGGGTTAGGGTTAGGCTTAGTGCAAGCGTTAGGTTAGCTCTAGGGGTACGGCTAGGATTAGAGCTATTGTTAGGGTTAGTGTTAGGCTTGGGTCTAGAGCTAGGGTTACAGTTAGGGTTATGGTTAGTGTTAGGTTTACTGTTAGGGTTATCTCTAGGGTTAGGGTAGGATTAGGTTTACGGTTAGGATTAGGATTAGTGCAAGCGTTAGGTTAGCTCTAGGGTTACGGCTAGGATTAGAGCTATTGTTAGGGTTATGGTTAAGGTTGGGTCTAGGGCTACGGTTAGGGTTCAGCCTAGGATTAGGGTTAGGGCTAGGGCTAGGGTTAGCTCTAGGGTTAGGGCTAGGGTTGGAGTTAGGGGTAGGGCTAGGGTTAGTGTAAGGGCTAGTTTAAGTGTTAGGGCTAGTTTAAGTGTTAGGGCTAGGGTTAGGCCTAGCGTAATGGTTAGGGCTAGGGTTAGGGCTAGTGTTAGAGCTAGGATCAGGGCTAGGGCTAGTGCTAGTGCTATTGTTACATCTAGGATTAGGGCTAGGGTAAGGGTTAGAGTTAGGGCTAGGGTTAGTGTTACTGGTAGTGTTAGGGATAGGGATAGCTCTAGGGTTAGTGCCAGGGTTACGGGTAGGATTACAGTTAGGGATAGGGATAGGGTTAGGGCTAGGATTAGGGCTACGGGTAGGCTAAGGGTTAGGTTTAGGAATAGGGTTAGGGCTAGTGTTAGGGCTAGGGTTAGGGCTAGGGTTAAGCTTAGGGTTAGGACTAGGGCTAGGGCTAGGGCTATTGTTTAGGCAAGTTTTAGCATCAGGATTAGGGTTAACTCTAGGGTTAGGGCTAGGGTTAGGGTTAGGGCTAGGGTTGAGGCAAGGGGTTAGGGTTAGGTTTAGGGCTAGGGTTAGGGTTAGGGTTCGGGCTAGGGTAATGGTTAGGGTTAGGGTTAGGGTTAGGGCTAGGATTAGTGCTAGGGTAAGGGTTAGGGTTACAGGTTGTGTTAGGGATAGGGTTAGAGGTAGGGGTAGGTTTAGGGTTAGGGCTAGTGTTAGAGCTAGGTTTAGGGTTAGGGCTAGGGATAGGGTTAGGGATAGGGTTAGGGTTAGCTCTAGGGTTAGGGCTAGGGTAAGTGTTTGGGCTAGGTTTAGGGTTAAGGTAATGGTTAGGGCTAGGGTTAGGACTATGTTTAGGGGTAGGGGTAGGGTAGGGTTAGCTCAAAAGTTTGGGTTAGGGTTAGGGTTAGCGCTAGGTTTAGGGTTAAGGTAATGGTTAGGGCTAGGGCTAGGCGTATGGCTAGGTTTATGACTAGGGTTAGCGCTATTGTTAGCTATAGGGTTAGTGTTAGTTTTAGAAATAGGGCTAGAGCTAGGGTTAGCGCTATGGTTAGTGCTAGCATTAGGGTTAGGGTTAGCGTTAGTGATAGGGTTAGGATTAGGATTAGGGTTAGTTTTAGGGTTAGGGTTAGCTCTAGTATTAGGGCAAGGGGTAGGACTAGAGTTAGGGTTAGCTCTAGGGTTAGACTAACATCTGGGGTAAAAGTTATGGCTAGTGCTAGTGCTAGGGCAAGGGAAGGTTTAGAGTGAGGCTCTGGGTTAGGGCTAGGGATAGGGTTAGGGATAGGATTAGGGTTAGGGTTAGCTTTAGGGTTAGGGCTAGGGTAAGGACTAGGGTTAGGGTTAGCTCTAGTGTTTGGGCTAGGGTTTGAGTTACGGGTAGGACTAGGGTTAGGGCTAGGGCTAGAGTTAGGGCTAGGTTTAGGATTAGGAAGCCAGTGGTGGAAAAAAAGCAAGAGGAGTATGAGTCCCTTTTAAATCCTGTAACTACCATCAATGAGTAGAATGCAGAAGTTAGGAAAGATCTGCAACTTTACAGCAGGCTTTAGCAGCCCAGAGTTTACTTTCAGTTTTGCTGGCTGAGTTTGTTTGTTTCCTAAATGGCTGCCTGACTCTTTTTTCAGCAAAAAGGTTGTTCCTTGGGAATTTTGAATGTCTTCTTTTTCCTGAATGTCTTTCTGGAGCCCAGAATCCACTTTCAATTCTCCTTGCAGTAGGTTTGTGCTGCCCTTACAGGCAGTTTCTGTTTCTGCCATGGCTGCCACGCCCTGTTCTTTCAGAGCTGACTGAAACATTTCCTCCCTCCCTTCTTCTCTGTAGCTTTTTCCTTGTAAAACCTCCTTCCCTGGAGTTTCTAATATTTCCTTGGCTCTACAAGAAGCCAGTCTAGCCCCAAATCCCTTCTCAGTTTCAAAATCCACAGTACTCACAGTCTGTTTCTTATTGCTTGCCAGTTTCCAAGACTCTTCAGTTTCTTTCTCTTTCCTTTCCTGGGAAGCCGTTGCTTGCTGTAAAGTCTCTGCAAGTTTTCCTGTGGGCTGCGATTGATCTACCCCAAACCCCTCAAAATTCTTCTTTTGAGGTTCCATTCTTGACTCCCCTGATGCCTAAAGGGTTCCACTGCCTACCCCAATCAATGAGGTTGCAGCATTTTCACAGGATTCAGTATAATGCACTGTTCTTCTTCGTGGTCTCTGTGCCTTCATACACTAGGAGCTTTAGCGCCTGCGCGGTAGCGTTCGGAAACTTCTAGAGCTTGTTCGCTTGGCGGGAACCCCTCCCCCACGCCGGTACTGCGCATGCTCCTCCCGCCGAGCAACGGTCTCTCCTCAGTTCTTTCTCGTCCGCCGCCGCATACGGAAGGTTCTTTAGTTTGTTCCTCTCACGTCGTGCTTGGCTTGCTGTTTTTCACGGTTTTACGGACTTTCGGACTGTCTTTGACCTCTCTTTCGGACTCCCCCTTCGGCTTTCGTCTTTTTTGGATTTCGGAGTTTGGCGTTTCTTCGTCTTATGTCCGCGCTCTTTAAGAAGTGCGTGTCCTGCGGCCGCAAGGTTGCCCTCAACGACGGCCATAAGGAGTGTCTCTTCTGTTTGGGCGAGTCCCACAATATCCGGACTTGCCAAATTTGTAGGGATTTTACTCCCCAAACTCTTCGCAACCGCTCCGCGAGACTCAAATCTTTTTGTTGGGAGCAGTCTCTGCGGGCGATAGACGAGACCTCCACTTCCAAGATGGCCGACAAGAAGACGACCACGCCATCGACGGTATCGGCGGCTGCCGTTCCGTCCACCTCGTCGGTATCGGGCTCGGTACCGGCGAAACGCCGATCTCGGCGTTACCGAGGATCCCGAAGCTGTCGGCGGCTGCCAAGTCAGCGAAAGGATCCTCGACGGCGAGGAAGGCTGAGGCTCCCCTTACGGGGACGCCTGCAAAAAAGCGCCCTGCTCCGGACGGAGGCAAGGGCAAGGAGAAGGAGAAGAAGAAGAAGAAGAAGGAAAAGAAGCGCTCCCCGGCTGGGGACGCTCAACCTCCTACTCCTCCTCCTACTCAGCAGCCTTCCAAAGGGCGAGGCGAGTCCGTCGACCTCTCGGAGGATGAGATCGAGGACGTTCCCCAACAGCGCCCGGACTCGCCTGTGGCAGATCCTCCAACCCTGGTGGAGGAGCGCCACCGCCCTCTTAGCCGTCGCAGGTCGGCCGACCTGCAGCAGAGAGAGCCCTCTGCTTCTCCGGAGCGGCGTTCGACCTCCTTCAGGTCCCGGTCCCGCTCTTCCGAGCGTCCGGTGGCCTCGCCGCCTCCGAGGGAGACAAGAGAGGAACAACCTCGCTCGTCTGCCTCCAGATACACCTCGGCGTCCTACGTGGCCAGGTACGCGAGGGAATCTGAGTGGAGAGAGCGCCCGGCCTCCTATCGGTCGCATTCGCCATCGTACCGGGATCGGTACCATCGTGGCCCGAGTCGCTGGGAGACCTTCCGGAGGTCCCGGTCACCTCGTCGACAGCGCGAATCGCGCTCGCCTAGAGGGGACGAGGCTCGGTACCGTCGACGCCGAAGCCGATCTCCGTCGGACCGCCGCTCCTTCAGCCGCTCTCCCTCCCCTCGATATCATAGGGCGAGGGAGCCTTCACCACGGTATCGGGCGATATCGCCACCTCCTAGGGTCACGGCAACGGCGACGCGCCCTACGGAGTCGATGGTGACTGAGCGGGCTACGACGACGTCAGCCTGCCAGACTACCCCGGTCACCACCAAGAGGGTGAAATCCGTGGTCAGCCATCCCAAGCGGGACGCTGCTGCTACCACCGCCCCGGCTGCGGAGAAGCCTAGGAAGGCAACACCTGCGGCGACTACGAAGGAGCCGGAGAGCGAGCGGCGAGAGGACTCACCTAGCTCGGAGTCGTACGACTCGAGTGCGGAGTCTGAGGTGTCTGAGGCGGCCTCCCAGGAGTCTCCTCCGTTGGGATTCGGGGACCCGATCCCAGATTCTGCTCCAGAGGACGTCCACCAGTTCTCTGCGATGCTGCTCCGCATGGCCACTACCCTCGGCCTTAAGATCGCCGATGCGGAGCCGGAGGACGACGATCCAGCCTTCTCCGTTTTCGAGGAGAAGCGACCTTCCACGGCCCCGCTGCCTTTCCTGCCCCGGGTATCCAGACTGGTGAAGGCCGCCTGGGATAGACCGGCCTCGGCTCAGCCGATACCGCAGCGGTTAGAACACCTCTACAGGGTGCAGAAGGATAACGCCGGTTATCTATTTAATCACCCTGCACCGAACTCTGTGGTCGTCGAGTCCGCGCAGACGAAAGGCTCCGGCAGGCAACACACCACCCCGCCGGACAAAGAGGGCAGGAAGTTGGACGCCTACGCAAGGAGGTTCTATTCGGCTGCCTCCTTGCAGATCAGGCTGTCCAACACTCAGGCTTGCCTCGCGGCATACCTGAAGAAGGTGCTCGATCGCCTGCAACCAGCGATGGAAGCGGTACCGGAGGACATCCGCCAAGCCTCCTCCGTGATCTTCAATGAGGCTATCTCCATCGCTCGGCACCAGATGGCCTCCTCCCGGCACGCTGTGGAGATCGCCTCCCGGGTCATGGCGGATCCGTCGGCCTCCGTCGCCATGCTTGGCTTCGACCGGCCGACATCCAGGAGGACACCAGAAGGAGGATTGAAGATCTCCCCTTCGACGGTGAAGGCCTATTCAATTCGTCCACAGACGAAGCTTTGGACAATCTCGTCAAGGCGAGACTGACCGCAAAAAAGATTGGGCTGCAGCCGGCCACGCAGACCCGCAGGGCCTCCACCTTCCGACCATCCTGGCGACGATCTTCCACCTCGTCGTTCCAGCGTTCGGCCCAGTCTGGACAGTCGAGACCGTCCTCCGGCTCATCGGCCAGGCGCACGATTAGGCGGCGCCCGCCTTCATCGAAGAAGTCCTCCTCCGAGACAAAGTCTCGGTTTTGACGTGCCTGGCAGGACCCACCAATACCCACTCTTCAGCCTACCATCAGCGCTCGGAGACCGACCGACTCTCGCTCGACACCTAGCGGAGTGGCAGTATGTCACTACGGACTCTTGGGTGCTTTCCATCGTCCGTCTTGGCTACGCCATCGAGTTTCTCGATATTCCTCCTCGCGGCGTTTATTACTCCACGCCGTCGAGTCCGGCCCTCCTGGAAGAGATCCAATCCCTCCTCCAGAAAGGGGCTATCGAGCGGCTCCCGCAAGAGGCCAAGACCACCGGCTTCTTCTCCAGGTACTTCACGGTACCGAAAGCCGACGGTACCCTCCGGCCGATCCTAGACCTCAGAGGGGTGAACTACTACATCCGCCCCAAAAGGTTCAAGATGGTCACGATACCGTCGATCCTACCCTTCCTACATCGAGGGGACTGGTTCGCCTCCATCGATCTCCGAGACGCATACTTCCATATCGCCATTCGCCCGCAGCACAGACGGTACCTCCGCTTCGCACTCGACGACACCTGTTACCAGTACAAGGTGCTGCCGTTCGGACTCTCGACTGCCCCAAGGGTCTTCACCAAGTGCATGGCCCCAGTGGTATCCTACCTGCGGACGAAGGGCGCTTCCGTCTTCCCCTACCTCGACGATTGGCTGTTGGTGGCGTCCTGCAAACAGAGACTTTACCACGACGTCCACATGACGTTGTCACTCCTGACCCGCCTTGGTCTACGAGTGAATCCGAAGAAGTCCCACCTCGAGCCGGCGAGGATCTTGGACTTCATCGGGGCGACGCTCGACTCGACCTCCGCCAGGGCGTACCTACCAGAGTCTCGAGCACAAACTTTGATCCGGGCCGCCGCTCACGCTCGTACGGCCCCGACGTTATCTGCGAGAAGCGTCCAGCAGCTCTTGGGCTACATGGCTGCGACGACCGCTGTGACATATCTCGCCAGGCTGAGAGCAAGACCTCTTCAACACTGGTTCGTCCGCATATTCGACCCCCTGCGAGACGAACAGACACTCCGACTGCAGCTGCCGGGAGACGTCCGCTCATCCCTCCGATGGTGGCAGTCGCGACGCAATCTCATGTCGGGGATGCCTTTCCAACAGCCGACACCGAAGGTGACGGTAACGACCGACGCCTCCCTGTATGGATGGGGTGCCCACTGCGGCGATCTCAGAGTCCGCGACAGATGGACCGACGACGAGACCGCTCTCCATATCAACGCGCTGGAGCTGCTCGCCGTCTGGAAAGCCCTACGGGCGCTCCGCCATGCCGTGGCGGGGCGCACGGTCCTGATTCTGACGGACAACACCACCGCCGTCTGCTACATCAACAGACAAGGTGGGACTCATTCCACGACCCTGCTCGACATCGCGCTCGGCCTGTGGGAATGGTGCATTCGCCTGCACACGCATCCCGTGGCGGTTCACCTGGCCGGGCAGGAGAACACCACGGCAGACGCCCTCAGCAGGGACACCTCATCCCATCACGAATGGTCTCTCTCCGGAGAGGCGTTCAGACTGATTCGGGACCGCTGGGGCGAACCATCGATCGACCTCTTCGCGACCAGGGAAAACGCGAAGTGTCGCCGATTCTGTTCCAGAGCGGGCCACGATCGTGCCTCCATCGGGGACGCTTTCCAGTTTCCGTGGACCGGGGAACTCCTCTACGCGTTCCCGCCGTTCCCGCTGCTCGGCCGGACGATATCGAAGATCCTCGCCGACCGAGCCGACGCGATCCTGGTAGCCCCGTACTGGCCGAGGCAACATTGGTTCGCACCCCTGCTACAAGCCGCGCGAGACGACCTGCTCCGGTTGCCACCGACACCGGACCTGCTCTCCCACTCCGGCGGCCGAGTCCTCCATCCGGACCTGCCACGCCTGGCCCTCCATGCCTGGAGGATATCGCACTAGACGATCCCGTGCTCGGTACCGTCCTCGTCGCGGCCAGGAAGGAATCCACCCGTCGCAACTATCAATACAAGTGGCGACGCTTCCTGACCTTCGCTAACGAGAGGAGTGAGCCGGTATCGCCCGCGGGGCTCTCGACCGTCCTGCACTTCCTCCTGCACCTCCGGCAACAGGGCCTGGCGTTTCCATCCCTGAAGGTGTATCTCTCCGCGATCGTGGCATACCAACCGCCACGATCTGCTGCCTCGGCCTTCTTCAGGAACGATACCGTTAAGCGGTTCCTGAAAGGACTTCATCATCTCTACCCGCCGGTATCGCCGCCGCTACCGCCGTGGTCCCTCTCGCTGGTGCTCTCGCAGCTGACGAAGCCGCCCTTCGAGCCGATGGCGACCTCGGATGACAGGCTCCTGACAATGAAAACTGCCTTCCTGGTAGCGGTGACCTCAGCGAGGCGAGCTGGTGAGATCACAGCTCTTCGTTCCGATGAGCCCTTCACGGTCTTCCACAGGGACAAGGTGGTCCTGAGACCTGACATCTCGTTCCTGCCAAAGGTGGTGTCCAGTTTCCATCTCAACCAGGACATCATCCTGCCTGCCTTCTTCCCGAACCCGACGACACCGTTGGAGCGGTCCCTCCACTCCCTGGACGTGCGTCGGGCATTGGCTTTCTACAAGGACAGGACTGCTTCCTTCCGACAGACGCCGCATCTCTTTGTTTGCTATGGGCGACGTCGGAGGGGCCTAAAAGTGTCCACCCAGCGCTTCTCCAAGTGGGTGGTGAGGACTATTGAACTGGCGTATGAGCTCGCGAGGAAGCCTCCGCCAGTCCTGCTTCGAGCCCACTCCACCAGAGCGGTGGCTACTTCTGCGGCCCTCCTGCGAGGAGTTGACCTGCATGAACTCTGCCGTGTGGCGACCTGGTCCCAACCATCGACCTTCGTGCGCCACTACAGGCTCGACTGCCGGTCGCGCAGAGATGCCCGGTTTGGACGTGAGGTGTTGGCTTCCGTGCTGTAGGACCTGACCCGCCGTCCGACCGGTAAGCTACACAGTCTCCTAGTGTATGAAGGCACAGAGACCACGAGAAGAAGAACAGGTTGCTTACCTGTAACTGTGGTTCTTCGAGTGGTCATCTGTGCCATCATACACACCCGCCCTTCCTCCCCTCTTTCTCAGGTCCCTGTAGGTTCTACGGCGGACGACAGAACTGAGGAGAGACCGTTGCTCGGCGGGAGGAGCATGCGCAGTACCGGCGTGGGGGAGGGGTTCCCGCCAAGCGAACAAGCTCTAGAAGTTTCCGAACGCTACCGCGCAGGCGCTAAAGCTCCTAGTGTATGATGGCACAGATGACCACTCGAAGAACCACAGTTACAGGTAAGCAACCTGTTCTTTTCCTGAAAGCTATTGAGGAGCTGTGAAAATCACAGTCTCTTCCTTTGAAAACTAGGTTAGGGCAAGGGTTAGGGATAGATTAGGGCTAGATAAGGGCTAGGTTAGGGCTAGGGCTAGGATAGGGCTTGGTTAGGGCTAGGGCTAGGGCTAGGTTAGGTTTAAGTATTTTTTTTAGGTTTAAGTAATTTTATTAAAATTTTAACATCCTACAAAGACATTTGCCTATTACAAAATCAAAGTACAATGTAAAAAATAGAATAACAAAATAAAGTTATCAAAGAAACAATATTTCAAAATATTTCACCTTTTCAAAAAAAAGTACCAAAAGTTGTTAATTTTATATATATATATAAAACATACCTATCATTATACAAGTTTTACAAAATCCAGTAGAATTATTTATTATTATTACCAATATTCCAAGTCTTATTTCCCTGTCAAACTTCCTCACATATTATGCTTTTATATATATACAAAGAAGAAAGGACAATATTATGAAAATTACCATTAAAATTCCAACTATAATTAAGATAGAAATTAAAATAAGATTAAAAAAAGATTTATAAAATCATTAAAATTATTAACATACTTATGACTATCACTTATAAGTGCATGACCTACACCTCAAGTTATACCAGGTGTTGCTTTTGTCAGCCATGGCCAGAACTCCTTCCATCTCTTTGAAGACATCCTGCCTCTTTCTGTTTCACTTAGAGTTTTTACTTTGTTCACTACAAAACGAACAGCAACGTTAACATCTACTTGTGTCTGTGTAACTAACTCTTTTTTCCTCTGGAAAACCAAAGCCAGCAAAACATATAAGTTAACCAGTCTTACGGTTGACCAGGGAACAACCCAGAATAAATTAACAAGCCTCCCGTTATGTCCTCACTTTCTTCCCCCCAGGTGTCGATGTGGTCATCTGACTCTGGTTTCCAGCTCCAATTCAGATGCCACCGCCTCCCAAAGCTGCCGTGCCAAGTCCAGCCAGTCAAGGGCGGCAGCTATCTTCTTCCAAGTTTCCTTGGCTGACAGATAGTCTTTTATAAAGTACTCCGTAGTCTCCTTCGCTTGACTTCCACTAACAGAGGCCTGTCTCTGACACAAAAGTCTAGGACATATTTGTGCTGCTTTCTTCAACCACGGTTGGTTTCCTTTTAAATAATAGATTTGATGGTAAAATCTCCATCGAATGTCCCACAGACTGAAGGGGATCCTCCGGTCTGTGAAACATTCGATGTTCCTGGGCACTTCTTTTAAATAGACAGACAAATGGTCCTTCTTTGCATTTTTTTTCAACTGCGGCTGAAAAAACACCACGTCCACCATTTCCCAGTATATGTAACGCTTCAAATCTCACATAGATCCCCCTTTGGTCTTAAACCACTCCGCCAAGACTCCGTTTTGCTGAATCTGCCCATAGACCTCCCTGCGGAAGTCAGGGCCCGCGTATCTCATTGTGGCTGTCACCCGGAAAGGCACCGGTTCCTGTCTCCACCACTTCTCAGCCCAGCTCTCCTTCACCCAATGTTCTCCAAAAAGAGCAACGCACCCCTCTAGGCCTGTCTGCTCACGAAACTACTGGCTAAACTTTCAAAAGTTCTGGCTGAGAAAAGTAGCCAGAAACTTGAGGCACAATGCTGGTAGGTTAAGGCCTCCCTGTTCTGTTTTCCTAAAGACCACCGCCAGAGGCAGGGGAAAAGCGGCTGTTCCCCAGAGGAATTGGAAAACCAGTTTTTCTGCTTCCTTCAGCAGGCTTTGTGGGGGTGGGTAGACTGACGTTCTACGTTGGATTCTCTGTGTTTGTTTAGAGAGGTATTTTATTTGACCCAAAAAGGAAAATGGGAAGGGAAAATATTGCTGTTAGATCAAACCACGTCTTTTGATCGAGTTCACCATCCCTTTATGTGGGAAGCCCTGGCAAGAAAGGGACTCCCTCTTGATTTTGTTAGGTATGTTCAATTGTTGTATTTGAAGGCACGAGTGATCCCTCAGATCAATGGGCACAGAGGGGCTCCGATTAGGGTGAGTTCAGGAGTCAGGCAAGGCTGTCCTTTAAGCCCCCTCCTCTATGTACTGATTTTGGATTCTGTTCTCTGCCAAATTCAAGCCGAGGAAAGGATCACGGATCTGAGAGTTCCCCGTCCCAGCGGGGGAATCGTGTCTTTTTCCAGGGAGGTTTCGGTTAAGCAGGTGAAATATGCAGCCCACGCAGATGACGTTTCTCTGTTTGTCAACAATCGAGAAGAGATTGTTTCAATTCTGAATGTGTTTGAAGGCTATGAACGGGCTTCAGGGGCTCAGATTAATTTCCAGAAAAGCCATTTGATCTCTTTCTTTAGAGAGGAAGAAAACTTATTTCTATCTCCAGTGAACATGGGAGCAATGAAACAAGAGACACGATGTGAAAATGAAAGTGTTGAGAAATTAGAGGAGTACAAAATGTTAGGTTTATGGTTTTTCATTAAACCTTTTGGGTGGGAAAAGAATTGGCAGCTTTGGTTGGAGAAAATGAAGGAATGTTTTGAGAAATGGAAACCATGGAAATTGAATGTTTACCAGAAGGCGGTGTACATCAAAAGTTACCTCATGCCCTTGGCTTTGAATTTGGCCGCAGTCTACCCACCCCCACAAAGCCTGCTGAAGGAAGCGGAAAAACGGGTTTTCCGATTTCTCTGGGGAACGGCTGCTTTTCCCCTGCCTCGGGCGGTGGCCTTTAGGAAAACAGAACAGGGAGGCCTTAACCTACCCGCACTGCGCCTAAAGTTTCTGGCTACTTTTCTCAGCCAGAACTTTGGAAAGTTTACCCAGTGGTTATGTCAGCAGACAGGCCTAGAGGGGTGGGTTGCTCTTTTGCAGAACATTGGGTGAAGGAGAGTTGGGCTGAGAAGTGGTGTAGAGAGGAACCAGTGCCTTTCCGGGTGACAGCCACCATGAGACACGCGGGCCCTGACTTCCTCGGGGAGGTCTATGGTCAGATTCAGCAAAACGGGGTCTTGGCAGAGTGGTTTAAGACCAAAGGGGGATCTATGCGAGATTTGAAGCGTTACATATACTGGGAAATGGTGGACGTGGTGTTTTTTCAGCCGCACTTGGAAAAAAATGCCAAGAAGGACCATTTGTCCTTGTATTTAAAAGAAGTGCCCAGAAACATCGAATGTTTCACGGACCGGAGGATCCCCTTCGGTCTGTGGGACATTCGATGGAGATTCTACCATCAAATCTTTTATTTAAAAGGAAACCAACCGTGGCTGAAGGAAACAGAACAAATATGTCCTAGACTTTTGTGTGAAAGACAAGCCTCTGTTAGTGGAAGTCAAGCCAAGGAGACTACGGAGCACTTTATAAAGGACTGCCTGTCGGCCAAGGAAACTTGGAAGAAGATAGCTGCCGCCCTTGACTGGCCAGACTTGGCACGACAGCCTTGGGAGGCGGTGGCATCTGAATTGGAGCCGGAAGCCAGAGTCAGAGGACCACATCGATACCGGGGGGAAAAAAGGAAGAGAGGACATAACGGGAGGCTTGTTAATTTGTTCTGGGTTGTTCCCTGGTCAACCGTAAGACTGGTTAACTTATATATTTTGCTGGCTTTGGTTTTCCAGAGGAAAAAAGAGTTAGTTACACAGACAAAAGCGGATGTTAACGTTGCTGTTTGGTTTGTAGCGAATAAAATAAAAACTCTAAGTGAAACAGAAAGAGGCAGGATGTCTTCAAAGAGATGGAAGGAGTTCTGGCCATGGCTGGCAGAAACAACACCTGGCATAACTTGAGGTGTAGGTTATGCACTTATAAGTGATAATCATAAATATATTAATAATTTTAATAATTTTATAAATCTTATTTTAATTTTAATCTTAATCTCATTTTAATTTCTATCTTAATTATAGTTGGAATTTTAATTGTAATTTTCATAATATTGTTTTCTCTTCTTTATATAAATATAAAAGCATAATATGTGAGAAAGTTTGATAGGGAAATAGGACTTGGAATACTGGTAATAATAAATAATTCTACTGGAATTTGTAAAACGTATAACGATTGGTGTGATTTTTGTATGTGTGTGTGTATATATATATATATATGTGTGTGTGTGTGTGTGTGTGAGTGTGTATGGATATATATATATATATACATATGTAGATATGTGGGTGTGGGTGTATGTATATATATATATATGGATATGTATGGATATATATAGATATATAAAAATTAATAACTTTTGGTACTTTCTTTGAAAAAGTGTAATATTTTGTAATATTTTGAAATATTGTTGTTTTAATAATGTTATTATGTTATTATGTTATTTTGTTATTCCAATTTTTACTTTGAATTTGTAATAGGCAAATGTGTTTGTAGGATGTTAAAATTTTAATAAAATTACTTAAACCTAAAAAAAAAAAACTACTTAAACCTAGCCTTAACCCTAACACTTAGCCTATCCCTATCCCTAACCCTAACCCAAGCCCAAACCCTAGCCATAACCCTAACCCTAGCCCTAACCCTAACTCTTACCCTAAACCTAACCCTAGCCCTAGCCATAACCCTAGCTCTAACCCTAGAGCTAACCCTAACCCAATCCCTAAACCTCACCCGAACCCGAACCCTAGCAGTAACACAAACCCTAATCCTAACCCTATCACTAGCCCCAACAGTAACCCTAACCCTAGATCTAAAACTAGCCTTAACCCTAAGTCTAACCCTAACCCTAACCCTAGACCTAACCCTAACTCTAGCCCTAGCCCTAGACCCAATCCTAACCCTAGCCCTAAATCTAACCCTAACTCTAGCTAGCCCTAACACTACCCCAACCCTAACCTTAGACCTAACCTTACAACTAGTGCCAATCCTAACCCTAGCCCAAACCCCAACACTGGCCATAAGCGAAACCCGAACCCTCACCCTCACCCCAGACCTAACCCTAGGCCTAACCCTAAACTTAGCACCTACCCTAACCCTAACACTATACCTAACCATAGCTCTAGCCCCAATCCTAACCCCTACCCTAACCCTATCCCTATCCCTAACCCTCTTCCTAATCCTAAACCTAGAACTAACCCTAACCCTAATCTTGGCCCTAACCCTAGCCCTAACCCTAACCCTATCCCTATCCCTAAAACTAATCCTAGCCCTAGACCTAACTCTAGCCGTAGCGTCAATCCTGACCCTAACCCTAACCCTAACCCTAGTCCTAATTCTAACCACAACCCTATCCCCAGCCCTAACCTTAACTCTATACCTATCTTTATCCCTATTTCTACACTTAACCCTAACCCTAGACCTAATCCTTGACAGAACGTTAACTCTAACCTTAAACCTAGCCGTAACTCTAACATTAGTCCTAACCCTAACCCTAAACCTAGGCCTCTCCCTAGCCCTAACCCTAGCCCAAACCCTAATCCTAACCCTACCCCTCCCCTACCCCTAAACACTAGCCCTAACGATAAGCCTAATCCTAACCCCAACCCTCACCATAGACCTAAACCTAGACCTAACCCTATTCCTAACCATAATCCTAATCCTCACCCTAGCCTGAAACCTAACCCTACCACTAGACATAACCCTAGCCCTAACTCTATCTCTAAAGTTAACCCTAGGCCTCGCCCAAATCCTAACCCTAGCCCTAACCCTAGCCCTAACACTACCCTAACCCTAACCCTAACCCTAGCCCTAGCACCAATCCTAAACCTAGCACAAACCGTAACACTGGTAATAAGCCGAAGCTGAACCCAAACACTAACTCTAGCAATAACATTAAACCTAACTCTAACCCTAGCACCTACCCTAACCCTAGACCTAACCCTATACCTAACCATAGCTCTAGCCCCAACCCTAACCCCTACCCTAATCCTAACACTAGCCCTAACTCTCTCCCTAACACTAAACCTGAACTAACCCTAACCCTAACACTAACCCCAGCCCTAACTCTAGCCATAACCCTAACCCTAACCCTAGCGATTTCCCTAACATCACCGTAACACTAACCCGAACCCCAACCCTGACCCTAGCCCTAACCCTAACCACAACCCTAGCCCCATCCCTTACCCTAACTTTAAACCTACTCCTATCCCTAGCACTAACCCCAACCCTAAACCTAAGCCTAACCCTAGACCTAACCCTTGCCCTAATGCTAACTCTAACATTAACCCTAGCCCTAACCCTAACTCTACCTGTATCTCTAAACCTAACCCTGACCCTCAAACTCTAGCCCTATACCTAGACCTAACCCTACCTCTAAACGCAATCCTAACCCTAACCCTAACCCTAAACCTAGACCTAAACTTAATTCGAACTCAGCCCTAACCGTAACCACAACCCTAGCCCCAACCGTAACCATAACCCTAACCCTAGCCCTATCATAGAATCATAGAATCATAGAAATCTAGAGTTGGAAGAGACCACACAGGCCATCCAGTCCAACCCCCTGCCATGCAGGAACACCCTCAAAGAAATCCCGACAGATGGCCATCAAGCCTCTGCTTAAAAACCTCCAAGGAAGGAGACTCCACTACACTCCGAGGCAGCATATTTCACTGCCGGACAGCCCTGACTGTCAGGAAGTTCTTCCTGAGGTTCAGGTGGAATCTCCTTTCCTGCAGCTTGAATCCATTGCTCCTTGTCCTGGTCTCTGGAGCAGCAGAAAACAAGCCCCCTCCTTCCTCTACGTGTCATCACTTCAAATATTTAAACAGGGCTATCATGTTCCCTCTTAACCTTCTCTTCTGCAGACTAAACATACATAGCTCTCTAAGTCTATCCTGATAAGGCATGGCTTCCAGGCCTCTCACCATTTTGGTCGCCCTCCTCTGGACTTGCTCCAGTTTGTCAATATCCTTCTTGAATTGGGGTGCCCAGAACTGGACACAGTATTCAAGATGGGGTCTAACCAAAGCAGAGTAGAGTGGTACCAGTACCTCCCTCGATCTAGACACCATACTCCTATTGATGCAGCCGAGAACTGCATTGGCTTTCTTGGCTGCCGCATCACACTGCTGACTCATGTTCAGCTTGTGGTCTATGAAGACTCCTAGATCCCTTTCTATCAAGCCACATGTCCCCCATCCTATATTTCTGTATTCCATTTTTTCTACCTAAGTGTAGGACCTTACACTTCTCTCTGTTGAATTTCATTTTGTTCGCCTTGGCCCAGCTCTCCAATCTATCCAGGTCATTTTGAATTTTGATCCTGTCCTCTGGCATAATAATAACCCCTCCCAATTTGGTGTCATCTGCAAATTTGATGAGCATGCCCTCTATTCCTTCATCCAAGTCATTGGTAAAAATGTTGAACAACACTGGGTGCAGGACAGAACCTTGTGGCACCCCACTAGTCACTTCTCTCCAGGATGAAAAGCAGCCATTTGTGATCACCCTTTGGGTTCGGTCGGTCAACCAATTACAAATCCAAATAACAGTAGCCCTGTCCAGCCCACATTTTACTAGCTTCGTTGCAAGAATGTCATGGGGGACTTTGTCAAAGGCCTTACTGAAATCGAGATACGCTACATCCACAGCATTTCCTTCATCTATCAAGCTAGTAACTCTATCATAAAAAGAGATAAGATTAGTCTGGCATGACTTATTTTTGAGAAATCCATGTTGACTTCTCGTGATTACCATGTTGCTTTCTAAATGATTAGAAACTGACTGCTTAATGATCTGCTCCAGGATCTTTCCGGGTACTGATGTCACACTGACTGGGCGATAATTATTTGGGTCCTCTTTTTCCCTTCTTGAAGATGGGGATAACATTTGCTCTCTTCCAGTCTGCTGGAACTTCTCCTGTCCTCCAAAATTTCTCAAAGATTATAGCAAGCGTTTCGGAAATGACCTCTGCCAGCTCTTTTAATATCCAAGGATGCAATTCATCTGGCCCTGGAGACTTGAATTCATGCAAAGTGGCCAGGTATTCCTGTACCACCTCTCTACCTATTATGTGCCTCATTTCCTCTGCTTCCTCCCCTGCTCCCCAACCGCCAGGTTGAGTGCTTGTATCCTTCTGGGAAAAAACTGAGGCAAAGAAAGTGTTAACTAGTTCTGCCTTTTCTCTTCCCCCTGTGAGTGATTTGCCGTCTTCTCTGCGCAGCGACCCTACTGTCTCCTTCTTTTTCCTTTTCCTGCGGACATATTTTAAAAAAAACCTTTTTATTGTTTTTAATGTCTCTGGCCAGCCTAAGTTCATTCTGTGCTTTAGCCTTTCTGACCTCCTCCCTACATCTCCTAGCTATTTGCTGAAATTCTTCTTTGGTGGTTTCCACCTTCTTCCATTTCCTGTACATGTTTCTCTTAACACTTAGCTCAGCTGAGAGTTCTTTAGTCAACCATTCTGGTTTCTTCAGATGCCTTCCATTTTTCCTCCTTATTGGTACAGTTTTAGACTGTGCCTTCAGTATCTCCTTTTTAAGGAACTCCCATGCTTCCTGAACCCCTTTCCCTTTCACTATTCCTGACCACGGAATTCCAGCCAGGAGCTCCCTAAGTTTACAGAAGTCCGCTTTTTTAAAGTCTAAGGTGAGTGTCTGGCTACCCTTATCTTCTCCTTCCCACTGAATGCTAAATTCCAATAGGGCATGGTCACTCCCCCCTAAAGATCCAACCACTTCTACCTCATTCACAAGGTCATCCCTGTTGGTCAGGATCAGATCTAGAATATTTGATCCCCTTGTGGCCTCTTCCACCTTCTGGACCATGAAGTTGTGTGCAAGACAAGCAAGAAACTTGCTGGACCTTGCTGTCTTGGCAGAGTTTGACTTCTAGTATATATCTGGGTAATTGAAATCTCCCATTATTACTGTATCTCTCCTCTTTGAATGTGCAGTCATTTGGTTGAGGAAGGCATCATCCAAGTCCTCAGCTTGGGTTGGAGGTCTGTAGTAAACCCCCACCAGAATATCCCTATTGTTTCTCGCTGCCTTAATTCTTACCCAAAGGCTCTCGACCTGGCTTTCTGGGTTTAAGTCCTGGATCTCTTCACAGGTGAAAACATCCTTGACATACAAGGCTACTTCTCCTCCTTTCTTGTTTGGTCTATTTTTACAGAATAGGCTATACCCCTCTATTCCTATATTCCAATCATGAGACTCATCCCACCAGGTCTCCGTGATGCCTATCAAATCGCAATTATTTTGTTGTACTAGGAGTACAAGTTCATCCTGCTTGTTTCCCATACTCCTTGCATTAATGTAGAGACACTTAAGTCCCCGGGCCCTTCCTGCAAGTCTTGTACTATTGTTTCTACTCCTCCCGCCATTGGCCGCTTGTACTACTTGTCCAGTATCATTTGGGCCTTTTCCCCCTGTGCTCTCCGAGTCCTTGCCCTGAATAATATTGTCTCCCTTCCTAGCGAAACTTAGTTTAAAGACCTCTTAATCCTCCTTGCGAGACTGTTTGCAAAAACATTCCTGCCCAGTTTTGTGAGGTGCAGCCCATCCCTCGCCAGAAGCCCATGTTCATAGAAATTCAGGCCATGTTCCCAAGCCCTGACTCTAGCCCTAACCCAAACCCTAACCCTAGCCCTAATACTAGCCCCAACCCTAACCACAACCCTAGCCACAACCCTAACCCTAAACCTAAACCTAGACCCAACCCTAACCCTAGCCCTAACCCTAACCCTAACCCTAGCCTTAACACCAGCCCTGATATTAAGCCTAACCCTAGCCCTAAGCCTAACCCTAGCCCTAAGCCTAAAGCTAACCCCAACTCTAACAATAGCCCTAGGCCTAACCCTAGCCTTAAACCTAACCCTAACCCCAGCCGTAACCCAAGAGCTAATCCTGACACTAACCATGGCCCTAATATCAGCCCTTATCCTAATCACAACCCTATCCACGACCATAACCTAACCCTAAACCTAGCCCTATTCCAAGCCCTAAGCCTAGAGCTAACCCTAACCCTAACCCTAGCCTTAATATTAGACGTAACCCTAAAAACAACCCTATTCCCAACTGTAACCCTAACCCTAAAACTAGCCTTAACACTAGCCCTGACATTAAGCCTTAACTAGCCGTAATACTAGCCCTAACCCTAACAACAACCCAGCCCCAAACGTATCCCTAACTCTAAGCATAGCCCTATCCCAAGCCCTAACCCTAGCCCTAACCCTAGCCTTAACACTAGCCCTGACATTAAGCCTAGCCCTAGCCCTAAACCTAACCCTAACCCTAACTCTAACCCTAACCCTTGCCCTAACCCTAACCCTAGCCCTAACACTACCTTAAACCTAACCCTAACCCTAACTTTAGACATAACCTTAGACCTAAGCCGAGCCCTAAACTTAACCCTAGACACAACCCTAACTCTGGCCCTAACCCTAGACCTAACCTTAGCCCTAGCGCTAATCCTAACACCAGCACGATCCCTAACACTGGCAATAATCCAAACCTGAATCCAAACCTGTACACTAACACTAATCTAACCCTAACACTAGCCCTAGCCCCAAGCCTAATCCCTACCCTAACCCTTACCCTAACCCTAACCATAGCCCTTACCCTAACACTAGAACTAACCCTAACCCTAACCCTTACGCTATCCCTAACCTGAGCCCTAACCTGAGATCTAACCCTAAACCTAACCCTAGCCACAACCCTAACCCTAGACCTAACCCTAGCCCTAACCCCAATCCAAACCCTAGACCTAAACCTAACCCTAGCACCAACCCTAACCCTAACGCTAGCCCTAACACTACCCTAGCCTTAACCCTAACCCTAACTCTAGACCTAACCGTAGAACTAAGCCTATCCCTTTCCCTAACCATAGCCCCAACACTAACTCTAACCCTAACCCTAGAGCTAACCATTACCCTATTGCCAATCGTAACTCTAGCCCGAAGCCCAACAGTGGTCATAACCCTAAACCAAAATCGAACCCTAGCCCTAGCCCTAACATTAGCCCTAGCACCAACCCTACCCCTACCCTCACTCTAGCCCTAACCCTAACCCTAGCCCTAACCCTAACACTAGCTCAAACCCTAATCCTAACGCTCAGCCTATAACTAACCCTAACTCTAACACTAACACTAGCCCTAACCCTAACAATAACCTTAGCCCTATCCCTAGCCCTAACCCTAGCCCTAAACCTAACCCTAGCCCTAATCCAAAACCTAACCCTAACCCTATACCTAGCCTTAACCCTAGCGCTAACCCTAAGACTAGCTGTAACCCTAGAGCTGACTCTAACCATAGCCCTAACCCTAGCCTTAACACTAGCCCTAACGCTTAGCCTAACCCTAGCCCCAACCCTCACCGTAGCCCAAAACCTAGACCTAACCCTATCCCTAACCCTAACCCTAACCCTAACCCTAGTCCTTACCCTAACTCTAACCTTAACCCTAACCCTAACCGTAACTCTAGCCCTAGCCCTAGCCCCAATCGTAACCCTAGCCATAAACCTTAACCTAACCCTAACCACAACCCTAGCCCCAATCATAACCCTAACCCTAACCCTAGTCCTATCTCATGCCCTAACCATAGCCCTAACCCTAACCCTAACCCTAAACTTAGGGCTAACCCTAACCCTAAACCTAAACCTAGAACTAACTCTAGACCTAAGCTTAGCCCTAACCCTAACCCTAGACCCAACGCTAACCCAAGACCTAACCCTAGACCTAAGCCTAGCCCTATCCCCAAACCTAAACCCTATCCTAACCCTAACGCTAACGCTAACCCTAACCCTAACTCTAGCCCTAACCCTAACCATAGCCATAACCTTAACCCTAACACTAGACCTAAACCTAGCGTTAACTCTAACACTAACCTTAGCCCCAACCCTAACCCTAGCCCTAACCCTATACCTAACCGTAGCTCAAAACCTAACCCTAACCCAAATCCTAAACCTAACCCTAACCCTAACCCTAGCCCACTTGGCTGGAGTGAGGCCTGCCTTTCCCCTATAGGATGAAGGAATCTGTGACTCGGTTCGCTCCAAAGCCTGTCCGTGGGCTACCGTCCACGGGCATGGTGGAACCATTACAGAACCAACAGACAAATCCCTGCAGTTGAGTCTCTTCAAGAGATGATCCCCACTCAATTGGCCCATTAGTTTTCAATATTGGTGGCAAAGGACACTCATGCATGGCTCCGGTCACAACTAGACCATAGGGAGCTGGATGATCTTTTGGCTGCTTTTGGAAATCCACCCCACGTGACACCAAGGCAATAGTCCATTTGGCTATCCTTGCGCTGGATACCTGGCCATTCTGGACCTTTCCAGACATGGGAGCTCAAATTACGGGAGGCATATGCTTAACACGCTGAGTGCCATTCAATTGCTGTGACAGAACTGCTCCTATACTCCTATCTGAGGTGGCTAGTTGTATGAGGAACGGCTTAGAAATGTTCGGATGGGCCAATGCTGGTGGTTTCATAAGATGATCTTTTAGTTGGGCAGATGCCTGCTGCTGTGCATTTCCCCACTCCCAGGGGGCATTTTTTTTCAACAGGGCATATAGAGGCTTTGCCTTGGAGACAAAAGACTCAATAAAATCCCTAGAGAAATTGAAAGTTCCCAACAGCGAACGTCTGTGGGGAAGGTAATTTGGCAATTACCTCGAAGCTTTGCACATCAGGAGTGCAAGCCTGTTGGGGAAATTGAAAAAAATATATTGAATATTGAGAGACCTTGGTAATGAGACTCTCAATCAGCAGAGTATTTTAGTAATCGCACAAAAACGGAAGCTGAACAGATTACCAGTCCCATTTCTTTAACACAACCCCAGACACACTTAATCTAGCTCAGAATAAACACAAAAACAGTTTGGTTAAAATATAGAAGAGTTTACTCACAAAATGTTGTACATAGTCTATACAGGTTCAATTCTTGAAGAAGGTAGGAAGAAAATTAAGCACTCACATGCTTGCTGCCAATGATCCCTGTTGGGAGATCTCAGAGCCTGCTTTCAGGTCAAAAGGCAAAGGCAAAAAGGGGGAGTAAATGGCAAGAGAACCTTTTAAAAGAACAAGGAATGTGTATGTGCTGGAGGAAGAGGTGTTAAACAACAAACAGGAAGTTCTCTCTAGGCTATCTCTCTATGCTTACAATAGACATGCAAACAAACTAGCTATTTAATTAGGTATGCAAAGGTTGTCACTCCCAACACCCCTTCTCAACCGTGTATGCACTCCAGAAGTCCCATCTTGACTTGCAGGTTCTCAAAGCCGTCTCTTGGTAGAGGTTTGGTCAGGATATCAGCTACCATCTCAGTGGTTGGACAATAGAGCTTGATCATTCCATTCTCTGTGAGCTCATGTACTTTGTGGTATCTTGTTCCTATGTGCTTGCTACGTGGTGTCATCTTCTCTGTTTGAGAAAGTTTAATACAGCTCTGGTTGTCTTCCGTAACTTGAATTGGTTTTTCTTCATTTATTCCAAAATCAGACAACAATTGATCAAGCCAAAGTAATTCTCTACATGCTTCTGATGGTGAAATATACTCTGCTTCTGTAGAGGATAGAGCCACCACACTCTGCTTGTGGCTGCCCCATGAAATAGGGCCATCTCCATACAAAAATAGGAAACCTCTGACTGAGTGATAATCTGCTGTATCACCTTAGCATACTAATGTTGGATTGCTACTAGCTGGTAGCTTCAATTTAAAGTTGATGGTCCCTTTTAAGTATCTAGCCACCCTTTTTACTCCAGTCCAATATTTCTTTGTTGGTGAGTTAACTTTTCCTGCTCAGAATTCCTACAGCAGATCCAATATCAGGTCTTGTGTTTGTTTACAGGAGTTTTCCTATTGCTGTTCTGTAGAAACTATTATCTGGTAAAGCATCACTTTTTTCAGTATTTTTAAGAAAATCTGTGGTCAAGGGCGTTGCTACAGTACGGGCATCTTGGAGTCCTAAGCTTTCAGTAATCTTTTGTTTTTGATTTAGTAGAAAAGACCCATCTTGTTCTCTTTGAATCTCCATGCTCAAATAGTATTTTGCATCTCCTAACTCTTTCAATTCCACTTCTTTGTTCAAGTGATGTACAACTTCTAAGTAGTCTTTACTTCTGTTGGTGGCTATGATCAAATCATCAACATAGGTCAGGATAAAGGTTGGATAACCTTCTTTGGTTCTGGTGTATAGACACTGATCTGCTTCTCCTTGCTTAAAGCCTAATTGTTACAACATTGTGTCTAGTTTCTCATTCCATGCTCTAGCAGCCTGTTTAAGTTCATACAAACCCTTGTTCAGCTTGCAAACCAGATGTGGTTGCTTCTGGTCTACAAAGCCTGGAGGTTGTTGCATGTACAGTTCCTCTATTATTTCTCCATGTAAGAAAGCAGTTTTCACATCAAGGTGTCTTACATCCATTTGTTTGGAAGCAGCTAGACTGAGAAGCGGTCTAATGGTACTGTGTTTGACAACAGGCGCAAATGTCTCATCAAAGTCTATTCCAAATTTCTGTGAGAAGCCTTACTTTGTAGCATTCCACCTTTCCTTTTGCATTCAGTTTCAGCTTGAAGACCCATCTAGATCCTACGGCTTTCTTTCCTGGTGGAAGTTCAGTAAGTGTCCATGTTTTATTCTTATGCATCTATTTCTTCTTGTGCTGCTTTTCTCCACTGAGCTGCCTCAGTTACAGGCATCTGTTCAATTTCATCAAAGCTTGATGGTTCATTTGGTAACACTGATGTTCCGAGGCAGGACAAGCATGGAGCTGGTACACCTTTGTTGGGTCGCGTTGAGCGTCTGGGAACCTCTTCTGGAACCTGGTCTGTCTCTGCAGCATCCTCCGGTCCAGTGCTCAGGTCAGAGTCATCTGCATCCCCTTCTCTTAGTGTACTGCTCTCTGCCTTTAGTTTGCTTTCTGCAGCATATATCTCAGTCCTTTGTTCAGAATCAGGTTGTGTAGCTGCTTGTGGTATTTCAGATGAAGACAACATTTGCACTTCTAAGAGAGGTTCAACATTTTGCTCTTCTTCTTCCAGTGATTCTAAGATAGTCTCTCGTTCATCTGGAAAGTCTATGACAGTTCCTCTCTTATCAACTCTGCTTTGTTCATCAAAGTAAACTACATGCCTAGTAGCAACTTCACCAGTCTCTAAGTTCATTACTCTATAGCCTTTGCTTCCAGGAGCATAGCCAATTAGAACAGTCTGCTCTGCTCTTGCATCTAGTTTGTGTCGCTTCTGTTGTGGTATGTATGAATATGCAATACTTCCAAAGGTTCTAATGTGTTTCATGTCTGGTACTCTGCCATGCCACAGTTGAAATGGTGCTCGTGTGGTGCCTTTTGTTGGCAATCTATTCTGGAGATACATTGAAGTCATAAAGGCATCACCCCAAAATTTACTGGGAAGATGAGCATCTGCCAGCATGCACTTTGTCATCTCCAGGAGAGATCTCAGTTTCCTTTCAGCAATCCCATTCTGCTCAGGAGTGTAAGGAACGCTCCTCCTGTGCAAAATGCCATGCTCTTCCAGGAAAGCTTGTGTGCAATGTGAAATGTACTCACCGGCGCCATCTGTCCAGAAAGCTTTAGATGTCATCTCAAACTTGGTTCTCACTATGACAACATACTTCTGTAGCATGTCTTGGGCTTGACTCTTCTCTTTCAGAAGATAAATAACACAATACCTTGAAAAATCATCCACAAAAATTAAAGCATATCTGTTTCCACCAAGTGAAGGAACATTAAATGGACCACACAAATCATTGTGAATGAGATCCAGTACCTTAGTGGTTCTCTTTTCAGTCCTTGGATGAAATGAGGGTCCGACTGACTTTTGTTCAACACAAGTTACGCGCCTGGTATTCTCATTGTACTGTTGATTCACCTTGATTCCTGTGGTCAAACTCTGGTTCTGTAATTCAAGAACTGTCTTTGGATCATTCATCTGTGCTCTAGCAACATTAGCTTGTTGAGCTGAAAGATATAACTCAGGGACACCATTATTCTCAACTCCTTCTGCAAAAAGGACATTATCTTTGGTATCTGTGCATTTCTTTCTTTGAAAAGTATTTCAAATCCTTTCTTATCTAAAGCAGACACACTGAGCATGTTGCAGTGTAATTCAGGAACAAACAAGACATCACTTGCTACATTCTGGGCAACTTTGCCATTAAGCAATAGACAGTTTAAAGTGCAGCTTCCTGATCCCAGGATTGGCATCGATTCACCATTTGCAGCTTGAATTTTTCCTGTTGCATCTGGATCGATTATATTAAAATAAGCATCAGAAAATATGCTGTGATTGGTACAGCCAGAATCTATAATCCAACAATTATTTTTCTGCTTGTAGTCATTAACTGCCAGAGTCTGTCCCATTAAAAGGAAATTACTTCCTCTGTAAGACTGTTTGCTTGATTCACCTACATGCTGCCTTTGTCTTGTAAATTTCTTAGTTGGAGAGCTGTCATTGGCTGAGGGCCTTTTGGGAAGGGTACAGTTTCTTGCAATGTGACCCTTTTGTTGCAATTATAGCAACTGAGTTCTGATTGGTCCCTATGCAGAGCTTTGGGTCTACTCTTCTAAGTGGCCAGGTAATTTGATCCACTTGGTCTCTATGTGTGATTAAAAGGGGAGGCCCCTTGGTCAATGCATTCTTCTCGCAGTTTAGACAAAGCTTCATTAAAGGTTAGCCCTTTTAAGTTTTGTAAGAGAGAGATGAAGGGATTGAACTCTGATCCCAGATTTCCAGTCAGGAAATAAACCTTTTGTCTATCAGAAAATTGGAATCCACAGGAATTCAACATCAAAAATCATAATCAGTTTGCTGATATAAGTTTCACAGCCTGCTTTAGTATGAAGGCAAAGCTGTACAAGTTCCCTCATCCAAATTGACTGAGACTTTTCAAATGAAAAACCATAAAGCCTAAACCTAAACCTAACCCTAACCATAGCCCAAATTCTAATGCCTACCCTAACCCTAACTCTAGCCCTAACCCTAAACCTAACCCTAACCCTAACCCTAGCCTTAGCCCAAACCCTAGACATAAACCTAAACATTACCGTAGCCACAATCCTAACTCTAGCCCTAACCACAATCCTAACCCTAGACCTAACCCGAAGTCTAACCCTAACCCTAGCCCTAAAACTACCATAACGCTAACCCTAACCCTAAACCTAGCCCTAACCCTAGTCCTATTCCTATCCTAGACATAACCCTAGCCTATCCTAGCCCCAACCCTAACACTAGCCCTAACCCTAGACCTAACCTTAACCCAAACTCAAACACTAACCCTAACACTAGCCTTAACACTAGCCCTAGCCCCAAACCTAACTCCTAGTCTAAACCTAACTCTAGCCCTAACACTAACCCTAACTCTAACCCTACCACCAACCGAAAACCTAGCTGTAACCACAGACCTAAAACTAGTTCTAGCCCCAATCTTAACTCCTATGTTAACTCTAACCCTAAAGCTAATCCTAGGCATAACCCTAGAGCTAACCCTAACCCTAACAATAACCCTAACCCTAGTCCAAATCCTAAACTTAACCCTAGGACTAACCTTGACCCTAGCCATAACACTAGCCCTAATGCAAAGCCTAACCCTAGCCCCAACACTCACACTAGCCCTAAACTTAGACCTAACCCTAGCCCTAACTCTAACCCTAACCCTACACCTAGCCCTAACTGTAACCCTAACCCTAAACCTAACCCTAGACCTGACCCTAGCCCTAGCCCTAACCCGAGCCCTAAACCTACCTCTAACCCTAGCTCTAATCCTAACCCTAACCCTAGCCCTAGTCCTAACCTTGGCCCTAACCCTAGCCCTAAGCCCTAACCCTGAACCTAGGCCTAATCCTATTTCTAACCATAGCACTAAGCCCTTACACTACCCTGACCCTAACACTAACCCTTACCTTAGACCTAACCCTACACCTAAGCGTAGCCCTAGCCCTAACCCTAATCCCAACCATAACTCTAGCCCTAACCCTAGACCTAACCCTAGCCTTAGCGCCAATCCTAAACCTAGCCCAAACCGTAACCCTGGCCATAACCCAAACTTGAACCCAAACCCTAACCCTAGAACTAACGCTCACCCTAACGCTAACCCTAGCCCTAAACTTAAAACTAACCCTAACCCTAACCCTAGCCTAAGCCGAAACCATAGACCTAAAGCTAAACATTACCATAGCCACAATCCAACTCTAGCCCTAACCCTAGCCCTAACCCCAATCCTAACCCTAGACCTAACCCTAACCCTAAGCCTAACTCTAGCCCTAAAACTACCCCAACGCTAACCCTAAACCTAACCCTAACCGTAGACCTAACCCTAGAACTAAACCTATCCCAATCTCTATCCTAACCTCAACCCTAACTCTAGCCCTAACCCTAGACCTAACCTTTGCCCCAATCCTAACCCTACCCGGAACCCTAAAAGTGAACATAACCCTAATCCGAAACCTAACCCGAAACCTAACCCTAAAACTATACCTAACACTAGCCCTAGCCCCAAACCTAACTCCTACTCTAAACATAACCGCAGCCGTAACACTAACCTTAACCCTAAACCTAGCCCTAACTATAACCCTAAACCTAACCCTAATCCTAGCCATGCCCCAAAACCAATCCCTAACCTTGGCCCTAAACCTAACCCTAAGTCCGAACCCCAAATGTAGACCTAATCCTATTCTTAACAATAGCACTAAGCCCTAACATTACCCTGACCCTAACGCTAACCCTAACCCTAGATCTAACCCTAGCCCTAAGCCTAGCCCTAACCCTAACCCTAGCCCCAACCACAACTCTAGCACTAACCCTAGACCTAACCATAGCCCTAGCGACAATCCTAAACCTAGCCCAAACCATAACGCTTTCGATAACCCTAACCTGAACACAAACCCTATAACCCTAACCCTAGAACTAACCCTAACCCTAACACTAACCCTAGCGCTAAACCTAAACCTAACACTAACACTAACCCTAGCCTTAGCCCAAACCCTAGACCTAAACCTAAACATTACTGTAGCCACAATCCTAACTCTAGCCCTAACCCTAGACCTAACTCTAGCACAAACCACAATCCAAACCCTAGACATAACCTTAACTCTAACCCTAGCCCTAACACTACCCTAACACTAACCCTAACACTAACCCTAGACCTAAGCCTAGAACGAAACCTAGTGCTATCCCTGTCCTAGCCCCAACCCTATCTCTAGCCCTAACCCTGGACCTAACCTTTTCCCTATTGCCAATCCCAACCCTACCCGGAAACCTAATAGTGACCATAACCCTAATCCGAACCCTAACCATAACCCTAACACTAGCCCTAGCCCCAAACCTAACCCCTAGTCTAAACCTAACCCTAGCCCTAACAATAACCCTAACCCTAGCCCTAACCCTAACCGTAGCTGTAACCCTAAACATCCCTATCCCTAGCCATAACCCTTGTGCTAACAATAACCCTAGCTCTAACCCTAGAGCTAACCCTAACCCTAGCCCTAACCATAGACCAAACTCTAAACCTAACCCTAGCCCTAGCCCTAACCCTAGCCCTAGTCCTAACCCTAACCCTAGCCTTAACACTAGCCCTAACACTAAGACTAACCCTAGCCCCAACCCTCACCCTACCCCTAAACCTAGCCCTAATGCTAACCCTTTCCCTACACCTAGCCATAACCCTCACCCTAACTCTAGACCTAACCCTTGCCCTAGCCTTAACCCTACCCCTAACCCGAGCCCTAACCTTACCCCTACCCCTAAACCTAATCCTAAACCTAACCCTAGCATTAGCCTTAAACCCAGACAAACCCTAAAACTGCCCATAAACCTAATCTGAACCCTAACCCTAACACAAACCCTAGCACTAACACTAGCTCTAACCCTAACCCTAGCACTAAGCCCAGCTCTAACCCTAACCCTAATCCCAGCCCTAAAACTAGAACTAATCCTAACCCTAATGCTAACCCTAGAACTAACCTTAGCTCTAACCCTATACCTAACTCTAGCCATAGTCCCAACCCTAACCCTTACAATAACCCTAACACTAGACCTAACCCTAACCCTACCCAAACCCTAGAATTAACCCTAAACCTAACATTAACCCTAACCCTAACCCTAACCTTAGCCCTAATACTACCCTAATGCTAACGCTAACCCTAACCCTAGACCTAAACCTAGAACTAAGCCTAGCCCTATCATTATCCTAGCCCCAACCCTAACTCTAGCCATAACCCTAAACCTAACCTTAGCACTATTGCCAATCCCAACCCTACCCATAACCCTATAAGTGACCATAACCCTACACAGAACCCTAACCCTAACACTAGCCCTAACACTAGCCCTAGCCCCAAATCTAACCCCGAGCCTAATCGTAACCCTGGCCCTAACAATAACCCTAACCCTAACCCTAACCCTACCCTATCCCTAGCCATAACCCTGGCCCTAACAGTAACCCTAGTCCTAACCCTAGAGCTAACCCTAACCCTAGCCCCAACCCTAACCCTAACCCTAAACTTAGCCCTAACCCTAGCCCTAACAATAGCCCTAACCCTGACCCTTGCACCTACCCTAATCCTAACCCTAACCTTAGCCTTAACCCTAACCCTAACCCAAACCCTAATCCTAGCACCTACCCTAGCCCTAACCCTAGCCCTAACCCTAGCCCTAGCACTACCCCTAGCCCTAATCCTAGCCCTAAATCTAACTCTAACCCTGGCCCTAGCCCTAAACCTAGCACTAACCTTGGCCCTAACCCTAGCCCTAAGCCCTAACCCTAACCCTAGGCCTAATGCTAGTTCTAACCTAGCACTAAGAACTAACACTAACCCTAACTCTAACCTTAACCCTACCCCTAACCGTAACCCTAACACTAACACAAACCCTAGGCCTAATCCTAAGCGTAACCCTAGCCATAAACCTAACCCTAGCCCTAAGCCTAACTCTAGCCCTAACCCAAGCTATAACCCTAAGCCCTAAACTTGACCCTAGCCCTAACCCTAATTCTAGCCCTAACACTACCCTAACCCTAACACTAGACCTAAGCCTAGACCTAAGCCTAGCCCTAGCGCCAATACTAAAACTGGCCTGAACCGTAACCCTGGCCGTAACCCTAATCTGAGGCCAAACCCCAACCGTAACCCTAGCCCTAACACTAACCCTAGCCCCAACTCTAACACTAACTAACCCTAGAACCAACCCTAACCCTAACCCTAGCCCCTAACCCTAGAACTAACACTTACCCTAACACTACCCCTAGTCCTAACCCTAGCCCTAACACTAAACCTAAACCTAGCCCTAACGCTAGAGCTAACCCTAAACCTAATTCTAACCTTAGAACTAACCCCAGACATAAGCCTAGTCGAAATCTTAACCCTAGCCCAAACCCTAGACCTAATTCTAGCCCTAGCCCCAACCCTAACCCTAACATTAACCGTAACCAAAAACCTAGAACTAACCCTAACCCTAGCCGTAATATGAAACCTTGGCCTTATCGTAACCCTGGCAATAACCCTAGCCCTAGCCCTAACACTAGTCCTAACACTAACCCTAGCTCTAACCATAGTCCTAGCCCTAACCTTGGCCATAACCCTAACTCTAACATTAGACCTAACCCTAGCATTAAACCTAATCCAAACCCTAGCCCTAACCCTAACCCTAGGCATAACCCGAACCCGAACCCTAACTCTAACCCTACATTTAAACCTAACCCGACCCTTAACACTAGCCCTAAACCTAACCCTAGTAAAAACCCTAACCCTAGCTATAACCATAGACCTAACCCTAGTTCTAGCCCCAATCTTAAACCTTATGTTAATTCTAACTCTAACTCAAACCCTAACTCTAGCCCTAACACTAACCCTAAGACTAACCCTAACACCTACTCTGACCCTAACCCAAGCCCTAGCCCTAACTCTAGCCCTAATACTAGCCCTAACCCTAACCATAGCAACTAGCCTAACAATAACCCTAGCCCTAGCACAAGCCCTAAACCTAACCTAGCACCAACCGAAACCTTAGCTGCAACCGTAGACCTAACCCCAGTTCTAGCTCCAAACTTAACCCCTATGCTAACCCTAACTCTAGCCTTAACCCTAACCCTAAACAAAATCCTAAAACTAACCCTTCCCCTAGCCTTAACACTAGCCATAACGCTAAGCCTAACTCTAGCCCAACCCGCACCCTGGCCCTAAACCTACACCTAACCCTAACCCTAACTCTTACCCTAACCCTACCCCAGCCCTAACCCTAACTCTAAGCCTAACTCTAGACCTAACCCTGGCCCTAGCCTTAACCCCACCACTAACCCAGACCCTAACCCTACCCCTAACCCTAGCCCTAATCCTAACCCTAACACTAGCCTTAGCCCTAAACCTAACCCTAACCTTGGCCCTAACCCTAGGCCTCAGCCCTAACCCTAAACCTAAGCCTAATCCTAGTCCTAACCCTAGCACTGAGCCCTAACCCTAGCCCCAACCATAATGCTAGTCCTAACCCTAGACCTAACCCTGGCCCTAGCACCAACCCTAAACCTAGCCCAAACCGTAACCCTGGCCATAACCCTAACCTAAAACCAAACCCTAACCCTAACCCTAGCCCTAACTCTAACCCTAACCATAGCCCTAACCATAGCCCGAACCCTAGCCCAAACCAAAACCCTAACCCGAGCCCTAACACTAAGCCTAGCCTTAACACCCACCCTAACGCTAAGCCTAACCCTAGGCCCAACCCTAACCCTAAACTTAGCCGTAATCCTAGCCCTAATGTTAAGCCTAAACCTAGCCTTAACCCGAACCGTAGCCCTAACACTAACCATAGCCCTAACCGTTGAACAAACCCTAACACTAACCCTAGGGCTAACCCTGACCCTAGAACTAATCCCAACCCTAACACTAACCCTAGCCCTAACCCAACCCTAACCCTAACCCTAACCCAAACAATAACCCTACCCTAACCGTAGAGATAACCCTAACCCTAGTCAGAATCCTAGTCCAATCCCAAACCCTAACCCGAGCCCTAAGACTTAGCCTAGACTTAACACTAACCCTAACGCTAAGCCTAACCCTAGCCCCAACCCTACTCCTTGCCCTAACCCTAAACCTAGCTTTAAAACTAGCCCTAACGTTAAGCCTAACCCTAGCCCTAACCCCAAACCTAACCCTAGCCCTAACCCTAGAGCTAACCCTAACCCTAACCCTAGAACCAATCCTAGCCCTAACCCTAGCCCTAACCCTAACCCTACCCTATCCCTAGCCATAACCCTAGCCCTAACAATAACGCTAGCACTAACCGTACAGAAAACCCTAACCCTAGCCCTAATCCTAGCCCTAACTCTAAACCTAACCCTAGCTCTAAAACTAGACCTAACACTAGCCCTAACCCTAATGCTAGCACCTACCCTAACTCTAACCCTAACCCTAGCCCTAACCCTAGACCTAACACTAGCCCTAACCCCAACCATAGCACCTACCCTAACCCTAACCCTAGCCCTACCCATAGCCCTAACCCTAACCCTAGCAGCAACCAAAACCATAGCTGTAATCGTAAACCTAACCCTAGTTCTAGCCCCAATCTTAACCCTCACATTAACCCTAACCCTAACCCTAGCCATAACCCTAGAGGTAACCCTAACCCTAACCCTGACAATAGCCCAAACCCTAGCCCAAATTCTAAACCTAACCCTAGCCAAAACCACAACCCTAACCCAAGCACTAACCCTAGCCCTAAAACTAGCCCTAACACTAGCCCTAACCCCAACCATAGCACCAACCCTAACCCTAACCCTAACCCTAGACCTACCTCGAGCCCTAACCCTAACCCTAGCACCAACTGAAACCCTAGGTGTAACCGTAGACCTAACCCTAGTTCTAGCCCCAATCTAAACCCTTACGTTAACCTTAACCCTAAACCTAACCCTAACCCTAGCTATGACCCTAGAGCTAAATCTAATCCTAACCCGAACAGTAGACCAAACGCTAACTAAAATCCTAAACCAAACCCTAGCCAAAACCCTAACCCTAACCCTAACTCTAGCCCTAACACTAACACTAACACTAACCCTAGCACCTACCCTAACCCTAACCCTAACTGTACCCTAACCCTAGCCCTAACACTAGAGCTAACCATAACCATAGCACCTATCCTAACAATAACCCTAGACCTAGACCAAGCCCTAACCCTAACTCTAGCACCAACCGAAACCCTAGCTACAACCATAGACCAAACACAAGTTCTAGCCCCAATCTTAACCCATACATTAACCCTAACCCTAGCCCTAACCCTAAACCTAGCCATAACTCTAGAGCTAATCCTAACCCTAACCCTAGCCCAAATGCAAATCCTAACCCTAGCCCCAACCCTAACCCTAACCCTAGCCCTAACCCTAAATCTAGCCTTAACTCTAGCCCTAATGCTAAGCCTAACCCTAGCCTTAACACAAACCGTAGCCCTAACCATAATCCTAGCCCTAACCCTAACCCTAACATTAACCATCACCCTACACCTAACCCTAGCCCTAATCCTAACACTAGCCTTAGCCCTAAACCTAGCCCTAACATTGGCCCTAACCCTAGCCCTAAGCTCTAACCATAAACCTAATCCTAATCCTAGTCCTAACCCTAGCACTAAGCCCTAACAATACCTTAACCCTAACCCTAGCCCCAACCATAACTCTAGCCCTAACCCAAGACCCAACCCGAGCCCTAGCGCCAATCCTAAACCTAGCCCAAACCATAACCCTGGCCATAACCCTAACCTGAAACCAAACCCTAACCCTAACAACACTAATCCTAGCCCTAAACCTAGCCCTAATCCTAACCCTAGCCCTAACTGTAGAGATAAACCTAATCCTAACACTAATCCTAGCCCTAACCCTAGCCCTAACCCCAAACCTAACCCTAGCCCTAACCCTGGAGCTAACCCTAGCCCTAACCCTAGAGCTAACCCTAACTGTAACCCTAACCCTAGAACCAACTCTAGACCTAACCCTAGCCCTAACCCTAACTCTAGCCCAAAACCCTAAACCTAATCCAAGCCCTAGAGCCAATCCTAACCGTAGCCTGAACTCTGAAACTGGCCATAAACAAAACCCAAACCCTAACACAAACCCTAGCCCTAACACTAGCCCTAGCCGTAACCCTAACCCTAAAACTAACCTTAGCACTAACCCTAACCCTAACCCTAGCCCTAACCATAGAGATAACCCTAACCCTAACACTAATCCTAGCCCTAACCCTACCCTAACCCTAACACTAATCCTAGCCCTAACCCTAGCCCTAACCCCAAACCTAACCCTAGCCCTAACCCTGAAGCTAACCCTAGCCCAAAACCCTAGACCTAATCCTAGCACTAGAGCCAATCCTAACCTTAGCCTGAACCCTAAAACTGGCCATAATACAAACCCGAACTTGAACCCTAATGCAAAACCTAGCCCTGACACTAGCCCTAACCCTAACCCGAACCCTAACCCTAACCTGAACCCGAACCCTAACCTTAACCCTAACCCTAACCCTAACCCTAGAACTAACCCTAAACCTAGCAATAACCCTAGCCCTAACCCTAAACCTAACCCTAACACTAACCCTAGCCTTAGCCTTAGCCAAAAACCTAGACCTAAACCTAAACATTACTGTAGCCATAATCCTAACTCTAGCCCTAACCCTAGACTGGACCCTAGCCCTAACCCCAATCCTAACCCTAGACCTAACCATAACCCTAACCCTAGCCCTAACACTACTCTAACACTAACCCTAACCCGAGACCTAAACCTAGAACTAAGTCTAGCCTTATCCCTATCTTAGCCCCAACACTAACTCTAGCCCTAAACCTAGACCTAACCTTTGCCCTATTGCCAATCCTAACCCAACCCGGAACCCTAACAGTGACCATAACCCGAACCCGAACCCAAACTTGAACCCTAACACTAGCCCTAACCCTAGCCCTAGCCGCAAACATAACTCCTAGTCTAAACCTAATCCCAGCCCAAACCTTAACCCTAACCCTAACCCTAACCCTAGCCAAAACTCTAACCGTAACCCTAGCCCTAACCCTAATGCTACCCTATCCCTAGCCATAATCCTAGTCATAACAATAACCCTAGCACTAACCGTAGAGATAGACCTAACTATAGCCCAAACCCTAACCCTAGCCCTAGCCCTAACATTAGACCTAACACTAGCCCTAACCTTAACCATAGCACCTACCCTAACAATAACCCTACACCTAGACCAAGTCCTAACCCTAACCCTAGCACCAACCGAAACTCTAGCTACAACTGTAGACCAAACCCCAGTTCTAGCCCCAATCTTAAACCATACGTTAAGCCTAACCCTAGCCCTAACCCTAGCCATAACCCTAGAGCTAACCCTAACCCTAACCCTAGCCCAAACACAAACCCTAAACCTAGCCCCAACCCTAACCATAGCCCTAACACTAAATCTACCCTTAACCCTAGCCCTAATGCTAAGCCTAACCCTAGCCTTAACCCAAACAATAACCCTAACCCTAACCATAGCCCTCACACTAGAACTAACCCTAACCCTAACACTAACCCTAGCTCTAACTCTAGCCCTAACCCTAACCCTAGCCCTAACCCTAGCCCTAATCCTAGCCCTAACCCAACCCTAGCACCAACCCTAACTACACCCCAAAACCCTAGACCTAATCCAAGCCCTAGAGGTAATCCAAACTCTAGCCCGAACCCTAAAACTGGTCATAAAGCTAAATGGAACCCTAATCCTAATGCAAACCCTAGCCCTAACCCTAACCCTAACCCTAGCACTAACCATAGCTCTAACCCTAACCCTAAACCTAGCCCTGACCCTAGAGCTAACCCTAACCAGAACGCTAACCCTAGAACTAACCCTAGCTCTAAACCTATACCTAACCCTAGCGATAGCCCCACACCTAAACCCTACCCTAACCCTAACCCTAGCCCTTACCCTAACCCTAACCCTAACATAAACCCTAGCCCTAACCCTAACCCTAACCCTAACCCTAGCCTCACCCCAAACCCTAGACATAAACGTAAACGTTACCGTAGCCAAAATCCAAACTTTAGCCCTAACCCCTACCCTAACCTGAACCCTAGCCAAAACCCAAACTCTAACCCAACCCCTAACACTCAGCCTAGCCTTAATACCAGCCCTAACACTAAGCCTAACCCTAGCCCCAACCCTAACCCAAGCCCTAACCCTAAACCTAGCCTTAAGACTAGCCCTAACGCTAAGCCTAAACATACCCTTAACCTGAACCATAGCCCTAACCCTAAACCTAACCCTATCCCTATCCCCAGAGCTAACCCTGACCCTAACCCTAACCCTAGAACCAACCCTAGGTATAACCCTAGCTCTTACCATAACCCTAGCCCCAACACTAACTCTAGTCCAAAACCCTAGGCCTAATCCCAGCCCTAGAGCCAATCCTAACCCTAGCCCAAACCCTAAACCTGGCCATAAAGCTAACCCAAACCCTAAAACTAAAGCAAACCCTAGCCCTAACACTAGCCCTAACTCTAACCCTAGCACTAACCCTAGACTTAACCCTAACCCTAACCCTAAAGCTAATCCTAACCTGAACGCTAACCCTATACCTAACCCTAGCTCTAACCCTATATCTAACCCTAGCCATAGCCCCAACCCTAACCCTAACTCTAACCCAAACCCTAACCCTAACATTAAACCTAACCCTAATCCGCCTTAGCCCAAACCCTAGACATAAACCTAAATGTTACCATAGCCACAATCCTAACTCTAGCCCTAACCTCTACCATATCCCTAACCTTAACAATAACACTAACCTTGCCCTAACCCTAGCCCTAATACTAGACATAACACTAACCCTCGCCCTAACCCCAACCCTAACCCTAACCCTAACCCTTGCCCTAACCATAGAGATAACCGTTACCCTAGCCTGAACCCTAGCCCAAACCCAAACACTAACCCGAGCTCTAACACAAAGCCTAGCCTCAACACTAGCCCTAAACCTAACCCAAGACCTAAACCTAACCTTAGCCTTAACCCTAACCCTAGCTGTAACCATGGAATTAAATCTAACTCTAACACTAACCCTAGCCCTAACCATAGCCTAAAACTAACCCTAACCCCAGCCCTATCCCAAACCCTAACCCTAACTCTAACACTAACACTATCCCTAAACCTAGCCCTAACCCTATCCCTATAACTAATCCTAACCCTAACCCTAACCCTAGAGCTAACCCGAACCCTAGCACTAATCCTAGCCCAAACCCTAACCCTAGCCCTAACCCTAGCCCTATAACTAACTCTAATCCTAACCCTAACACTTCCCCTAACCCTAGCCCTAAGCATAACCCTATCCTATCCCTAGCCATAACCCTAGCCCTAACACTAACCCAGGCCCTAACCCCAGAGCTACCCCTAACCTTACCATAACCCTAACCCAAACCCTAACCCTAACCCTACCCTAACACTAGCCCTAACCCTAACCCTAGCACTAACCCTAGAGTTCACCCTAGACCTCACCCTAGACCTAATGCTAGCCCTAAACCTAACCCTAGCCCTAACCGTAGCCCTAACACTAACCCTAACCCTAACCCTAGCGCTAACCCTAGGCTTAACCCTAGGCCTAGCCGAAGCCCTAACCCGGGCCATAACCTAACACCTAATCCAAATCTTAGCCCTAACCCTAAGCCTACGACTAGCCCTACCCCAAACCCTTGGGTTAGGGCTAGGGTTAGGACTAGGGTTAGGGTTAGGGCTAGGGCTAGGGTTAGGTTTAAGTTATTTTTTTATGTTTAAATAATTTTATTAAAATTTTAGCATCGTACAAACACGTTTGCCTATAACAAAATGAAAGTACAATGTAACAAATGTAATTACAAAATAAAGTTATCAAAGCAACAATATGTCCAAATATTACACTATTTCAAAAAAGTACCAAAAAGGTTAGGGTTAGAGATAGGGCTGGGTTTAAGGTTAGAGTTAGGGCTAGGGTTAGGGCTAGGGTTAGTGTTAGGGTTAGTGTTAGTTCTAGGGTTACAGCTAGGGTTAGGGTTAGGGCTAGGGTTAGGGTTAGGGCTAGGGTTAGGGTAGGGGTTAGGGTTGCGGCTAGGGCCAGGGTTAGGGCTAGGGTTTGGGCTAGAGTTTTGGCTAGGGTTAGGGTTAGTTCCAGGGTTAGGGCTAGGGTTAGTGTCAGGAACAGACTCGCACTCACACGTAATCAATAAACTTGATAGAAGATTTATTGAAACATAGTAAGGGATGCTGTCTTACAGACGTCAAAGCTCGAGAATGGGATTTGTTTCCCACACTCTACACTTAAACAAACAGTTTCTCCTGAGATAGTTGTAAAAAGGACAAACGACCCCAATCACCATGACTACTATCTGGCCAAACGGTTCCTGTGAAATTCCAGCCGGAAGGAATGTTTGGCACCTGGGAATAACCTAACATTCTACTATCACTATTCCCTCAGGCTACTGCCATACTAAAGCAATAAAATATGGAGGATCCCCGACATCCTGCCCCCCTTCAAAAAAAAATGCATACAGATACATAAGATACATGGAAAATAACACAGAACAGTAGAAATATAGGAAGACTAAATAGCAATATAAATGCAGTAAAAAAAATCAATCAGGGCGTTGAGGCACATCAGTCGTCGAAGAAGTCAGCGAAGGGGCCCTCTTCAGCAAACTGGAATGAAAAACAGGATGAATAGCTTTGAGGGAAGAAGGGAGATCCAGTTCAAAAGATACATCATTAATAGCCCTTTTCACAGAAAAAGGACCGAGAAAGTGAGGGGAAAGTTTCTTAGATGGGGAGAGAGAGGAAATGTTTTCAGAAGAAAGGAAGACCAAATCACCGGGCTTGTAAGGGGGATTAGGCTGCCGTTTACGGTCAGCGAAGCGTTTGTGGGAAGCCTTAGCGGAGGCGAGAGCACGCGAGACGGATTGCCAAATGCCAGAAAATTTAGAGACCCAAGCAGAAACAGAGGGAGGAGCAGAAGAAGGGGGGAAAGGAGAAGGAAGAAAACCGTAAACAATCTCAAAGGGGGGCTTCCCAGTGGAGGAATGAACTGCAGAGTTAATGGCAAACTCAGCGAAAGGAAGGAGCGAAACCCAATTACTTTGGTTCTCAGAAACAAAACACCTAAGAAACTGCTCAAGAGATTTGTTTACACGCCATCCGTCTGGGGGTGATAAGCACTGCTGAGTTTCTGGGTGACGCCCAGGGTTTTCAGCAGGCAAGTCCAAAACTTGGAAGTGAAAACAGGATCCCTGTCAGAAATGATCACAGAAGGTAATCCGTGAAGTTTCCAGACAAGATTGACAAACAAATCAGCAAGCAGTTCAGCAGAAGGCACACGCTTCAGGGGCACACAATGACATTGTTTGGAAAAATGATCAGTAATAACCCAGATGGCATGAAAACCTTGCGAGGAGGGGAGAGATACGATAAAATCCCATGCAACGACCGACCAAGGACTAGAAGGAACAGGCAAAGGTTGCAGGAGCCCTTGAGGCTTAGATGTGGGCGATTTAGAAATGTTGCAAGTGGCACACTGTTTAATATAAGTTTGCACAGAGGAGTTCAATCCAGGCCACCAAAAAAGGCGGCGAATCGCGTGCAATGTTTTCAAAAACCCAAAATGTCCAGCGGGTTTGGAATCGTGATGACGATGAAGGACATGCGCACGGGCAGCAGGGGGAACGTAGATCCTGGTGCCATAGAAGGGGAGATTGTCAACCCAGGCTATTTTGTCCTTGTTAGCCGGGAGCCAGGAATCTGCGTGCCTGGAATGGAGGATAGCATCCCGGAGAGCAGAGTCACAGAGAGATGAGGCAGAAAGCCTTGATTTTGCCAAGGCGCTAGTAGTTACTTGAGAAGCCAGGGAGGATGCAGGAAATAAAGTTTGGGAGGGAGGGGAGGCAGCAGGGGGTCCTGCAAAACAAGGAAGTTGAGAGAGAGGGTCCGCCAGTTGGTTAGTGCGGCCAGGTTTGAAAACAACTTTAAATCGGAATCTCTGGGAAAACTCAGCCCATCTCGCCTGCTTAGGGGAGAGCTTCTTAGCAGACTGCAAGGCTTGTAAATTCCTGTGATCAGTCCAAACTTCAAAGGGGAGTCGGGCCCCTTCAAGCAAATGACGCCAAGAGGATAGCGCAAAATGAATAGCCCTGGCTTCTTTCTCCCAAACAGGCCAATTAGATTGTTGGGGAGAAAACTTCTTTGAAATTAAAGCACAAGGCTTGAGTGCTCCTGCGGAGTCATGTTGTAAAAGAACGGCTGCCATAGCAAAATCCGAAGCATCTGTTTGCACAATGAATTGCTTCGAGCTGTCAGGGAAAAGGAGTAAAGGCTCAGAAGTAAATTTAGATTTCAATTGTTCAAAAGCTGATTGACATTCAGGGGACCAAGAAAGTCTATGCGGATTGCTTGCAGCCGAGCCTTTAGGTTTCCGTAAAAGGCTAGTGAGCGGAAGCATTATGGTGGCAAAATCCTCAATAAAGTTCCGGTAGAAGTTTGCGAAGCCAAGAAATTGCTGTAGTTGCTTCAATATTTTGGGAATGGGCCATTGCAAGATGGAATTAATTTTTGAAGGGTCCATTTTTAGGGAGCAATCTTGAATCCTGTAGCCCAAGTAATCAAAAGTTTGAGTGTCAAATTGGCATTTAGATAGATTAATCACGAGGTTGTTATCTATCAGACGTTGAAGCACTTCACAGACCAATGAGACATGAGATTCCATGGAATCTGCATAAATTAAAATGTCGTCCAAATAAATCAGAACCCCCTGATACAATAAGTCATGAAAAATGGTGTTCAGAAACATTTGAAACACAGATGGTCCAGATTGTAAGCCAAAAGGAAGAACAGTCCATTTAAAGTTACCGAGCGGAGTTGCGAAGGTGGTAAGCCACTCAGAGTCCGGGTCCATTCTAATTCTATGAAAAGCCTCTTTAAGATCAAGTTTGGTGAAATATTTTCCTTGGACAAGATGGTCCAAACCGGTCCGTATCAGGGGGATGGGATAACAGTTGGAAGAGATAACTCGGTTAATAGCAGAGTAGTTAACTATCAGCCTAGGATCCGCGCTGGGATCTTTTCTCTTTCCGAAGAACACAGGACTCGCCGTGGGGGCTGTGGATGGCTTATAAAGCCACGAGCCAAGTTCTTATTTAGGAACTTCTTGAGAGCAAGGAGTTCTTGTTGGCTCATGGGGTAAATTTTTGGTTTAGGCAGTGTGGCCCCGTCAGCCAATTCCAGCTTACAGTCAAATTCTGTGTGGGGGGGCAATTTGTCAGCCTCCCTTTCATGGAAAGCCTTTTATAAGTCTCGGTAGTGTGAAGGTATTTGTTGCAATTCTTCATGAGAAATAGAAAAGTTTGAATCTGAAGAGGAAAGAGTGCCAGCAGTCCAGTTTATTTGGGGGTTATATTTAGGAAGCCAATCGATTCCCAAGACCAATTTGAACTGCACCGCCTTGGGAACCAGAAAGCGCATGCTGTAATTGTTTTTGCCCATTTGGAATGAGATGGGCTTTGAAATTTTACCAATTACTCCTTCAGTCATTGAGGTCCCATCCATTTGAGTTAATTTGATGGGGCGTTTCAGGGGCTCATAAAGAATTTTTAGATCCTTGGCCAATTTGGGGTGCAACAAGCTTCTGGAGCAACCAGAGTCAATTAGTGCCCTATGTACATGCAAAGTTCCATCTCTGCCAGTAAGCATAACCGTGGTGAAGAAATGGGGAATTTTAGGAGTACTTACAGCTGTTCCCTCTGCCTTCCAGTCATCGCAGTCGTTTTCAGAATCTCCGTCTGTGTCAGATGAGGACAAAGAGGTAGTTTCACCGTCGGGAGCGGAGTCTGCTGTCGCTGCTGCAGGGTCCTTTGAAATGCGTTTAGGCAGTTGCTTGGCAGCCACGGTCTTACGGGGGGTTCTTTATTCCTGGTGTCTGCTCGATCTCCCTTAGTCCCAGCTGGAGCTTGGTTTTCGAGGCAGGTATTGGCGAGGTGACCCGTTTTGCCACAGTTGAAGCACATGCCCAGACGGAGGCGTTTGTTCCGTTCCTCAGTGTTGAGGAAGGTGGAACGGCGAGGTTGTCGTTTTGGCGTGTCTTGTCGTTGTCGGGTCAGCTGAACAGTCTGGGTTATGCCTTCCACTTCAGTAGCTAGTCTGACCCAGCCTAGCAGGGTTTGTGGATTGGCCTGCATTAGGCACCCGTGTAAAATGTCAGGATTTAGTCCATCTTTGTATAATTCAATAAGGATTTCATCATTCCACGGGACTTTGGTGGCCAGGTTTCTGAATTCGCGAGAATATGTTCCCACATCATTCCTGCCTTGTTTCATTCGTTTTAGTTGATATTTGTTTTTTTCCAGTAGGCGAGGGTCTTCAAAGCGTTCGCGCAGATGGTTCATGAAGAGCTGCAGATTTTCAGTTTCGGGGGCGCGTGTGTCATACAGGTTCGCTACCCAGTCAGCTGCCAGTCCTTTCAACCTCTGGCTGAGGTATCGAATTCGGGCCGCATCATCCCAAAAGAGATGGCCATGATCAATCATGAAATTATTTGCCGTAGTCATAAAAAAAGAGTTTCTCCCCCTTCCCATTGAAGGATGCTTTCAGGTCTCCAACATTTCTGAGTAACGGTGGTGCTGGGGCTTGCCCGGCTGGTTGCTGGGGCGGACCAGAGGCGCCTGCCACTGGGACGGCAGCTCGTGGTTCTCGTCCTGGTGTTCTCCCTGCCTGCGAGGGACGGATGCGCATCTCATGTAGCAGGGTCCTGAGTTCCAGTATCTCCTCATCTTTTCTCTCCAGTTCTGTTTCCATGTGGGTTATCTCCTCCAGAAGGGACAGGTCTTTTGCTGAAGTGTCCCATCTAGCAGCCCTTCTGCATTGTCTCAGCGTCATATGTGGCTTCTCTCCCCAGACCCAGGTTTGGCCGCTTGTGGGGGTTTCCATAGCCTCGGTCAAGCGTAATTTTGCCTTGGTATCCATAGGCACTTCAGTCTCTGCAGCTCCATCAGATTCTGCAGATGCTCTCTCTTCTTCAGTAATTGACTGGTCCATCGCTTGGTGCATTTTTGGAAAAGATTCTCGAGCTTTCTGTCAGGAACAGATTCACGCTCACACGTATTCAATAAACTTGATAGAAGATTTATTGAAACATAGCAAGGGATGCTGTCTTACAGACGTCAAAGCTCAAGAATGGGATCTGTTTCCCACACTCTACACTTAAACAGACAGTTTCTCCTGAGATAGTTGTAAAAGGACAAACGACCCCAATCACCATGACTACTATCTGACCAAACGGTTTCTGTGAAATTCCAGCCGGAAGGAATGTTCAGCACCTAGAAATAACCTAACATTCTACTATCACTATTCCCTCAGGCTACTGCCATACAAAAGCAATAAAATGTGGGGGAACCCCGACAATACCCCTAACCCTAACCATAATCCTAACTCTAATTCTAGATCTCACCCTAACTCTAACCCTAGACCTAACCCTAACCCCAACCCTAATCCTACCCTATCCCTACACCTAGCCCTAACCCTAGAATTAACCCTAACCCTAGCTGCAACCCCAACCCTAACTAGAGACTTTGCCCTAAACCTAAACATAGTCTTAACTCAAGCCCTAACGCTAACCCTAACCCTAAACCAAGAACTAACACTGGCCCTAAAACTAACCCTACCCTAACAATACCTCTAACCCTAACCATAATCCTAGCTCTAATTCTACATCTCACCCTTACCCTAACCCTAGCTGTAACCGAGCCCTAAACCTAACCCTAGCCCTAATCCTAACACTAGCCCTAACCCTGATACTAGCCCTAACACTAACCCGAACACTAGCCCTAACCCTAGCAGTAACCCTAACCCTAACCCTAGCTGTAACTCTACCTCTAGCCCTAACCCTAACCCTGATCTTAACCCTAGTCTGAACACTAGCCCTAACACTAAGCCTAATTTTGGACACAAACCTAACAGTAGCCCTAAACCTAATCCTAAACCGAACCCTAAACCGAACGCCTAACCCTAACCCTAACCCTACCCTAGCAGTAACACTGGCTTTAACCCTAACCCTAACCCTAGTGTCAACAATAACCCAAACCCTAACCCTCACCCAACCCTACCCTTTAAGGATAAACTTATCACTAGTCCTAACCCTAACCCTAAGCCTAGCCCTAAGCCTAGCACTAACCTTAACCTTAGCCCTAACCCTAACCCTAACCCAGCCCTAACCCTAACCCTTAACCTACCTAACCCTAACCCTGACCCTAACCCTGACCCTAGCCGTAACCCTAAATGGGATTAGTTTCCCACACTCTACACTTAAACAGACAGTTTCTCTTGAGATAGTTGTAAAAAGGACAAACGACCCCAATCACCATGACTACTATCTGGCCAAACGGTTCCTGTGAAATTCCAGCCGGAAGGAATGTTTGGCACCTGGGAATAACCTAACATTCTACTATCACTATTCCCTCAGGCTACTGCCATACTAAAGCAATAAAATATGGAGGACCCCCGACAGTTAGGGTTAGGCCTAGGGCTAGGGTTAGGCTTAGCTTTAGGACTAGTGTTAAGCCTAGGGGTAGTGTTAGGGCTCAGGTTAGGGTTAGGTTTAGAGTTAGGGTTAGGATTAGGGCTACTGTTAAGGCTAGGGTTAGGCTTAGTGTTAGGGTTAGTGTTAAGGCTAGGGGTAGTGTTAGGGCTAAGGTTAGGGTTAGGGTTAGGTTTGGGATTTGCACTAGGGTTAGGGCTATTACAGTTAGGTTTACGGTTATGGCTAGGGTTAGGGCTAGGCTAAGGGACAAGGTAGGAGTTAAGATTGGGGCTAGAGCTAGGGTTAGGTCTATGGTTACGGCTAGGATTAGGGTTGGTGCTAGGGTTGGGTTTAGGGCTAGTGTTAGGTCTCGAGTTAGGGGTAGGCTTAGGTATAGCATTAGGGCTGGGGTTAGAGTTAGGGTTAGGCTTTGGGTTAGATTGATGGCTAGGATAAGGGTTAGGGCTAGGGTTAGGGTTTAGGTTAAGGCTAGGTTAGTGTTAGTGCTAGGGTTAGGATTAAGGCTAGGGTTAGGGTTAGGGTTAGGGTACGGGTAATGGTTGGGGCTAGACGTAGTGTTAGGGTTATGGTTAGGGCTAGGCTTAGGATTCAGGTCAGAGCTAGAGTTAGGTCTAGAGTTAGGGCTATAGTTAGGGTTGTGGCTGGCGTTAGGGTTAGGGTTAGGTGTAGTGTTAGGGCTAGGGCTTCGGTTGGGGCTAGTATTAGGGTTAGGGTTAGGTTTAGGTCTAGGGCTACGATTAAGGCTAGGGGTAGGATTTTTGCTACGGTTAGGGTGAGGTCTAGGTTTAGCGTTACAGCTAGGGTTACCATTAGGGTTAGGGCTAGGTATAGGGTTTGCGTTAGGGCTATGGTTAGGGTTAGGGTTAGGGCTAGAGCTAGGTTTACAGCTAGGGTTAGGATTAGGGATAGGGATAGGGTTAGTGCTAGGGTTAGGGTTAGGGCTTAGGGCTAGGGTTATGGCTAGGGCTAGGGTTAAGGCTAGGCTTAGGTCTAGGGTTAGGGTTAGGTCTAAGGTTAAAGTTAGAGTTAATGTTTGGGATAGGATTAAGGCATAGGATTAGGGCTAGTGTTAGTTCTAGGTTTAGGTTAGGGGTAGGGGTAGGTCTAGGTTTAGGGCTAGGGTTAGGGTTGGGGCTAGGGTTAGACTTAGCGTTAAGGCTAGTGTTAAGGCCAAGGTTAGGGTTAGGGCCAGGGTTAGGGTTTTGATTTGGGCTGGGTTTAGCGCTTTTTTAGGGTTAGGGTTAGGGTTAGCTACAGGGTTTTGACTAGGGTTAGAGTTCGGGCTACAGTTAGGGTTAAGGTAGGGGTTAAGTTTGGGGCCAGAGCTAGAGTTAGGTCTACATTTATGGCTAGGGTTAGGGTTGGTGCTAGGGTTAGGATTAGGGCTAGTGTTAGGTTTAGGGGTAGGGTTAGGGTTAGGATTCAGGTTTGGGTTAAGCCTAAGGTTAGGGTTAGGGCTAGGGTTAGGGTTAGGGTTAACGTTAGGGTTAGCTCTAGAGTTAGGGTTAGGGTTCTTGCTTGGGTTATGGCTAGGGTTAGTTATAGAGATAGGTTTAGTGTTGGGTGGTGTTAGGGCTAGGGCTAGGGTTAGGTTAAGGCTACTGTTAGGGTTAGGGATAGGGTTAGGATTGGGGCTAGGGCTAGGGTTATGTCTAGGGTTAGAGCTGGAGTTAGGGTTGTGGCCAGGTTTAGGGATAGGGTTAAAGTTAGAGTTACAGTTAGGGCTAGCGTTAGGGCTAGGATTAGGGTTAGATTTACTTTTGGGGCTAGGGTTAGGGGTAGGGTTAGGGCTAGTGTTCGTGCTAGTGTTAAGGTTGGGATTAGGGTTAGGTCTCAGTTTAGGGCTACGGTGAGGGTTGGCGCTACGGTTAGTCTTAGCGTTAGGGCTAGTGTCAAGGCTAGGGCTAGGGTTAGGGCTACGGTTAGGTTTAGGATTTGAGCTAGGGTTATCGGTAGGGTTAGGGTTAGCTCGACGGTTATGGCTAAGGTTAGATTTAGGGCTATTGTCAGGGTTAAGGTAGGGGTTAAGATTGGGGCTAGAGCTTGGGTTAGGTCTATGGTTACAGCTAGGGTTAGGTTTGGTGCTAGGGTTAGGGTTAGGGCTAGTGTTGTGCTAGGGTTAGGGTTCGGGTAGGTGCTTGGGTTAGGGTTAGGATTAGGGTTATGGCCACTGTTAGGGCTAGGGTTTGAGCTAGGGTTAGGGTTAGGGTTAGGTCTAGGGTTAGGTCTAGGGATAGGGATAGGGTTAGAGTTGGGGCTAGGTTTAGTGTTAGGGTGAGGGTTAGATCTAAGGTTGGTTCTAGAGTTACGGTTATGGTTAGGGTTATCTCTAGAGTTAGGGCTACGGTTAGGGTTAGGGTTAGGGCCAGGTTTAAGGTTACGCTTAGCGTTAGGGATTTGGGAAAGGGTTAGGTCTAGAGTTAGGGTTCACTTTTGTCTTAGGGCTAGGGTTAGGGTTAGTGTTAGGGCTATACTTAGGGCTAGGGTAGTGATAGGTTTAGGCTTAGTTCTAGGGTTATGGCTAGGGTTAGGGTTAGGGCTAGGGTTAGGGTTAGGGCTATGGTTAGGACTAGGTTTAGGGCTAGGGTTATGGTTAGGTTAGGGGTTATGTTTGGGGCTAGGGTTAGGTTTAGTTCTAGGCTTAGGTCTAAGGTTAGGGTTAGGGTAGTGTTAGGGTTAGGGATAGGGATAGGGCTTAGGGCTAGGTTTAGGCCTAGTGATAGTGGTAGTGTTAGGATTAGGGTTAGGGCTATGTTTAGGGCTGGGGTTAGGGCTAGGACTAAGGTTAGGGTTATTGCTTGGGTTGGGTTAGGGCTGGGTTAGGGCGAGGGTTAGGGTTAGAGTTACGACTAGGATTAGGGCTAGGTTTAGGGCCAGAACTAGGGTTATGGCTAGGGATACGGCTAGGGTTAGTGTTAGAGCTAGGGTTGGAGTGAGGGTTAGTGTTAGGGCTGGGGTTCAGGGCTAGGCCAAGGCCTAGGGTTAATGCTCGGGTTATAGCTATCATTAGGGTTAGGGTTAGAGCTGGGGTTCGGGCTACGGTTAGGGTTAAGGTTAGGGCTGATGTTTGGGCTAGGGTTAGTGTTAAGGTTAGGGCTAGGTTTAGGGCTAGAGTTTGGTCTATGGTTACCGTTAGCGTTTCGGCCAGGTTTCGGGCTAGGGTTAGAGCTATGGCTAAGGTTAGGGTTAGGGTTAGTGTTAGGGCTGGCACTACAGTTAGGGTCAAAGTTAGGGTTTGTGTTACAGCTGGGGTTAGGGGTAGGGCTAGGGCTAGGGCTATGGTTAAGATTAGAATAAAGGCTAGGGTTAGGACTAGTGTTCAGGATAGGTTTCGGGTTAGCTTTAGGATTAGAGCTAGGGCTCGGGCTTATGGATAGGATTAAGACTAGGAGTAGTGGTAGTTTTACGGCTATGGTTAGGGTAAGAGCCTAGGGGTAGGGTTAGGGCTTGGTTTAGGGTTAGAGCTAGGATGGGGCTAGGGCTTTTGATAGGGTTAGGACTAGGGTTAAGTTTAGAGTTAAAGGTTAGGACTAGGGTGAGGGTTAGGGTTGGGGTTGCTGTTGGGACTATGGTTAGGGTTAGGGCTAGGTTTAGGTTTAGGTTTAGGGTTAGTTTTAGGGCTAGGTTAATTTCTAGGTTTCGGGCTACGGTGAGGGTTGGGTCTAGAGTTAGGCTTAGCGTTAGGGCTAGTTTTAATGCTAGGGTTAGTGTTACGTCTAGGTTTAGGATTAGGGCTACAGTTTTGGCTACAGGTAGGGTTAGTTTTGTGGTTAGGAATAGGGTTAGGGTTCGCGTTAGGGCTAGGGTTAGGGCCAGGATTAGTGTTAGGGTTAGGGCTAGGGTTAGGGTTAGAGTTGGAGCTAGGGCTAGTGTTATGGCTAGGGTTTGGGTTATGTTAGGGTTACGGTTAAGGTTGGGCCTTGGGTTAGGGTGAGCGTTAGGTTTAATGTTAGTGCTAGGGTTAGGGTTAGGGTTACGGCTAGGGTTAGGGCTAGAGTTAGGGTTAGGGTAAGGTTTAAGTATTTTTTTTTTAGGCTTAAGTAATTTTATTAAAATTTTAACATCCTACAAAGACATCTGCCTATTACAAAATCAAAGTACAATGTAAAAAAAGGAATGTTGCTGTTCATTCACCAGGTGAGTCTCTTGTAAAACCACCACATCGTGCGGCATCATTGCCAGCAGGGGAAAAATCTCCTTTTGTCTCTCAGCCATCCTCTGGCCTCTCACGTTCCAGGTGGTAATTCTGAGGGACACCATTTTTTGTTTTTGTTTTTTGTTGTTTTTGCAAAGAGATTTAAATTCTAAACTATCAGAGAAGCAGGTGATAATTCCAAGATTAACAATAAAAATAACCTTATTAAAACCAACCTGATTAAAAATAACCTTATTAAAAACAGGTTCATTTTCTCTCCCAAACAAGGATTGGTTTTGAAGTAACATCTCCTAATTCAATCGTATAATATAATGGCAAATCATTGTTTTGTTAGCTTCCAAACCAGCACAGACCACTCCACCGAAAACTACTCAGTCCGGTTCAATCTCCAAGCTCTCCAGCTCTCTGGCCTCCCTATCCCTCTGCTTCACTGGTTCTAACTGGTTCCTCTCTACCTCCTCCGGCAAACCCGAAGGTGTAGTCTCACTAATATGGGATAGGTTTGGAATGGTCGGGGAAACAAGGGATGATGAAGTGGACACCGAGCCATCCAGGTCAGGAGGGCGGGATGGAAGAGGGCAGGGGAGGGCATCAGGAGGTCCGGGGTAGGGAGGGGGTGGCAATGGAGGGGGGAAACAGAGACCCGACTCAGCATCGGGAGGCCTCATCAATCTGTTATAAAGTTCTTGAATACAAACTTCTACTTCTTCTGAAAACAACAGCAGTGAAGTTACCGACTCCTCGCCAAATGTCTCCTCCATCACAATCTCTGTCACCATCTCTTCAGGCAAGCCCTCAGGACTCCCACCCAACAGTAGCACCGCCTGTCCCTCTACTACTGACTCTCCACTTCCCACCATCTTTCCTTGATTTACTTTGCTCACTTTCCTGGTCTACCACCTGATTCCTCACCTCTCCATGCCTTTTTCTCCTTGGACTCCTGGGCTCCTTGGGCTCCTTTGTCCCTTTGCTCCCCCTGCCTGTTTAGGTTGTCTGTCTCCCGTCCCCTCAACAGCCACCAACAATTCTCTATCACTGAATTCCTTAGGGACTGACCCAGTCTCTTCCTCAACTCTTCTCTCCTCTTCTGCAAGAACATAGAACCTATTATGAACCCTAACTGCCTCTTCTCTCTCTTTCTCCTTTCTCTGTGGGTTTCCATCTATTCTTCCCACACCCCTCCCTGGTACTATGTTCCATTCGGAATCTTTTCCTTCTTTCACTGTCTCATGCTGTCTGTTCTCCAGTAGAGGTCCTGGACCATGGTTACTCTTTTCTGTTTTCTTACCTCTCGACAGGTTGCAACTCCTCTCCCCTGCCTCTCAAGGCGTCCCTCAGGAGTCTTGTCTATTCCTCGGACTGAGTTCTTTCTTTCCCCATTCTGGCTACTTGTTGGGCCTTCTGAAAGACTTTGGCATCTTGCTGGTTGTAATAGGCCTGGGGACACCAATAATAAGTGTGTCCCAATTCACCACAAAAGTCGCACCTGATGCTGCTATGACAGGCCACTGTCGGATGGCCCCTGGCACCACAGCAGGAGCACAAAGGAGTGGTGCATAAACGCCTCTGGTGATCGTAAGACCCAAAGTGGAAACAAGCCTGAGGCTGGCTGCTATATCTGGTGATCCCCCATCGACCCCCAGGAAAAAGTACTTGGGTATCTTTCCGTGCCTATATTCAGGGTCCTCATTCTTAAAAGAAACCACACACCTATATTCTCCAGTCCAATAACCCTGCTCGTCTTCCTTCTTATCAGGTCGCGACAAAATGGTAGTGTATTTAGACACCCACCATGTACATCCTGAGCGGGGATGGTGGTGGTTCTGAAACTTATGGTCAAGACCTTTGTATCCCCCCTAAATAGCGGGACCATCTCATATTCCATCAACAACTCTGGGCTCAAACGTTTCACCGTTTTGCACTTCATCCAGAACTCTCTGTAGACCTTTTCAGAAGGTAAACAAACATCGATTTCCCTAGACCCTGGTAATTGAATCACTGCCACAATATCCTCTCTAGGGGCATCCAAAGTATCCCTAAGGAGCCTCTTTGAAATATAAGCCCTGGATCCTCTCTCTGGGTCTGACCCCAGATATCTGAAGCACACAACATAGCACATTCTAGGGTTCCTGACAGCTTCCTCTTCCATCAAGCCTGAAATATTGGATGGTCCAGCAGTGCCAGTGCCCCGCCCTGCTATGCTAGCATACGTCCTGTCTTCTCTTTGTTCCTGTGGTTTGCCACCAGTCCTCCCACCAGGCAGTCCAGGTGGCAAAGCAGAAGGTCCATGAGGTGCCTCCTCTTGGGTGTCATAACCACGTGTATCATCTCCCTCCCTCTCCTTTCTGTGTCTGTCTGGTGGAGGGTTGAGACTTACACCTTTCCCCTTTGATGTCACATTAGTTTCAGAGTCCATTTTAGGCCTTGTCAGAAAACGGCCATTACCGGAGGCATCCGCATCTTCGAATAACCTCTTCAGCCGTGCCCCCGGCTCCCTAGTTCTCATCTCGGTCATCAAAAGGGGGTTGTTCTTGTTGCAAAATAAGGGGGGGGAAACAACTGTGGAAATCAAAAGCCCGCTTCATTCTTGCCTGTACTTAGGGAGTTAAGTAAAATAAACACTCCTGAAGCCAAACTAGCAATTTAACTGCGTTTATTGCAGAATATAAAGCAAGCCAATCAAGTGACAGGAGAATGAAACATTCTGTCTAAGACAAAAAGCAAAGAAGAAGAATGATCTCTTTCACAAAGCTTGCTGTTATATGGTAAGCTACAAAAACATGAAACCAGGAAAACAAGCATGAATAACAACTGATAGCTATAACAAAGCCGTGTTCCAGAACACACATGAAAACACAGCTGTGCCCGTTCCGGGCAGGCAGATAACACGGCAGCACACATTACAGCAAAACATTCCCAAGGGAACTTGCAAGACAGGCTTAGTCAAAACAACATTTAGAAGCAGTTTACTTTCTCATACAGTGAGGTGTGAAATTGTGAAGCAAGGAGTTTATTACATGTTCACATAATGCAACACTCCCCTACTCCTTGCAGAACAAGTTTCAGCCACATATTTTAGCCACTAAGGACTGGAGGCACCCTTAACCCCAGCTTGTTTACGAGCTGACCAAATGCATCAGCAGATACTGGCTTAGTGAACACATCAGCCAAATTTCTCTCTGACGGCACATAAGTGAGAGACACTTTCCCTTCTTGTAAGTACTGCTTCACATTATGAAATCTGATGTCAATGTGTTTTGAACGAGAAGAAATTCTATCAGATACTGTCATTTGAATACAGGCCTGAGAATCACAAAACATTTGCACTGGTAAAGGAACAGAAACCTGCAAATCTTGCAGTAATTGTATAAACCACACTAACTCAGTACAGAGTGCAGACAGACTCACAAATTCTGCCTCTGTTGAAGACAAAGCCAGACAAGACTGTTTTTTTGGTTTTCCAGTCAATTACCACTCCACTGTATTTGATAACATAACCTGATGTGCTTTTGCGATCTGAGACATCCTCTGCAAAATCACTATCAGAGAAACAGACAAGTTCAGGCACTTGTTCAGGAAGAATGCACAGACAATACTCCAAGGAACCTTTTAGGTACCTTAGCACTCTTTTCACACCCTGCCAATGATACTGGGTAGGCTTAGCACATGCTCTGCCCAATATGTTGACACTCAGAGCAATGTCAGGCCAGCAGGTACCAGCTAAGTACAAAAGACTCCCAATGACAGATTGATACAGGTGTGTGTCTGGAAACAATTCAACACCAATGTTTTTCACAAACCCAGGTACCATAGGCGTTTTTACAGCCTTGCAGTCAGACATCATGCATTTTTCCAACAACTTCACAACCTTTTGTTTCTGACACAGCAGAAAACCATTTTTGACTTTTTGTACCTCAATTCCAAGAAAGTTTTGAACTGGCCCCAGGTTCTTGACCTGAAACTTCTTGCCTAGTTCTTTTTCAAACATTTGTGCTTGTTTTTGTGTAGCAGTGACCAAACACAAATCATCCACATATGCAAGGAGAATTTCCAAACTCTCACCTTTCCCCTGGATATATACACAGGGATCTGCAACACTTTGTTTGAATCCACACACCTGCAGGGCGTTGTGTAAACATAAATTCCAACACCTGGCTGACTGTTTAAGTCCATACAGAGATTTTTTTAAGTGCCAGACCTCAGTCTCTCTTCCTTCAACTACAAACCCATCAGGCTGGAGCATATATACATTTTCCTCCAAATCAGCATTAAGATAGGCAGTAGTGATATCAAAGTGTATGAGCACAGCGTTTCTTTGAGCTGCCAGGGACAACACCAACCTGATAGACTGTGCTTTCACAGTCGGGGAGAAGGTTTGATCAAAATCTGTTTGTAGAAATCCACGCGCGACAAGATGCACTTCGTGTTTCACTTGCCCATCAGCAGAGGTCTTTAGCATGTAAACCCATTTGCTGTCAATTGGTTTCACACCCTTTGGCAATTCACACAGAGAATATACATTGTGCTGAACAATGGAATCCATTTCACTTTGCATAGCATCCCACCAAGGCTCTGCCTCCTGTTCAGGCAATTTTTCAACATCAGCAAAACACTCAGGTTCACAGTTTACAGCACACACACAAACTGTTAGAGACTCAGGGGAAAAACGTTTAGGTGGAATGCCTTTTGTTTTTCTTTTTGACCGTCTGGGGATGGGTCGACTCTGTGAGGAATCATCCCTTTCCTCAGCACTGCGAGACCTTTTCACTGAGTATTTGCGTTCTCTCTCCTCTGTGCGAGGCTCTGCCACATCGCTCACAGCTCTTCCCCTCCGCATGTCTCCCTCCTCTGTTTTAATCCTTGAGGAACTGGGAGCGGAGGCTGAAGGCTGACTTGGCTGAGGAGGAGGCAGACCAGCCACAGGGAGGAGAATTTCAGAAGCTGCCTGAACACGCACCCAGTTTGCATGTTCCTCAAAAGAGGCATTTCTGGACACAACACAGGAATTGCCACCAGCATGAAAACGATACCCTTTGCAATTGGGCTCATAGCCAACAAAACGCAAACGCTGGGCTTTTGGTTCCCCCTTTTTCCTTTGACTCTTGGGGATGTGGACCCAAGCAAAACTCCCAAACACCTTCATGTGTGCAATGGAAGGTTGTTTATCAAACAAACACTCATAGGGAGTTGCATTAACCACTGAACTCCAAAGCCTGTTGTGTATGTAGCAGGCAGTCAAAACTGCTTCACCCCAAAAACTCAGAGGCAAGTCTGCATCACATAGCAGACTGTGCATCAGAGTCTGAAGGACCCCTGCATTGCGCTCAGCCACTGCATTTTGGTGGGGAGAATAGCTGGCAGTTGTCCTGTGAATGATCCCTTTCTTTTTAAACCACTGTTGCATGCTTTCCGACAGGAATTCTGCTCCCCTATCGGTTTGCAACTTTTGAAGAGAGTAACCAAACTGCCTCTCAACCAGGGAACACCAGTTCTTGAGAACTTGACACACATCAGACTTTTGTTTCAACAATTAGCAGAAAATGTACCTGCTATAGTCATCTACTAGGATGGCGAAAAATCTGCCCCCCGAGTGAGGGCTTACTGAGAGGGCCCACGATGTCACAGTGTACCAACTGAAATGGGGCAGCTGGCACACAGGAACTGACCCTTGGTGCCGGAAGATGTTTGGATTTGGCTTGCTTGCAAATTGCACAGTCAAGGAAAACACTACAAGACTTTAAAGAACACCCTTTACAACAACCAGCCAGCTTTTTTAACACAGGAAAGCTTGCATGCCCCATACGCCGATGGAGAAGATGAATGCATTCATTGTGCTGTGCAACATTCCCATACACATTACACACAGTGTGATTTGGCTCAAGAAAGAACAGTCTTTCTTTCCGTGTAGCCACAGCACACACTACCCCATCTTTGAGTATTTTGCCCTGCTTTCCAAAGAACTCAACCTTAAACCCAGACTCTGTCAGTTGCCCCACAGATAGCAGACAGAAATCAAGAGAGGGCACAAACAAAACATTTTTCAAACACATGTTAAGTGCTGGAACAAAAGCTATACCTTCACCACGAACTTCAACTTTTGTACCATCTGCTAATGTCACTTTTGAAATGCTGGCGGAGACCAGACTGTCAAATAAATCTTCTGAATTGATGAGATGTTGAGAACAGCCACTATCAAGAAGCCAGATAATGTCCTCTGCTTCTGGAGCATCTTCTGAAACAGCAACAGCAACACACAGACGCCCTCTGGCTTGACCTCCTCTGCCTCTGCCATGGCCCCTGGAACCGGCCCCTCTGAAACTTTGCTCCCCTTGCCTCAGGAGCAGGCAATCACACTTAAGATGAGAAGCAGACCCACAGCGAAAACATCTCCTCACGGCATGGGCTCGTACCAGCCCCTCCTTCCTGGAATCAGCAGCCGGAGAACTCTTCTTCCCGGAGCAGGCTTCTGCAGCTGAAGCTGTGTGAGTGGGAGGCGCCGCATTCCTTGCTCGCTTCTCTTCCTCCTCCAACAGCCGGGCAGACACTAGGGAGACAGCCAAATCCCGTTCTGGCATGGACTGGAGTGAAGACACCACGAGTTCCCAGGAAACATCGAGGGAATTCAGGATACAAAACACCTTGTCACTCTCAGGCAAAACTTTGCCTCTCTCCCGGAGTGACGAAAATAACTCTGAAAAATCTGCCAGATGCTGCCTCATTGGGACACCTGGGGCCCATTTCGTATTGTAAAGTCTAAAAGACAAGGCATGCTTGGCTGCTGCACTTTGACTGAGGTACAGATCTTGTAATTTCACCCAGGCTTCACGAGGAGTGTTAAGATCCCTGATATACGTGAGCTGGTCATCTTCCACAGCCAGGAAGAGAATTGACATGGCACGTCTCGTTGCTGCTGCTACCTCAGCTGCTGTACCTTGCAGTGAGACGGGGGCTGTGAACACGCCCCAAAGCCCCTCAGCTTGCAAATACTTTTCCATGCGAGCTGACCACGCAAGGTAATTCGAAGCATTTAGCTTGACAAGGGGCAAACCCCCAGGCGCCACTTGAGCCATGGTACAAACAGCTCAAAAACCTTTTAAAAAACACTCCTCAGCAGGCATAACTTGAAGCGAGACTCAGAGCAAGGGTCGATGGATCGAAACCATCCTCTGCTACCATGTTGCAAAATAAGGGGGGGGAAACAACTGTGGAAATCAAAAGCCCCCTTCATTCTTGCCTGTACTTAGGGAGTTAAGTAAAATAAACACTCCTGAAGCCAAACTAGCAATTTAACTGCGTTTATTGCAGAATATAAATCAAGCCAATCAAGTGACAGGAGAATGAAACATTCTGTCTAAGACAAAAAGCAAAGAAGAAGAATGATCTCTTTCACAAAGCTTGCTGTTATATGGTAAGCTACAAAAACATGAAACCAGGAAAACAAGCATGAATAACAACTGATAGCCATAACAAAGCCGTGTTCCAGAACACACATGAAAACACAGGCAGATAACACGGCAGCACACATTACAGCAATACATTCCCAAGGGAACTTGCAAGACAGGCTTAGTCAAAACAACATTTAGAAGCAGTTTAATTTCTCATACAATGAGGTGTGAAATTGTGAAGCAAGGAGTTTATTACATGTTCACATAATGCAACAGTTCTGTTCTCCATGAGGGAAAGAAACACCCAAATCGGCAGCATCTTCCATTGAGGTCCCCCCGCCCCCCATCCTGACCAAGCCCATCTCTTTGCTCTCCCACACCAAACCCATTTCCACCCTCTCCAGCCACCAGTCCCACTTCTGTATCCACTCTATCTCCCCAAGCTGGCTCCCGTCTCGGTTTCTTGCTCACTCTAGCAGAGACCCTCCAGTCAAGGTCGGAATCGCTGATGTCACTCAAAGTCCCTCTAAGTCCTACATTTCCCGCACCTTCCCGTTGTACATTGCTTCCCATCCAAACCTATCCCATATTAGTGAGACTACACCTTCGGGTTTGCCGGAGGAGGTAGAGAGGAACCAGTTAGAACCAGTGAAGCAGAGGGATAGGGAGGCCAGAGAGCTGGAGAGCTTGGAGATTGAACCGGACTGAGTAGTTTTCGGTGGAGTGGTCTGTGCTGGTTTGGAAGCTAACAAAACAATGATTTGCCATTATATTATACGATTGAATTAGGAGATGTTACTTCAAAACCAATCCTTGTTTGGGAGAGAAAATGAACCTGTTTTTAATAAGGTTATTTTTAATCAGGTTGGTTTTAATAAGGTTATTTTTATTGTTAATCTTGGAATTATCACCTGCTTCTCTGATAGTTTAGAATTTAAATCTCTTTGCAAAAACAACAAAAAACAAAAACAAAAAATGGTGTCCCTCAGAATTACCACCTGGAACGTGAGAGGCCAGAGGATGGCTGAGAGACAAAAGGAGATTTTTCCCCTGCTGGCAATGATGCCGCACGATGTGGTGGTTTTACAAGAGACTCACCTGGTGAATGAACAGCAACATTCCTTTTTTTACATTGTACTTTGATTTTGTAATAGGCAGATGTCTTTGTAGGATGTTAAAATTTTAATAAAATTACTTAAGCCTAAAAAAAAAATTACTTAAACCTTACCCTAACCCTAACCCTAGCCCTAACCCTAGCCGTAACCCTAACCCTAACCCTAGCACTAACATTAAACCTAACGCTCACCCTAACCCAAGGCCCAACCTTAACCGTAACCCTAACATAACCCAAACCCTAGCCATAACACTAGCCCTAGCTCCAACTCTAACCCTAACCCTAGCCCTAACCCTAACACTAATCCTGGCCCTAACCCTAGCCCTAACGCGAACCCTAACCCTATTCCTAACCACAAAACTAACCCTACCTGTAGCCAAAACTGTAGCCCTAATCCTAAACCTAGATGTAACACTAACCCTAGCATTAAAACTAGCCCTAACGCTAAGCCTAACTCTAGACCCAACCCTCACCGTAGCCCGAAACCTAGAAATTAACCTAGCCCTAAAACTAACCCTAAACCTAAACCTAAACCTAGCCCTAACCCTAACCATAGTCCCAACAGCAACCCTAACCCTAACCCTCACCCTAGTCCTAACCTTTAACTCTAAACTTAACCCTAGTCCTAACCCTATCAAAAGCCCTAGCCCCATCCTAGCTCTAACCCTAAACCTAGCCCTAACCCTACCCCTAGGCTCTTACCCTAACCATAGCCGTAAAACTACCACTACTCCTAGTCTTAATCCTATCCATAAGCCCGAGCCCTAGCTCTAATCCTAAAGCTAACCCGAAACCTATCCTGAACACTAGTCCTAACCCTAGCCTTTATTCTAATCTTAACCATAGCCCTAGCCCTAGCCCTACCCCTAACCCCAGCTGTAACACAAACCCTAACTTTGACCCTAACTGTAGTGCCAGCCCTAACACTAACCCTAACCCTAACCTTAGCCATAGCTCTAACCCTAGCCCGTATGTTTTTTTTTTTCTGAAGGGGGACAGGATGTCGGGTTCCCCCACATTTTATTGCTTTTGTATGGCAGTAGCCTGAGGGAATAGTGATAGTAGAATGTTAGGTTATTTCTAGGTGCTGAACATTCCTTCCGGCTGGAATTTCACAGAAACCGTTTGGTCAGATAGTAGTCATGGTGACTGGGGTCGTTTGTCCTTTTACAACTATCTCAGGAGAAACTGTCTGTTTAAGTGTAGAGTGTGGGAAACAGATCCCATTCTTGAGCTTTGACGTCTGTAAGACAGCATCCCTTGCTATGTTTCAATAAATCTTCTATCAAGTTTATTGAATACATGTGAGCGTGAATCTGTTCCTGACAGGTATCGTGATTGTAGGGTTAGTTTTAGGGCCAGTGTTAGTTCTAGGATTAGGGCTATGGTTAGGGCTGTTCGTCGTGTTCAGCTTAGGGTTAGTTCTAAAGTTAAGGCTAGGGTTAGGGTTAGGGCTAGTGTTAGTGCTAGAGTTAGGGTTAGGGTTAGGGTTAGTGTTCGTTTTAGGGCTGGGGTAAGGGTTAGTGTTAGGGGCAGGGGTAGGGCTATCGTTAGGGTTAGTGTTAGGGTTAGGTTTCAGTTTAGCGTTAGGCATAGAACTAGGGCTGAGGCTTAGGAATAAGATTAGGGTTAGGTGTATTGAAAGGACTAAGGTTATGGCTAGGGTTAGGGTTATTGCTTGTTTGGGCTTAGGGGTAGTGTTAGGGCTAGGGTTAGGGCTAGGGTTAAAGCTAGTGTTACTGCTAGGGATAGAGTTATTGTTAGGTTTAGGCACTAGGTTTAGGGTTAGGTTTAGGGTTAGGTTTAGGGCTACTGTTAGGGTTGTATCTAGAATTAGGCTTAGCGTTAGGGCTAGTGTTCAGACTACAGTTAAGGTCAGGGTTAGGGTTAGGGCTAGAGGTAGAGTTACAGCTAGGGTTAGGGTTAGGCCTAGCGATAGGGTTAGCACAAGTTTTAGGGCTTAGTTCTAGGGTCAGGACTAGTATTAGGCCTAGTTTTAGGCTTAGGGCTTGGGGCTAGGGTTAGGGCTAGTGTTATAGTTCCTGTTGGGAATGGATTAGGGTTAGGATTAGGGCTAGTTTCAGCTTTAGGTTTAGGGTTATGGTTAGGAGTAGGGTTGGGGTAGGGTTAGGGCTTGATTTAGTGCTAGGGTTAGGGTTGGAGCTAGGGCTAGTATTAGGTCTAGTGTTAGGGCTAGGGTTAGGGTTAGAATCAGGGCTAGGTTTAGGGTTATGACTAGGGTTAGGATTGGGGTTAGCGTTAGGGTTAGGGTTAGGTCTAGGTGAGCACTAGAGTTAGGGTTGTGGCTAGCGTTACGGTTATGGATACGTCTAGGTTTAGGGCTAGGACTAGGGTTAGGGTTAGGGTTAGGGTTAGGGCTAGGGCTAGGGTTAAGGCTATTGTCATTGCTAGGGTTAGGTTTAGAGTTAGGGTTAGGGCTCGGGTTCGAGTTACAGCTAGGTTTACGGCTAGGATTAGCGCTAAGGTTAGGGTTTCTGTTAGGGTTACGGTTAGGAGTAAGGTTAGGGTTAGCGCTAGGGTTAACGTTAGGGTTAGGGTTTATTCCTAGGGTTAGGACTAGGATTAGGCTTAGGTTTAGGGTTAGTTCTTAGGGCTAGGGTTAGGGCCAAAGTTAGGGCTAGGTTTAGGGCTAGGGCTAGGGTTAAGTTTGGATTTAGGGCTTGTGTTACTTCTAGCGGTAGTGTTAGGGCTAGATTTACGGTTAACATAGGGGTTAAGTTTGGGGCTAAAACTACGGTTAGGTCTACGGTTACAGCTAGGGTTTTGGTTGCTGCTTGGGTTAGGGCTATGGTTCGGGCTAGGGTTAGGATTAGAATCATAGAATCATAGAATCATAGAAATGTAGAGTTGGAAGAGACCACACGGGCCATCCAGTCCAACTCCCTGTCATGCAGGAACACCCTCAAAGCACTCCCGACAGATGGCCATCAAGCCTCTGCTTAAAAACCTCCAAGGTAGGAGACTCCACTACTCTCCGAGGCAGCAGATTCCACTGCCGGACAGCCCTGACTGTCAGGAAGTTCTTCCTGAGGTTCAGGTGGAATCTCCTTTCCTGCAGCTTGAATCCATTGCTCCTTGTCCTGGTTTCTGGAGCAGCAGAAAACAAGCCCCCTCCTTCCTCTACGTGGCATCCCTTCAAATATTTAAACATGGCTATCATGTCCCCTCTTAACCTCCTTTTCTGCAGACTAAACATACCCAGCTCTCTCAGTCTATCCTCATAGGGCATGTTTTCCAGGCCTCTCACCATTTTGGTCACCCTCCTCTGGACTTGCTCCAGCTTGTCAATATCCTTCTTGAATTGGGGTGCCCAGAACTGGACACAGTATTCAAGATGGGGTCTAACCAAAGCAGAGTAGAGTGGTACCAGTACCTCCCTCGATCTAGACACCATACTCCTGTTGATGCAGCCGAGAATTGCATTGGCTTTCTTGGCTGCCACATCACACTGCTGACTCATGTTCAGCTTGTGGTCTATGAAGACTCCTAGATCCCTTTCACACGTACTGCTATCCAGCCACGTGTCCCCCATCCTATATTTCTGTATTCCATTATTTCTGCCTAAGTGTAGGACCTTACATTTCTCTCTGTTGAATTTCATTTTGTTCGCCCTGGCCCAGCTCTCCAATCTATCCAGGTCATTTTGAATTTTGATCCTGTCCTCTGGCATATTAGCAACCCCTCCCAATTTGGTGTCATCTGCAAATTTGATGAGCATGCCCTCTATTCCTTCATCTAAGTCATTGATAAAAATATTGAACAGCACTGGGCCCAGGACAGAACCTTGTGGCACCCCACTAGTCACTTCTCTCCAGGATAAAAAGCAGCCATCCGTGATCACCCGTTGGGTTCGGTCGGTCAACCAATTACATATCCAATTAGCAGTAGCCCTGTCTAGCCCACATTTTACTAGCTTCGATGCAAGAATGTCATGGGGAACTTTGTCAAAGGCCTTACTGAAATCGAGATATGCTACATCCACAGCATTCCCTTCATCTATCAAGCTAGTAACTCTATCATAAAAAGAGATCAGATTAGTCTGGCATGACTTATTTTTGAGAAATCCATGTTGACTTCTCGTGATTATTGCGTTGTTTTCTAAATGATTAGAAACTGAACGCTTAATGATCTGCTCCAGGATCTTTCCGGGTACCGATGTCAGGCTGACTGGGCGATAATTATTTGGGTCCTCTTTCTTTCCCTTCTTGAAGATGGGGATAACATTTGCTCTCTTCCAATCTGCTGGAACTTCTCCTGTCCTCCAAGATTTCTCAAAAATTATAGCAAGCGGTTCCGAAATGACCTCTGCCAGCTCTTTTAATATCCTAGGATGCAATTCATCTGGCCCTGGAGACTTGAATTCATCCAATGCGGCCAGGTATTCCTGTACCACCTCTCTACTTATTAAGTGCCTCATTTCCTCTGCTTCCTCCCCTGCTCCCCTACCGCCAGGTTGAGTGCTTGTATCCTTCTGGGAAAATACGGAGGCAAAGAAGGTGTTAAGTAGCTCTGCCTTTTCTCTCCCCCCTGTGAGTAATTCGCCATCTTCTCTGCGTAGCGACCCTACTGTCTCCTTCTTTTTCCTTTTGCTGCGGACATATTTAAAAAAACCCTTTTTATTGTTTTTAATGTCTCTGGCCAGCCTAAGTTCGTTCTGTGCTTTAGCCTTTCTGACCTCCTCCCTACATCTCCTGGCTACTTGCTTAAATTCTTCTTTGGTGGTTTCCCCCTTCTTCCATTTCCTATACGTGTTTCTCTTAACTCTTAGCTCAGCTGAGAGTTCTTTAGTCAACCATTCTGGTTTCTTCAGATGCCTTCCATTTTTCCTCCTTATTGGCACAGTTTTAGACTGTGCCGTCAGTATCTCCTTTTTAAGGAACTCCCATGCCTCCTGAACTCCTTTCCCTTTCACTATTCCTGACCACGGAATTCCAGCCAGCAGCTCCCTAAGTTTACAGAAGTCCGCTTTTTTAAAATCTAAGACGAGTGTCTGGCTACCCTTATCTTCTCCTTCCCACTGAATGCTAAATTCCAACAGGGCATGGTCACTCCCCCCTAAAGATCAACCACTTCTACCTCATTCACAAGGTCATCCCTGTTGGTCAAGACCAGATCTAGAATATTTGATCCCCTTGTGGCCTCTTCCACCTTCTGGACCATGAAGTTGTCTGCAAGACAAGCAAGAAACTTGCTGGACCTTGCTGTCTTGGCAGAGTTTGACTGCCAGCATATATCTGGGTAATTGAAATCTCCTATTATTACTGTATCTCTCCTCTTTGAATGTTCAGTCATTTGGTTGAGGAAGGCGTCATCCAAGTCCTCAGCCTGGGTTGGAGGTCTGTAAGTAAACCCCCACCAGAATATCCCTATTGTTTCTCGCTGCCTTAATTCTTACCCAAATGCTCTCTACCTGGCTTTCTGGGTTTAAGCCCAGGATCTCTTCACAGGTGAAAACATCCTTGACATACAAGGCTACTCCTCCTCCTTTCTTGTTTGGTCTATTTTTACAAAATAGGCTATACCCCTCTATTCCTATATTCCAATCATGAGACTCATCCCACCAGGTCTCAGTGATGCCTATCAAATCGTATTTATTTTCTTGTACTAGGAGTACAAGCTCATCCTGCTTGTTTCCCATACTCCTTGGGAAGGGTAGGTGCTAGGGTTAGGTTTAGGGCTAGTGTTAGGGCTAGGGTTAGTTATAAGGTTAGGGTTCGGTTTAGGGTTTGGGCTAGGGTTAGGGCTAGGGCTAGGGTTAGCTCTCGGGTTAGTGCTAGGATTAGGGCTAGGATTATGGCCTGGGATAGGGTAGGCTTAGGGGTTGCGGGTATTATTAGGTGTAGGGTTAGGGTTAGGGTTAGGGTAAGTGTTAGGACTACCTTTAGGTTGAGGCTAGGGATTAGGTTTGGGGCTAGGGCTAGTGTTAGGTCTAGTGTAAGGGTTCGGGTTCGGGTTAGGGTTATGGTCACTTTTAGGGTTCTGGTAGGGTTAGGATTGACAATAGGACAAAGGTTAGGTCTAGCGTTAGCACTAGAGTTAAGGTTGGAGCTAGGCTAGGAATCGGGCTAGGCTTTGTTCTAGGGTTAGGTCTAGGGTTAGGGTTAGGATAGGGTTAGGATTAGGGTTAGGATTAGGGTTAGAGTAGGGGATAGGTTTGGGGCTAGGGCTAGTGTTAGGCTTAGGGTTTGGGTTCAGTTTAGGGTTATGGCCAGGTTTACGGTTTGGCTAGGTTTAGGATTGGCGTTAGGGCTTCGGTTAGTTCTAGGGTTAGGGTTAGGATAGGGTTAGGATTAGGGTTAGGATTAGGGTTAGAGTAGGGGATAGGTTTGGGGCTAGGGCTAGTGTTAGGCTTAGGGTTTGGGTTCAGTTTAGGGTTATGGCCAGGTTTACGGTTTGGCTAGGTTTAGGATTGGCGTTAGGGCTTCGGTTAGTTCTAGGGTTAGGGCTACAGACATGGTTGAGGCTAGGGTTGGGTTAGGGGTAGTTACTGTTCGTGTTAGGGTTAGTGTTAGGGTCAGGATAGTGTTAAGGCTTAGTGCTATGGTTAGGACTAAGATTAGGCCTACGTCTAGGGTTAGAGCTTAGGACTAGGATTAGGGCTAGGGTGAAGATTGGGGCTAGCCTTAGGTCTACGGTTAGTTCTAGGGTTAAAATTACGGTTCAGGTTAGCTCTAGGGTTCGGTCTTCTTTTAAAGGTTAGGGCTAGGGTTAGCGTTTGGGCTATAGTTAGGCTTAGCGTTAGGGCTAGTGTTAAGACGAGGCTTAGTGTTGGGGTACGGGCTAGCGTTCGGGCTACGGTTCAGGCGAAGGTTAGAGTTAGCTGTACCATTAGGGCTAGGGTTAGGGTTAGGGCTAGGGCTAGGGTTAGGGCTAGGGTTAGGATTAGGGCTAGGGATAGGGTTAGGGTTAGGGTTAGAGTTAGAGGTAGAGTTACAGCTAGGATTAGGGTTACGGCTAGCGATAGAGATAGCACTAGGGTTTGGGTTAGGGCTTAGTGCTAGGGTCAGGACTAGTATTAGGCCTTGGTTTAGGATTAGGGCTTGGGGCTAGGGTTAGGGCCAAGGTTAGGGCAAGTTTTAGGGCTGGGGTTAGAGTTACTGTGGGGGATAGGATTGGGGCTAGGATTAGGGCAAAGTTTTAGTCCTAGGTTTAGGGTTAGGGGTAGGGGTAGTGGTAGGGGTAGGTCTTGGTTCAGGGCTAGGGTTAGGGTTGGTGCTGGGGTTAGGGTTTGCGTTAAGGCTACTGTTATGGCAAGGGTTATGGCTAGGGTTTGGGTTAGGGCTAGTGTTGGGTTTAAGTTAGGTGTTCAGGTTGGTGCTAGAGCTAGGGTGAGGCCTACGGTTACAGCAAAGGGTTAGGGTTAGGGATAGGGTTAGGGTTAGTGCTAGGGTTAGGGGTAGGGTTAGATTTAGGTGTAAGGTTATGGTTATGGTTGGGTTTGGGTTATGCCTAGGGTTAGGGTTAGGGCTAGATTTGGGGTTAGTGTTAACGCCAGGGTTAGGTCTAATGTTAGGATTGGGGTTTAAAGGTTAGGGTTAGGGCTAAGGTTAAGGTTAGGGTTGGGGCTAGGTTTTAGGTTAAAGCTAGGGTTAGGGTTAGCGGTAGGGTTGGGGGTTAGGGTCAGGGGTAGGGTTAAGTTTAGGGCTAGGTTTAGGGCTAGGGTTTTGGTTAGGGTTACTACTAAGGTTAGGGTTAGGGTTAGGGCTAGGGTTAGGGTCAGGGCAAAGGCTTAGGGTTAGGGTTAGGTCTAGGGTTAGGGATAGGGTTAGGGTTAGGGTTAGGCTAGAATTAGGGTTAGGGCTAGGGTCAGGGTTTGGGCTAAGGTTAGGTTTAGTGTTAGGGCTAGGGTTAGTGTTAGTGCTAGAGTTAGGGTTAGGGTTACGTCTAGGGTTAGGGTTACGTTTAGGGCTAGGGTTAGGGTTAGGGATAGGGTTAGGGTTAGCGCTAGGGTTAGGGCTAGGGTTAGGGCTAGGGTTAGGGCTAGGGATAGGGATAGGGTTAGGGTTGGGGCCAGGGTTAGGGTTAGATCTAAGATTGGTTCTAGAGTTACGGTTACAGTTAGGGTTAGTTCTAGAGTTAGGGCTACGGTTAGGTTTAGGATTAGGCCCAGGTTTAAGGTTAGGCTTAGCGTTAGGGCTAGTGTTAAGGCTAGGGTTAAGGTTGGGATAGGGTTAGATTTAGGGTTTGGGATAGGGTTAGGGCTAGAGTTAGGGTTAGCTTTTGTCTTAGGTCTAGGGTTAGTGTTAGTGTTAGGGCTATGCTTAAGGCTAGGGTAGTGATTGGTTTAGGCTTAGTTCTAGGGTTATGGCTAGGGTTAGGTTTATGGTTGGGGTTAGGGCTATGGTTAGGATTTGGTTTAGGGCTAGGGTTATGGTTAGGATAGCGATTAGGGTTGGGGCTAGGGTTAGGTTTAGTTCTAGGCTTAGCTCTAGGGTTAGGGTTAGGGTAGTGTTAGTTCTAGTATTAGGGTTAGGGAAAGGTCTAGGGCTTAGGGCTAGGTTTAGGCCTAGTGATAGTGGTAGTGTTAGGATTAGGGTTAGGGCTATGTTTAGGTCTGGGATTAGGGCTAGGACTAAGGTTAGGGTTGTTGCTCGGGTTGGGTTAGGACTAGGGTTATGGCGAGGGTTAGGATTAGAGTTACGACTAGGGTTAGGGCTAGGTTTATGGCCAGAACTAGTGTTATGGCTAGGGATATGGCTAGGGTTAATGTTAGAGCTAGGGCTGGAGTGAGGGTTGGGTTTAGGGCTGGGGTCCGGAGGTCTAGGCCTAGGGTTAATGCTCGGATTATAGCTATCCTTAGGGTTGGGGTTAGGGCTGGGGTTTGGGCTAGGGTTAGGTTAAGGTTGGGGGATGTTTGGGCTAGGGTTAGTGTTAGGGTTAGGATTAGTGTTAGGGTTAGGGCTAGGTTTAGGGCTAGAGTTTGGTTATGGTTACCGTTAGGGTTTCGAAGATTATGGGCTAGGGTTAGAGCTATGGCTAAGGTTTGGGTTAGGGTTCGGGTTAGGGTTAGGGCTGGCACTACAGTTAGGGTAAGATTAGGGTTTGTGTTACGGCTGGGGATAGGGGTAGGGCTAGGGCAGGGCTATGGTTAAGATTAGAAAAGGGCTAGGGTTAGGACTGCTGTTCAGGTTAGTTTTCGGGTTCGTTTTAGGGTTTGAGCTAGGGCTGGGCTTATCAAGGATTAGGTCTAGGGTAGTGGTAGTTTTAGGGCTATGGTTAGGGTTAGGGCTAAGGGGTAGGTTTAGACTTAGGGTTAGGGTTAGAGTTCGAGCTGGGATGGGGCTAGGGCTTTTAGGGTTAGGGTTAGTGCTAGGGCTACAGTTGGGGTTAGAGTTAGGGCTAGTGTTCAGTTTAGATTTAAAAGGTTAGGATAGAGTGAGGGTTAGGGTTAGGACTAGTGTTAGTACTAGGGTTAGAGTTAGGGTTAGGTTTGGGGGATTTTTAGGGCTAGGTTAATTTCTAGGTTTTGGGTTATGGTGAGGGTTGGGTTATAGTTAGGCTTAGCGTTAGGGCTAGTTTTAATGCTAGGGTTAGTGTTAGGGCTAGGTTTAGGATTAGGGCTACAGTTAGGGCTACAGGTAGGGTTAGTTCTGTGGTTAGGACTAGGGTTAGGGTTCGCATTAGAGCTTGGGTTAGGGCCAGGATTATGTTAGGGTTAGGGCTAGGATTAGTTTTAGAGTTGGACTAGGCTAGTGTTACGGCTAGGGTTTCGTTATGTTGGGGTTTAAAGGTTAAGGTTGGGTCTCGGGTTAGGGTGAGTGTTGGGTTTTAAATGTTAGTGCTAGGGTTAAGTTAGGGTTAGGGTTATGGCTAGGGTTAAGGCTAGAGTTAGGGTTAGGGTTAGGTTTAAGTAATTTTTTTTTTTAGGTTTAATAATTTTATTAAAATTTTAACATCCTACAAAGACATTTGCCTATTAAAAAATCAAAGTACAATGTAAAAAAAGGCATAACAAATTAAAGTTATCAAAGCAACAATATTTCAAAATATTTCACTACTTAAAAAAAATTACCAAAAGTTATTTATATATATATATACACACATATAAAAATCACATCTATCATTATACAATTTTACAATTTCCAGTAGAATTATTTATTATTACCAATATTCCAAATCCTATTTCTGTATCAAACTTTCTCACATATTATGCTTTTATATATATAAAAAGAAGAAAGAACAATATTATGAAAATTACCATTAAAATTCCAACTATAATTAAGGTAGAAATTAAAATAATCTTAATATAAAAAATATTAAAATTATTATTAACATACTTATGACCATCACTTTTAAGTGCATAACCAACACCTCAAGTTATGCCAGGTGTTGTTTCTGCCAGCCATGGCCAAACTCCTTCCATCTCTTTGAAGACATCCTGCCTCTTTCTGTTTCACTTAGGTAAGGGTTAGGGTTCGGGTTAGAGCTAGGTTAACAGCTAGGGTCAGGGCTAGGGTTAGTGCTAGGGTTAGGGCTAATGTTAGGGTTAGGGTTAGGGCTAGGGTAAGTTCTAGGTTTAGGTCCACAGTTAGTGTTGGTTCTAGAATTAGGCTTAACATTAGGTCTAGTCTTAAGTCTAGGGTTAGGGTTAGTGTTGGGCTTAGGGCTAGAGCTAGAATTCCACCTAGGGTTAGAAGTTAGGGCTAGCATTAGAGATAGTGCTAGGGTTAGGGTTAGGGCTTAGTGCTAGGCCTTGGTTTAGGATTAGGGCTTGGGGCTAGAGTTAGATTTACTACTGGGAGAGGATTGGGGTTAGGATTAGGGCTAGTTTTAGTGCTAGGTTTAGGGTTATTGGTAGGGGTAGGGGTAGGGTTAGGAGTAGATGTAGAGTTAGGTCTCGGTTCAGGGCTAGGGTTAGGGTTGGTGCTGGGGTTAGGCCTAGCATTAAGGCAAGTGTTATGGCCAGGGTTATGGCTAGCATTTGGGTTCCGGCTAGGGTTAGGGTTAAGGTAGGTGTTAAGATTGGTGCTAGAAATAGGGTGAGGTCTACTGTTACGTGTAGCGTTAGGGTTGGTGCTAGGGTTAGGATTAGTGCTAGTGTTAGGGGTAGGGTTTGGGTTTAGTTTAGAGTTATGGCCAGGGCTATAGTTTGGCTAGGTTTAGGATTGGCGTTAGGAGTTCGGTTAGGTCTAGGGTTCGGGCTAGAGACATGGTTGAGGCTAGGGTTGGGTTAAGGGTACGCTTAGGTCTAGGGTTACTGTTCCATTTAGGGTTAGTGTTAGCGTCAGGGTAATGTTACGGCTTAGTGCTAGGGTTAGGACTAGGATTAGGCCTAGGTTTAGGGTTAGAGCTTAGGGCTAGTATTAGAGCTAGTGTAAAGATTGGGGATAGGCTTAGGTCTACAGTTAGTTCCAGGTTGAAAATAAGGGTTAGGGTTAGCTCTAGGGTTAGGGCTATGGTTAGGGTTAGGGCTAGGTTTAGGGTTAGGGCTATGGTTAGGCTTAGCTTTAGGGCTAGTGTTAAGGCTACGCTTATTTTTAGTGTACGGGTTACAGTTCGGGCTAGGGTTAGGGTTAGGTTTAGGGCTGGGATTAGGACTAAGCTTAGGGCTAGGGTTTTGGCTAGGGTTACGGTTAGGGCTAGGGTTAGGGCTAGGGTTAGGGTTAGTGTTAGGTTTACGGCTACGGTTAGCTTTAGGGTTAGGGCTAGGGTTTGGGTTAGGGCTAGGGTTAGGGCTAGGGTTATGGCTAGGGCTAGGGTTAGGGCTTGGGTTAAGGCTAGGGTTAGAGCTAGGGGTTAGGGTTCGGGCTAGGATTAGGGCTACGGGTAGGCTAACGGTTAGGTTTAGGAATAGGGTTAGGGCTAGGGTTAGGGCTAGTGTTAGGGCTAGGGTTAGGGCTAGGTTTAGGGCTAGGGTTAGGGTTAGGTCTAGGGCTAGGGCTAGGGTTAATGTTAGGTTTAGGGTTAGGTTTAAGGTTAAGGTTAGGGTTAGAGTTAGGGTTAAGTTTAGGGTTAGGTTATTGCTAGGGTTGGGTTAGGGTTAGGCTTAGGGCTAGGGCTAGGGTTAGGTTTAAGTAATTTTATTAAAATTTTAACATCCTACAAACACATTTACTTATTAAAAATCCAAATTCCAATTAAAAATGGAATAACAAATTAACAAATTAACATTATTAAAACAGCATTTCAAAATATTACAAATATTACAAAATATTACACTTCATCAAAGAAAGTACAAAAAGTTATTAACACCTCAAGTTATGCCAGGTGTTTTTTCTGAACCATGGCCAGAAACTCCTTCCATCTCTTTGAAGAAAATCCTGCCTCTTTCTGTTTCACTTAGAGTTTTTATTTTTTTTCCTAAACCAAACAGCAACGTTAACATCCGCTTTTGTTTGTGTAACTAATTCTTTTTCCTCTGGAAAACCAAACCCAAAGAAAAATTATAAGTTAACCAGTCTTACGGTTGACCGGGGAACAACCCAGAACAAATTAACAAGCCTCCCTTTTATGCCCCTCTTTTCCCCCCCCCCCCCCCCAGGTATCGATGTGGTCCTCTGACTCTGGTTTCCGGCCCCAATCCAGACGCCACCGCCTCCCAAGGCTGTCGTGCCAAGTCTGGCCAGTAAAGGGGCGGCAGCTATCTTCTTCCAAGTTTCCTTGGCCGACGGGCAGTCCTTTATAAAGTGCTCCATATCCCCTTTCGCTTGACTTCCACTAACAGAGGCTTGTCTTTGACACAAAAGTCTAGGACATATTTGTTCTGTTTGCTTCAGCCACGGTTGGTTTCCTTTTAAATAATAGATTTGATGGTAGAATGCCCATCGAATGTCCCACAGACCAAAGGGGGGCCCTTTCCGGCCGTGAAACATTCGATGTTCCTGGGCATTTTCTTTTAAATATACAGAAAAATGGTCCTTCTTGGCATTTTTTTCCAAGTGCGGCTGAAAAAACACCACGCCCCACCTTTTCCCCGGGTATATTTTAAAATCTCGCATAGACCCCCCTTTGGTCTTAAACCACTCCGCCAAGACCCTTTTTTGCTGAATCTGCCCATAGACCTCCCTGAGGAAGTCAGGGCCCACGTGTCTCATGGTGGCTGTCACCCAAAGGCACCGGTTCCTCTCTCCACCACTTCTCAGCCTAACTCTCCTTCACCTAATGTTCTGCAAAAAGAGACACCCACCTCTCTAGGCCTGTCTGCTGACAAAACCACTGGCTAAATTTTCCCAAAGTTCTGACTGAGAAAAGTAGCCAGAAACTTTAGGCACAGTGCGGGTGGGTTTAAAGGCCCCCCTGTTCTGTTTTCCTAAAGGCCACCGCCCGAGGCGGGGGAAAAAAGCAGCCGTTCCCCAGAGAAATGGGAAAAACCCCTTTTTTTTCCCCTTTCCCTTTCAGCAGGCTTTGTGGGGGGGGGTTTGATGCGGCCAAATTCAAAGCCAAGGGCATGGGGTTTTTGATGTACACCGCCTTCTGGTAAACAAAAAATTTTCCATGGTTTCCATTTCTCAAAATATTCCTTCATTTTCTCTAACCAAAGCTACCAATTCTTTTCCCACCCAAAAGCTTTAATGGAAAACCATAAACCTAACTTTTTTCCCCCTCTAATTTCTCAACACTTTCTTTTTCACGTCGTGTCTCTTGTTTCATTGCTCCAATGTTTATTGGAGATAGAAATAATTTTTTTCTTCCTCTAAAGAAAGAGATCAAATGGCTTTTCTGGAAATTAATCTGAGCCCCAAGCCCCTCATAGCCTTCAAACACATTCAAAATTGAAACAATCTCTACTGGATTGTTGACAAACAGAGAAACGTCATCTGCGTGGGCTCCATACTTCACCTGCCAAACCCAAAAACCTTTCCCTGGAAAAGGAACGTTTCCCCCCGCGGGGGAGGGGGAACTCTAAACCTGTGACCCTTTTCCTCAGCTTGAATTTGACAAAAACAAATCCAAAATCAGTACATAGAGGAGGGGGCTTAAAAGACAGCCTTGCCTGACTCCTGAACTCACCCAAAATGGAGCCCCTCGGGCCCATTAATTGGGGGTCCTGGTGCCTCCAAATACAACAACTAAACATATAACAAAATCAAAAAGGGAGTCCCTTTCTTGCCAGGGCTTCCCACATAAAGGGATGGTAAACTATCAAAAGCCTTGGTTTGATCTAACTGCAATTTTTTCCCTTCTATTTTCCTTTTGGGCCAAAAAAAATACCTCTCTAAACAAACACAGAGAATCCAACGTAGAACGTCCCGGAACGGCGCTGGTTTGGGAAGCCAAAACAATTCTTGAAGCTAACTTGGTCAATCTGTTTTTTTAAACCTTTGCCAGTATTCTATAATCCACATTGGTTAAAATGATGGGCCGCCAATTTTGAGGCAAAGTAAAAATCTCCTTGTTTGGGAAAGAAAATCAAAATACCTTCATAAAAGGAGTTGCTCAGGCTTTCCCTGGACAAGAGCTCATTTAAGACTCGGGTGAACGGAGGAACCAGCCACCTAGAAAAAGTTTTGTAGAAACTCCCCCCAGCCCATCCGGACCCAGAGCAGATTTGCTCCTTCCTTGCGCTATGACATCCTGAACTTCCTTTTCTGTCACAGGAGCCACCAGATCATCCCTGTCCTGCTGAGACAATTTGAAAACATCTTCTGTAATACATTTTGGGGGACCTAATCAAAAAACCCCTCAAATTTTCTCTTTTAATTCTGGCCCTCATATAATTCCCCATAGAAGTCCTGCATCACGCTCAGCATTCCTGCTGGGCCCCAAACCCTAACCAAGTCCTTCTCGCAATGCCTCAATCCTCCCACAACAATGGAAGCTTGGGGACTTCTGCTTAGCCCATTCTTCAATGCCCACCACTCCCCCTTTTTTGAAAATCTTGATAATTTTTTTTCTTCATTTTTTGTCTGATTTGGAAATCTCTAATAACTCCTCTAGGCCACTTCAACAAATCCTGATTTACCGGGAACCCCTGGTTGACCTTCTGGTGACATTTCAGAAACTGATGTACTGCTACCTGAAACCTGGACCCCATTGATGACGTATTCATAATGTTGACAGGTTTTCCTGATGTTTTTTTTGGGTCCTCTCACCAGTTTGACAATTCTCCAAAATACAGATCCTTTTTAATGTGGGCATGTTTGCTAAGAGGGTCCAATTTCTTCCTTGCAAGCAGCGTTACGAATCGTCTTTGGGCGGAGCCCCCAGGGGGGTTTCCCCCCGGGGGTAAATTTCACCCAAAGCCAATTCCATAGAAAGCATAACATGATCTGCCCAGGGAGTGACTGACAGTTGACAATCTAAAAATCTTTAAGTTTTTGGGGGCTCTAATCCTATCCAATCTACGAACTCTGCCTTTTTGGTAACAAGTAAACCCCCATTTCCCGGTTACCGTTTTGACAAAAATCCTTTTTACAGGGGAGGGGAAAAAACCCCAAGCTATTGTCCACTTCTAAGGCCCTATCTTTGAGTTTGGGTCCAACAAGAAATTCTAAGGAGTTTTTCCTGGGTTTAAAAAATGGGTGATTTTTCCCGCTATTCCCCCTTAACCACATAATTCGAGTAATAAGGAAATTTGCTCCTATTATTAAAGTCCCCTGCAATTAATAAATGTCTAAAAGTGGAACAATGCCCCTTCAAAGGGGCCCCAAAAAAATTTTCCGGCGGATGCCGCTACGGGGGCGTAAAGGCCACAAAGTCGAAAAGGTCTTTTTTCCCTCCTTCCCATCCCTTAAAATCTCTACCAGGCTAAAGTCAACAATCAACAACCTGCCAGGCAAGGCCTCCAGGACAAATTCGACATGGAGGTCCTGCCCGCTTTAAACAAAACCGCCACACCTACCTGACCTTCCTCCCCGTAGGACCAAAGGGATGGTCCTTTTTCCACAATTTCTGCGCTTGCGAGCATTGCTGTTCATTCACCAGGTGAGTCTCTTGTAAAACCACCACATCGTGTGGCATCATTGCCAGCAGGGGAAGAATCCCCTTTTCGTCTCTTGGCCATCCTCGGGCCCTTTCTCACATTCCAGGTGGTAATTCTCAGGGACACCATTTTTGTTTTGTTTTGTTTTGTGTTTTTTTTTTCCCCAAAGAGATCTAAATTCTAAACTATCAGAGAAGCAGGTGATAATTCCAAGATTAACAGTAAAATTAACCTTATTAAAACCAACCTGATTTAAAATAACCTTATTAAAAACGGGTTTCCCCTTTTTTTTTCCCAAACAAGGATTGATTTTGAAGTAACTTCTCTTGATTCAATAGTATAATATAATGGCAAATATTGTTTTTAGCATCCAAACCAGCCCCGTCTACTCCATCGAAAGCTACTAGTCCAGTTCAATCGCCAAGCTCTGCGTCTCTCTGGCCTCCCTGTCCCTTTTTGGTTCATTGTTTCTAATTGGCTCCTCTCTACCTCCTCCGGCAAACCCGAAGGTGTAGTCTCACTAATATGGGATAGGTTTGAAGGGGTTTTTGGGAAAAACAAGGGATGATGATGCCCCCGAGCCATCCGGGTCAGGAGGGCGGGATGGAAGAGGGCAGGGGAGGGCATCAGGAGGTCCGGGGTAGGGAGGGGGTGGCAATGGGGGGGGGAAACAGAACCGGACTCAGCATCGGGAGGTCTCATCAGTCTGCCATCAAGTTCTTCCAAACAAACTTCTACTTCTTCTGAAAATAACAGCGGTGAAGCTACCGACTCCTCGCCAAATGTCTCCTCCATCACAATCTCTCTCACCATCTCTTGGCAACCCCTCAGGTTCCCACCCGACGGTAGCACTGCCTGTCCTTCTACCACTGACTCTCCACTTCCCACCACCTTTCCTTTTGCTTTACTTTCCTCACTTTCCTGGTCTACCACCTGATTCCTCATCGCTCCATGCCTTTTGCTCCTTGGTCTCCTTGGGCCCCTTTTTCCCCCTTTTTGTTTCCCCCTGCTTGTTTAGGTTCTCTGTCTCCCCCCCCCGACAGCCACCAACCTCTTTTATTTGTTTTCCCAGGGACTACCCAGTCTCTTCCTAACTCTTCCCTCCTCTTCTGAAAAACCTAGAACCTATTATGACCCCTAACTGCCTCTTCACTCACTTTCCCCTTTTCTCTGCGGGTCTCCATCTATTCTTCCCACACCCCTCCCTGGTACTATGTTCCCATTCGGAATTTTTTCCTTCTTTCACTGTCTCATGCTGTCTTTTCCCCAGTAGAGGTCCTGGACCAGGGTTTACTCTCTCGGTTTTCCCCGCCTTTTTCACAGGTAGCAACTCCCCCCCCCTGCCTCTCAGGGTGTACCTCAGGAGCCTTGTCTTTCCTTGGACCGGGGCCTTTCTTTCCCCCTTTTTATTTCTTTGTTGGGCCTTCTGAAAGATTTTAGCATCTTGCTGGTTGTAATAGGCCTGGGGACACCAAAAATAAGTTTTCCCAAAATTCACCACAAAATTGCACCTGATGCTGCTGTGACAGGCCACCGTCGGATGGCCCCTGGGGCCACAGCGGGGGGGACAAAGGAATGGTGCATAAACCCTCTGGTATGTAAGACCCACAGTGGAAGCAAGCCTGAGGCTGGCCGTTATATCTGGTGATCCCCCTATCGGCCTCCAGGAAAAAATACTTTGGGGATCTTTCTGTGCCCAATTCAGGGTCCTCATTCTTAAAAGAAACCACACACCTATATTTTCCGTTCCAATAACCCTGTTTGTCTTTCCTTTTTTTGGGGCCCGACAAAATGGTAGCGTATTTAGACACCCACCATGTACATCCTGAGCGGGGATGGTGGTGGTTCTGAAATTTTGGTCAAGACCTTTGTATCCCCCCTAAATAGGGGGCCATCTCATATTCAGTCAACAACTCTGGGCTCAAACGTTTCACTGTTTTGCACTTCATCCAGAACTCTTTGTAGACCTTTTCAGAAGCTAAACAAACATCGATTTCCCTAGACCCTGGTAATTTAAACACCCCACAATGTCCTCTCTAGGGGCATCCCAAAATATCCCTAAGGAGCCTCTTTGAAATATAAGCCCTGGATCCTCTCTCCCGGGTCTGACCCCAGATACCTGAAGCGCACAACATAGCGCATTCTAGGGTTCCTGACATCTGAAGCTTGATGAAAAAAACTGTCTAAGTATTCCTCTTCCGCAAAACCCAAAATATTGGAGGGTCCAGCAGTGCCAGTGCCCCCCGGCTATGCTAGCATACGTCCTGTCTTTTCTTTATTCCTGTGGTTTGCCACCAGTCCTCCCACCAGGCAGTCCCGGGGGGCAAAGCAGAAGCTCCACTGGGCCCCCCGTTGGGTGTATTCCCCCCGTGTATCATCTCCCTCCCCCCCTCCTTTCTGTGTCTGTTTGGTGGAGGGTTTAGCACACTTATTCCCTTTGATATCACATTACTTCCAGAGTCCATTCTAGGCCTTGTCGGAAAGGGGGTTTCCCGGGCCCCTTCCCCATCTTCCAATAATCTCTTTGGCCGTCCCCCGGCCCCCTTCCATCACCAGGCCCACTTCTGTATCCACTCTATCTCCCCCAAACTTGCTCCCGTCTCGGTTTCCTGCTCACTCTCAGAGACCCTCCCGGGCAAGGTCGGAATCGCTATGTCGCTCAAAGTCCCTCTTAGTCCTACATTTCCCCCCACCTTCCCGTTGTACATTGCTCCCCATCCTCTGCACCTCCCTCCTCCCTCTCCCCTTTTTCCCATCCTCACCGGGTGCTGGGGGGGGGGTTGCAGGGCCCCAGGCTGGAACTCAGGGCCTCACGTCCCGCAGGGCTCCTCTCAAGCTGCAACAGCCCGGGCCGGTTTTTTCCAGAACCCCCCAAATTTTCCTTGATTTTCTCTTGTCTGGTTCCCCTTTTTTTTTTCTTCTGGATCAAAACCTGACTGCTTGGCAATCATTCTGCGCTGTTGGAAACTGCTGTGACCATTAAGAGCCACTCCATCCAGGCTTCTCTGCTCACCATCTTGGACGTATTGTCCATTTGTGTCCAAACCAAAGGAGTCTGGTTTTTGGGGGACATTCCCAGGTCCTATGGATCTCTTGAAAGGTCTTCGTCAATTGGTCCTCCCTCAGCCAGGGGCCGGGAAAAAACGATAACAGATGTCTTTGGCTTCCTGCCAAGTAGCAAATGCTCGACAATCTCCAAGGCTAAAATCCTGGGGCAGGACACCTGCTCCTGGGGCTTTCCACCCGCAATCCCCAGCACCCATTTTAGCAAAGGAAAGCTCTTCTCTAGGATATCCCAAAGTTTATCTCTGCTGTACTTTTTGAAACTGGGAACCTTTAAGCTTGGGGGGGGGAATGTGTGCCACCGTGTAGCCCCCGAGTTTCAGCGTATTGTACTTGTCAAAGTCTTTTGGCAAAATAGTATTGGTCGCTTTGTTCCAAGGAGTGTGGGGCACCCCTCCCGGCTCTCAAAATCTGCCTTTCTCGGGAAAGGATTGTTTTTTAACCTTTTGAAAGAGTTCCCTCCCCTCCCCCTTCCCCCCTCCTCCACGCTTTGGAAAACTGTGTCATTTGGCGAATTAAATAGTCCTTTGTGACCTTTTTTCCCCCGGGGGGGAGACCTTTTCCCCCCTTCCACTGTTTTCCTCGTCACTCTTTTCTTCTGGTATTCACCCCCAGCGCCTTCCTCCTCCATCTCCTCCTCCTCACTGCTGCTTTCCACCGAGCTCTCACTGCTCGCGAGAGAAAAAATCCCCGAGCACTCCATGCCACTCTCCCCTTTGCTCTTGGAATGAGGGCCCCTCCAGTCTCGCCACTCCCTCACTTCCAGATTGGGTTTTTTAAGTTTTATTGGGTTAAAGGGTACAGTCCCCGCAAGCTGCCCAGCACAAGCCTCCTTCTCTGTCTCCTCTGGCTTGCGAGGCTGCGCGTGCTTCGTTTTGAATAGGCTCACAGGACACAGTTCTTCTTTTGAACAATTTCCTAGTTTAAGTGCGGAGCGATCTCTACTTGTTTAAAGCCTCTTCAACTAGAAACTTTCTACTGCGAAGCTTTGACTCCCTGTCTCTCCTAATCTTTGTATTTTCTTTACCTTTCTCCTCTTTTTTTTTTCAAAACAAATTGGTCTAATAAAAGTCCTTTCCCTCTTTATAAACCTGCAGGTCTTTCCTAACTTCTTCATTCTGCTCATTGATGCTAGTTACAATATTTACAAGGGATTTAATCCTCTTGTTTTCTTTCCCCCCCCTGGCTTCCTCAACAGGTTCCTGCCATAATCATTTAACTCCTGGAAAGGGGCCCCTCTGAATCCCAAATCCCCCCCCCAAGTATGCTCTGTTTTGCATTTCTCTCAAATAAAAGTCCCTCTGAAAAATTCTGTGGCTTCCTCTGGTTCTGTGAAAAAAGTTTTAAAATTTAAACTCTTTTTGTAGATTTTCCCCTAACAGTCCTAAAAACTTTCCCCGTTTTTCTGTATTCAAACAATATGTTTCTTTTTTACTGATTAAAGAAAAAAAAAATCCTGCAAAAAGTTTTCAGCAGTAGCCAAAGCCAGGGTTTTTCCTCCCCCCCCTCTGGGCCTGTTTCCATGGTTACAGCCCGGGTCTACAGCCCAGAGTTTACTTTCAGTTTTGCTGGCTGATTTTTGTTTCCTAAATGGCTGCTTGCTTCTTTCTGCAGCACAAAGTTTGTTCCTTGGGGATTTGGAATGTCTTCTCTTTCCTGGATATCTTTTTTGGAGCCCAGAGTCCCCTTTTAATTCTCCTTGCAGTAAGTTTGTGCTGCCCTTACAGGCAGTTTCTGCTGCCATGGCTGCCATGCCCTGTTCTTTCAGAGCTGACTGAAACAATTCCTCCCTCCCTCCTTCTTTGCAGCTTTTTCCCCGTAAAGCCTCCTTCCCTGGATTTTAATATTTTTGGCACTACAAGAAGCCAGTCTAGCCCCAAGTCCCTTCTCAGTTTCAGAATCCACAGTACTCACAGTACTCACAGTGTTTTTGTCCTTGCTTGCCAGTTTCAAACACTCTTCAGTTTCTTTTCTCTTTTCCCTTTTCCCGGGAAGCCATTTTTCTTGCTGTAAAGTCTCTGCAAGTTTTCCCGGGGGGGAATTTGATCTGCCCCAAAACCCCCCAAAATTCTTCTTTTGACGTTCTTTCTTGCTCCCCTGATGCCTGAAGGGTTCCACTGCCCACCCCAATTAGTGAGGTTGCAGCATTTTCACTGGATTCTTTGCTTTCCTGGGAAGCCATTGCTTGCTGTAAAGCCTCTGCAAATTTTTCCCGGGGGCTGAATTTAAATTTTCCCCCCAAAACCCCCCAAAATTCTTCTTTTGAGGTTCCATTCTTGACTCCCCATGCCTGAAAGGGGTTCCCCCTGCCTACCCCAATTAGTGAGGGGTTTCAGCATTTTACTGGATTCAGCAGAATCCACTGTTTTGCTGAAAAAGGGATTGAGGAGCTGTAAAAAGCACAACCTCCCCTTTGAAAACAGAGCTAGGGTTAGGATTAGGGTTAGGGTTAGGGCTAGGGTTAGGGCTAGGGTTAGGGCTAGGGTTAGGGCTAGGGCTAGGGTTAGGGTTAGGGCTAGGGCTAGGGTTAATGTTGGTTTAGGGTTAGGTTTAAGGTTAAGGTAAGGGTTAGGGTTAGGGTTAGGGTTAGGGTTAGGGTTAAGTTTAGGGTTAGGTTATTGCTAGGGTTGGGTTAGGGTTAGGCTTAGGGTTAGGGCTACGGTTAGGTCTAGGGTTAGGGTTTGGGGAGGGTTAGGGGGTAGCATTAGAGCTAGGCTTAGGGTTTGGGGGTTAGGGATAGGTAAGGGGGAGGGCTAGACTTAGATTTAGGGGTAGTGTTAGGCTAAAGGTTAGGGTTAGGGTTAGGGTAAAGGCTAGGGTTAGGTTTAAGGTTAGGTTTACGGTTAGGGCAAAATTTAGGTTTATGTTTAGGGGTCAGGGTTTGGTTTAGGTTTCGGGCTACAGTTTGGGATAGGGTTAGGGTTTGGGCTACGGTTAGGGTTAGGGTTAGGGCTAGGGTTAAAAGTTTAAGTTTAGGGTTAGGGCCAGGGATACGGGTTTGGGTTAAATTTTTTGGTTATGGCTAGGGGTTTGAGCTAGGGTTAGGGTTAGGGTGAATCTAAATTTGAGCTAGGGTTATGGTTAGGGTAAGGGTTAAGGGGTTTGGTTTACAGCTGGGGGCAGGGCTAGGGTTCGGGTTTGGGTTAGGGTGAGATCTAGAATTACAGCTAGGATTTTTTTTAGGCTAGGGGTATTTGTTAAAATTAGGGGGTTTAATTTTTTGCCAGTGTTGTTTTAGGTTTTAGGCCTGGGTTAGGCTAGGGGGAGGGGTTAAGGCTAGGGTCAGGGTTAGGGCAAAGCCTCTAGTTAGGGTTGGTTTTGCAGCTAGGGGGTTTTTTTTAATTTTAGGGTAATTGCTAGGGGGAGGGTTAGGGTGGGGTTAGGGCTAGGGTTAGGGGGGGGTGTAGATGTTAGTGTTATAAATTCCCGGGGGGAGCGCTGGGGGTTTCTTTAGGGCTAGGGGGAGGTTTTCTGCTATGACTGGAGTTAGGCTTAGATTTAGGGGTAGGTTTTGGCTTAGTGTTAGGGTTAGGGGAGGGTTTCCCGGTTTAAAGGGTATGTTTAGGTTATGGCTAGGTTTTGGCTTAGCATTGGGTTAATTACGGCTAGGATGAGGTTTTGGGCAAGGGTTAGTGGGTGGGTTTTTGGGGTAGTGCTAGGGGTGGGTTTAGGGTTTCCTTTTTCAGTTAGGGGTAAGGAGGGTTAGGTTCTTGTTAGGGTTAGGTTTTTGTTGGGGTAGGGTTAGTGTTAGGGTTGCACTTGGTACTGGGGGAAGGGTTTGGGGATGTTAAGGGTAGGGATAAATTTAGGGGTTTGGTTTAGGTTTAGGGTTAGTGTTAGGGCTGGGGTAAGTTCTAGGTTTGGGCTATGGTTAGGGTTGGGTTAAACATTAGGGCTAGTGTTAAGTCTAGGATTAGGGTTAGGGTTAGGGCTAGAACTAGAATTACAGCTAGGGTTAAGGTTGGGGCTAGCAATAGAGATAGCGCTAGGGGTTTGGGTTAGGGTAGGGGTATTTGGGGTTTTAAAACCCTTGGGTTTAGGTTTGGGCTTGGGGCTAGGGTTTGGGCCAAGGTTAGGGGCCCGGTTTGGGGTAGGGGAAAAGTTACAGTTGGGTATAGGATTAGGGTTAGAATTGGGCTAGTTTTGTTAGGTTAGGGGGAGGGGTAGGGTTAGTGATGGGTTAGGTCTTGGTTAAAGGGGTAGGGTTGGGGGTTTGGTGTTTTGGATAGGCTTAGCATTCAGGCTAGTATTATGGCCAGGGTTATGGTTAGGGTTTGGGTTTGGGCGAGGGTTAGGCTTAAGGTAGGTGTCAAGGTTGGTGCTAGAGCTAGGGTGAGGTCTACGGTTACGGCTAGGGTTAGGGTTAGGGATAGGATTAGGGTTAGTGCTAGAGTTAGCGGTAGGATTAGATTTAGGTGTAAGGTTATGGTTATAGTTAGGGTTCGGGTTATGCCTAGGGTTACAGTTAGGGCTAGGTTTAGGCTTAGGGTTAATGCCAGGTTTAGGTCTAATGTTACAAGTAGGGTTAGGCCTAGGGCTAGGGTTAGGGTTAGGGTTAGAGCTAGGATACAGGTTAGGTTTAAAGTTAGGGTTAGGGTTAGGGTTAGGGCTACAGTTAGCTTTAAGGTTAGAGTTAGGGTTAGGTAAGGTTAGGGTTAGGGTATTGTGAGGGTTAGGGTTAGGGCTAGGTTTAAGGCAAATGTTAGGGTTAGGGTTAGGATTAGGGCTAGGGTTAGGGCTAGGGTTAGGGTTAGGTATAGAGTTAGGGTTAGGTACAGGGTTAGGATTAGATTTAGGGCTAGGGTTAGGGTTAGGATTAGGGTTTCGTTTAGGGTTATGGTTAGGGATAAGATTACATTTAGGACTGGAGTTAGGCTTAGGGCTAGGGTTAGGGCTAGGGTTAGGGTTAGTGTTGGGGCTAGGGCTAGGCTTAGGATTAGGGTTAGTGTTGGGCTAGGGTTAGCGTTATGGTTTGGGCTAGGGTTAGGGCTAGGGTTTTGGTTTGGTTTAGGGCTGGAGTTATGTCTAGGGTTAGGGCTAAGTTTATATCTAGGTTTCAGGCTAGGGTAAGGTTTAGGGTTAGGGTGAGTCTTAGTGCTAGGGTTAGGGTTAAGTTTAAATTTAGGATGAAGGTTAGGGTTAGGGCTAGGCCTATGGTTAAGTTTTGGGTTAGGGTAGGATTAGGGTTAGGGATAGGGCCAGGGTTAGGGCTAAGGTTAGGGCTAGGGTTACGGCTGGGTTTAGTGCTAGGGTTAGGGTTAGGAATAGGATTAGGGCTAGGATTAGTGTTAGGGCTTGCATTTCGGTTAGGGCTAGGGTTAGGGCTAGGGTTAGCATTAGCATTAGGTTTATGGCTAGGGTTAGGGCTGGGTTAGGGTTAGGGTTAGTGTTAGGTCTAGGATATGTCTAGGGATAGGTTTAGCGCTAGAGTTAGATTGATGGCTAGGGTTAGGGTTTTTCTTCATTTATTCCAAAATCAGACAACAATTGATCAAGCCAAAGTAATTCTCTACATGCCTCTAATGGTGAAATATACTCTGCTTCTGTAGAGGATAGAGCCACCACTCTCTGTTTGTGGCTGCCCCATGAAATAAGGCCGTCTCCATGCATAAATAGAAAACCTCTGACTGAGTGATAATCTGCTGTATCACCTTAGCATACTAAATTTGGATTGCTACTAGCTGGTAGCTTGAATTTAAAGTTGATCCCTTTTAAGTATCTAGCCACCCTTTTTACTCCAGTCCAATATTTCCTTGTTGGTGAGTTAACTTTTCCTGCTCAGAATCCCTACAGCAGATCCAATATCAGGTCTTGTGTTTCTTTACAGGAGTTTTCCTATTTCTGTACTGTAGAGATTATTATCTGGTAAAGCATCACTTTCTTCAGTATTTTTAAGAAAATCTGTGGTCAAGGGCGTTGCTACAGTAGGGGAATCTTGGAGTCTTAAGCTTTCAGTAATCTTTTGTTTTTGATTTAGTAGAAAAGATCCATCTTGTTCTCTTTGAATCTCCATGCCCATAGTATTTTGCATCTCCTTTAAATTCCACTTCTTACATCCATTTGTTTGGAAGCAGCTAGACTGGGAAGCAGTTTTACGGTACTGTGTTTGACAACAGGCGCAAATGTCTCATCGAAGCCTTACTTTGAAGCGTTCCACCTTTCCTTGTACATTCAGCTTCAGCTTGAAGACCCATCTAGATCCTATGGTTTTCCTTCCTGTTGGAACTTCAGTAAGTGTCCATGTTCTGTTCTTATGTAGTGCGTCTATTTCTTCTTGTGCCGTTTTTCTCCACTGAGGTGCCTCTGTTACAGGCATCTGTTCAATTTCTTCAAAGCTTGATGGTTCATTTGGTAACACTGATGTTCCGAGGCAGGACAAGCGTGGAGCTGGTACACTTTGTTGGGTCGCTTTGAGCATCTGGGAACCTCTTCTGGAACCTGGTCTGTCTCTGCAGCATCCTCCGGCCCAGTGCTCAGGTCAGAGCCACCTGCATCCCCTTCTCTGAGTGCACTGCTCTCTGCCTTTAGTGTGCTTTCTGCAGCATATATCTCAGTCCTTTGGTTGTCAGGTTGTGTAGCTGCTTGTGGTATTTCAGGTGAAGACAACATTTGCACTTCTAAGAAATTCCAGTGATTCTAAGATAGTCTCTCATTCATCTGGAAAGTCACTCTCTTATCAACTCTGCTTTGTTCATCAAAGCAAACTACATGCTCAGTAGCAACTTCACCAGTCTTTAACTTCATTACTCTATAATCTTTGCTTCTAATGGGCATAGCCCATTAGAATAGTCTGCTCTGCTCTGGCATCTAGTTTGTGTCGCTTCTGTTGTGGTATGTATGAATGTGCAGTACTTCCAAAGGTTCTAATGTCTTTCATGTCTGGTACTCTGCCATGCCATAGTTGAAATGGTGCTCGTGTGGTGCCTTTTGTTGGCAATCTATTCTGGAGATACGTTGCAGTCATAAAGGCATCACCCCAAAATTTACTGGGAAGATGAGCATCTGTCAGCATGCACTTTGTCATCTCCAGAAGAGATCTCAGTTTCCTTTCAGCAATCCCATTCTGCTCAGGAGTGTAAGGAATGCTCCTCCTGTGCAAAACGCCATGCTCTTCCAGGAAAGCTTCTGTGCGATGTGAAATGTACTCATCAGCGCCATCTGTCTGGATAGCTTTAGGTGTCATCTCAAACTTGGTTCTCACCATGACAACATACTTCTGTAGCATGTCTTGAGCTTGACTTTTCTCTTTCAGAAGATAACTAACACAATACCTTGAAAAATCCTCCACAAAAATTAAAGCATATCTGTTTCCATCAAGTGAAGGAACATTAAATGGACCACACTGTGAATGAGATCCAGTACCTTAGTGATTCTCTTTTCAGTCCTTGGATGAAATGTGGGTCTTGTCTTACTTTTGTTCAACATAAGTGACGCACCCGGTAGTAGGTTCATTGTATTGTTGATTCACCTTGATTCCTGTAGCCACGCTCTGGTTCTGCAGTTCAAGAACTGCCTTTGGATCACGATGTCCAAGACGTCTGTGCCATAGGTCAAAGGCTGTCCCATTCATCTGTGCTCTAACAACATTCACTTGTTGAGCGGAAAGGTGTGACTCATAAACACGATTATTTTGAAATGCTTCTGCAAAAAGGACATTATCTTTGGTAACTGTGCATTTCCCTTTCTTATCTAAAGCAGACACACTGGGCATTTTGCAGTGTAATTCAGGAACAAACAAGACATCACTTCCTACATTCTGGGTAACCTTACCATTAGGCAATAAACAGTTTAAAGTGCAGCTTCCTGATCCCAGGATCTGCATGGATTCACCATTTGCAGCTTGAATTTTTCCTGTTGCATCTGGTTTCATTTTATCAAAATAAGCATCAGAAAATGTGCTGTGATTGGTACAGCCAGAATCTATAATCCAACAATTATTTTTCTGCTTCTAGTCATTAACTGCCAGAGTCTGTCCCATTAAAAGAAGATTACTTCCTCTTTAAGACTGTTTGCTTGATTCACCTACATGCTGCCTTTGTGTTGTAAATTTCTTAGCTGGAGAGCTACCATTGCCTGAGGCCTTTTTGCGGAGGGTACAGTTTCTTGCAATGTGACCCTTTTTGTTGCAGTTAAAGCAACTGAGCTCTGATTGGTCCCTAGGTAGAGCTTTGGATCTGTCCTTCTCGGTGGCCAGGTAATTTGATCCACTTGGTCTCTGTGTATGATCAAAAGAGGAGGCCATTTGGTCAATGCATTCCTCGTAATTTAGACAAAGCTTCATTAAAGGTTAGCCCTTTTAAATTTTGTAAGAGTGAGATGAAGGGATTGAACTCTGATCCCAGAGTTCCAGTCAGGAAACAAACCTTTTGTCTGTCGGAAAACTGGAATCCACAGGAATTCAATATCAAAAATCATAATCAGTTTGCTGATATAAGTTTCACAGCCTGCTTTAGTATGAAGGCGAAGCTGTACAAGTTCCCGCATCCAAATTGACTGAGACTTTTCATGTGAAAGACCATAAACTCCTTTATCTAGCATTTCCTTTGCATTTTTACAGTCTCTTACATAGAGTAGCTGATCAGCCTCCAATGCATTACCAATTAGGTACTGTGCTGTGGCATCTTTTCTCAACCATTCTTCTCCAGCATCACCACTTGGTTTTTCTTTTTCAATTGCACCAAGAACATTATGGTAATTAAAGGCTAAATTTAATTTTTGTCTCCATTCTGTATAGCTCTCATTGCTGAGTAGCACAAGTCTGGGTGTGGAAGCTAGGTCTAAATCTGCATGCAGCATTTTTGCTTTAGTTAGCAATTCCAACCAAAAGAGAAATCAGCTCTAGAGAAAATTCTCTAGCTAGTGTGTGTTTCCTAAAAGGGGGGGGAGGAGAAAAACCGGCCACTTTCACAGGAAAGACACAAAGCAAAAAAATAACTAAACACCGAAAAATCTGGAAACTGTTCTGTTCTGGGCCCCCATAACCTGTTGGGGAAATTGAAAGACTTTGGTAATGAGAGTCTCAATCAGCAGAGTAATTGCACAAAAACAAGGGAAGTTGAACAGATCACCAGTCCCACTTCTTTAACTCCACTCAAAACACACTTAATCTAGCTCAAAATAAACACAAGAACAGTTTAGTTAACAATATAAAACAGTTTACTCACAAAAATCTTGTGCTTGGTCTACAAAGGTTCAATTCTTGAGGAAGGTAGGAAGAAAAATAAGCACTCACATGCTTGCTGCAACATGATCCCCGTTAGGAGACTCAGAGCATGCTTTCAGGTCAAAAGACGAAGACAAAAGGGGGGTAGATGGCAAGAGAACCTTACAAAAACAAAGAATGTGTATGTGCTGGAGGAAGAGGCGTTAACCAACAAACAGGCTATCTCTCTATGCTTACATTAGACATACAAACAAACTAGCCAGTTAATTAGACATGCAAAGGTTGTCACTCCCAACAAATCCTACCCCTAACCCTAGAGCTAACCCTAAACTTAATGCTAACCCTACAACTAACCCTAGCTCTAACCCTATACATAACTCAAGCAATAGCCCCAACACTAACCCCTACCCTAACCCTAATCCTAGCCCTAACCCAGTCTAAACCCGAACCCTAACTCGAACCGCAATCCTAACCCTAGCCTTAACACTACCCCTAATGCTAAGCCTAACCGTAACCCTAACCCGAACACTAGCCCTAACCATAGAACTAAAAGAAACACTAACCCTAGCCTTAACTCGAGCCCTATCCGTAACCCTAACCATAGCCCTAAATCTAGAACTAACCCTAACCCTAACCTAAACCTGAGAAATAACCCTAGACCTAAGTATAGCCCTAACCCTTACCCAAGCCCCAAACTTAACCCTAGCATGAAATCTAGACCTAATCCTAGCCCTAGCCACAACACTAACCCCTCCCCTAACCCTACCCAGTTTGGGGTTAGGGGTAGGGTACGTTAGAACTAACATTAACCCTAACACTAACCCTAGCCCTAATCCTAGCCCTAACCCTACCCCTACCCCTAACCTAGCGAAAAACCCTTTTTAGACCTAAACCTAGCCCTAACCTTACCCTAAACTTTATCCCACCCCTATTTAAAAAGCCCCCCTAACCTTGACCCTAACCCTAGCCCTAAGCCCTAACCTTTAACCTAGGACTAAAACTAGTCCTTACCCTAGCAATAAGCCTTAACACTAACCCTAGTTTTAAACCTAGATCTATTAACCCCTAGCCCTAACACAAACCAGAACCCTAGCCCTAACCCTCACTAAACCTGACCAGTAACTCAAAAAGGTAGACCTCACCCTAACGCTAGCAAATATCCTATCTCTAGCTTTAATCTTAGCCATAGACCTAAACCTAGACCTAACCCTAACCCTAACCCTAACTCCAGTCCTAACTGAAAACCTAACCCTAGCCCTAATAGTAACCCTAGCCCTCACACTGGAATTACCATAACACTAACCCACCCTACCCCTACCCCTACCCCTAACCCCACTCTACCCCTAGCCCTAGCTGTTACCCTAACAAAAAACCTAACCCTGGCTGCAAAACCAACCCTAACTACAGGCTTTGCCCTAACCCTAACCCTAGACTTAATTTAGCCCTAACGTTAAGCCTAACTCTAGGCCAAAACCTAAAACTAACCCTAGCTGCAACACCAACCCTAACTAACATTTCCCCTAACCCAAGCCTCACCTCTACCCAACGTAACCCTAAACCTGGGGTAACCCTAAAACAAACACTGGCTCTAAAATTAACCCTACCCTAACGATACCCCATCCCTAACCAAAACCTAGCTCAATTTAGATCTCACCCTAACCCTAACCAAACCCTAGCCCTGACCCAGCTGAAAACCTGGCCCTAACCCAAACCCCCTTAACCATAACCCTAGTGAAACAGATCTCACCCTAACCCTAACCCTAGCCTTAACCCTAGCCGTAATGAAACCTTAACCCTAACTGTAACCCTTGCCCTAACCCAAAACCTCCCCTTTAAACCCCTACCCTAACCCTAAACCTAACCATAGCCGTAACCCTAACCCTAACTCTAGTCCTAAGCCAAACCCCTAAACCCTAACTCTTGCCCCAACCCTAACTCTTACCCTAGCCCTAACCCTAACTCTAACCCTAACCCAAACCCTAACCCTACCCCAATCCTAGCCCTAACCCTAACCGTACCCCAAAACCTAGCCCTAACCCAAGCCCTAACCTAACCCTAACCTAGCCCTAACCCAAACCCCTAACACTTTCCCTAGCCATTACCCTAACCCTTTCCCTAACCCTAGTCCTAAACCTAGCCCAAAACCTAACCCTAGCCCAAACACTAACCCTAACCCTAGCCCTAACCCTAGCCATAACCCTAACCCTAGCCATAAACCTAACCCTAACCCCAGCTCTAACATTAAGCCTAAACCTCGACCTAAATCGAAGCTTGACTCCAGTCCTAACAGTAAACCTAACCCTAGCCCAACATAACCCTAGCCCTAACCCTGGAATTGACCATAACCCTAACACCTACTCCTACCCTAACCTAGTCCTAACCCTACTCTACCCTACCCCTACACCTAACCATACACTAGAATTACCCTTTAGCGTAGCCCAACCCCAATGCTAATTAGAGGCTTTGCCCTAACCGTAAAACTAGCCTTAACTTTTAGCCCTACCTAGCCTAATCCTAGGCCTAACCCTAGAACTTAACTGAGCAAAACTAAACCCTAACAACCCCCTAACTCTGAACATAATCCTAGCTCAAATTTCTAACTCAACCTAACCGTAACGCTAAACCTAGCCCTAACCCAAACCTTAAGCCTAACCCTACCCCTAACCTTAACCCTAACACTAGCACTAAATTAGTCCTAACCCTAGCCCTAACCCTAGACCTGACCCTAACCCTAGCCCCAACCTAACCCAAACCTTCCCCTAGCCTACCTTGAACTTAATCCTAGCCCTAACCCTAGCCCTAACCCTAACCCTAAACGTAGCCCTAATCCTAAACTAATAGCCCTAACACTAAACCTAACCGTAACCCTAACCCTAACCATAAAACTAGCCCTAAACATAACCCTAACACTTGCCCTAACACAAGCCCTAACCCTTGCCCTAACACTAACCCTAAACCTAGCCCTAACCCTAGCTCTAACCCTAACCCTAGCCCTAATCTTAACCCTAAAAGAACAGTAGCCCTAACCCTAACCCTAACCCTAGCCCTAATGCTTACCCTAACCTAACCCTAACCCTACGCCTAACCCTAGCCCTAACAAGAAACCTAGCCATAACACCCCCCCCCCAAACCCCAACCCCAACCCCTAACCCTAACCCTAATGGTATAGCAAACCCCCTAACACTCACCCTAACCCTAGCCCAAACCCAAGCAATAACCCAGACCTAACACGAACCCTAGCCTTCACACTAGCCCTAACGCTAAGCCTAACCATAGCCCTAACACTAACCCTAGTCATAACCCGAGCCCAGCTCTAACCCTAGAACTAACAATAATCCTAACACTAACCCTATACTAACCCTAGCCCTAACCCTAAAGCTCACAATAGCTCTAACCTAGAGCTCTCCTAACCCTAATTTACTGCAGAACTAACCCTAGATGAAAGTCTTCCCCAAATCTTAACCCTAGCCCTAACCCTAGAACTAACACTAATTCTAAAACTAACCCTTGCCTTAACCCTAGCCCTAACCCTAATCCAGCACTAAAATTTAGCCCTAACCCTAAATGCTAATACTATCCCAAACATTTAAAACTCTAAACCTAGCCCTAAACCTGGCCATAACCTTGGCCATAACCCTAGCCCCAAGCCCTAATCCTTAACCAAGGCCTTATACTAGTCCTTACCCTAGCACTAAAGCCCTAACCCTAACCTTAGCACTATCTCTATCACTAGCCATAACCTAAACCTAGCTGTAAATCTAGTTCTAGCCCTAACCATAACACTACCCTAACCCTAGACTTAACACTAGCCCTAATGTTCAGCGTAACTCAGATTAACCCTAACTATAGACCTAAACATAGAACTTATGCTAGCCCTACACTATCCCTAAAACTAAACGTAACCCTAACCCTATATAGTAGTAACACTAGCCGTAACCCTAACCCTAGTCCCAAAAGCAACCCTAACCCTAACCCTAAACCCTAGCCCTAAAAATAACCTAACCCTAACATTAACCCCAACCCTGCCCTAGCCCTAACTCTAGAGCTAACCGTAAACCTGGGCCTAACCCTAGCTCTAATCCTAAGACTAGCCTTAACCCTAGACATAAACCTAACCCTGACCTTAAACCTAGCCGTAACCTAAACCTAACCATAGCCCTAACCCTAAACTAAGTACCCTACCCCTAACCCTAGCCCTAACCCTAACCCTACACCTAGCCCTAACCTAATCCTAGCCCTAAACCTAACCCTAGCACTTGGCCTACCCAAGCCCTATCCCCAGCCCTAACCATGGCCCGAGCTTTGGCCTTAGCCCTAACCCTAGCCCTAACCCTAGCCCTAACCACAGACCAAAACTCTAGCCCTAGCCCTAACCCTAACCCTACTCCTAACCCGAGCCCTAACCCTAGCCATAACCCTAACTAAACTTAACCCTAACCCTGACCTTAACCCTACCCCACCCTAGCTGTAACCCTAACCCTAACCATAACCCTAGCACTAACCCTAACCATAACCCTAACCTTAGCTCTAATCCTAAACCCAAACCCTAACCCTAGCCTGAAATAGCCCACCTTGCCATAACCCAAAATTTTCCCTAAGGGGGGCCCCCCAAAAAAAAAGGGGGGTTTCTAAATTTTTAAAAAAATTTTCCCCCCCAAAACCCCCCCCTTTTTTAAAAAAAAAGTTTTTTTTTTCCCCCCCCCCCTTTTTTTTTTCCCAAACCAAAAAACCCCCTTTCCCTAGTTTTTTTCCCCCCCCTTTCCCAAAAAAAAACCCCCCCCTTTTTTTAAAAATTAACCCGGTTCCCCTTTCCCCAAAAAAAAAGGGCCCCCCCCCCCAAAACCAAACTTTTTAAAAAATTTTAAATATTTTTTCCCTTTTCCCCCCAAAAAAACCCCCCCCCTTCCCCCCCCCAAAAAACCTCCCCCTTTTCCCCCCCCCGGGTTTTTTGGGGCCCCCCCGGGGGGGCCCCCAAAAACCCCAAAACCCTTCCCCGGGGGAAAAAACCCCCCCACCTTCCCCCCCCCCTTCCCCTTTTTCCTTTCCCAAAAAAAAAAACCCCCCCCCCCCCCCCTTTTCCCAACCCCCCCCCAAAAAGGGGGCCCCCCCCCCCTTTTAAACCCCCCCTTCCCCCCCCCCAACCTTCCCCGGTTTTTTTTTTCCCCCCCCCAAAAAAACCCCAAACCCCAACCCCCCCCCCCCCCCCAACCCAAATTTCCCCCTTTTTCCCTCCCAAACCAAACCCCCCCCCCTTTTAACCCCCCCCCCCTTTTTCCCCAACCCCCCCCCCCCCCTTTTAACCCAAACCCCCTTTTTAAAAAAAATTTTCCCAAATCCCCTAATTTCCCCCCCCCCCAAAAAACCCCCCCCCCCCCCCTTTTCCCTTTTTCCCCCCTTCCCTTCCCGGTTCCCCCGGGGGGCCCCCCCCCCCCCCCCCCCCCAAAAAAAAAAACCCCAAAACCCCTAAACTCCCCCCTTTTTCCCCACCCCCCCTTTTTTCCCCCCCTTTCCTTTTTTTCCCTTCCCTTTTTTTGGGAAACCAAAACCCCCTTTTTTCCCTCCCCCCCCCCCCCTTTTTTTTAAAAAAGGGGGTTTTTTTTTTTTTTTTTTTGGGGGGGGTTTTTTCCCCCCCCGGGGGGTTTGGAAGGGGGGGGGAAAAAAAACCCAAAAAAATTTTTTTAAAAAAATTTTTAAAAAAAAAAAAAAAACCCCCCCCCCCAAAACCGGAAAAAAAAAAGGGTTTCCGGGCCCCCAAAGGGGGGAAAATTTTAAAATAAAAAGGTTTTGGGGGGGGGGAAAAACCCCCGGGGGAAAATTTTAAATTTTTTGGAAAAAATTTTTGGGGGAAAAAAAAGGGGAAATTTTAAAAAAAAAAACCCCCGGGGGTTTTTTTTTTTAAAAAAAAAATTTTTTTCCCCCCCCCCCCCCCCCAAAATTTAAAAAAGGGAAAGGGGAAAAAAAAAAAAAAAGGGGGGGAAGGTTTTCCCCAAAAAAAATTTTTTTTTTTTAAAAAAACCCCCTTTTAACCCCGGGCCCCAAAGCTTGCCCCCTCTCGGTTCTTCCCCTCAGCAGAACCCTCCGGTCAAGGTGGGAAGCTGATGTCGCTCAAAGTCCCTCTAAGTCCTACATTTCCCGCACCTTCCCGTTGTACATTGCTCCCCATCCTCTGCACCTCCCTCCTCCCTCTCGCCTCTCTCGATCCTCACCGGTTGCTGGGGGCGGAACCGTAGCACGCGCCCCCAGGCTGGAACTCAGGGCCTCACGTCCCGCAGGGCTCCTCTCAAGCTGCAACGCCGGGTCCGGTTCTTTCCAGTTCCTCAACTTTTCCGTGATTTTCTCTTGTCTGGTTCCCTTAGCTTTTTCTTCCGTCGGATCAAAACCTGACTGCTTGGCAATCTTTCTGCGCTGTCGTAAGTCTGCCGTGACCATTAAGAGCCACTCCATCCAGGCTTCTCTGCTCACCATCTTGGACGTATTGTCCATTTGTGTCCAAACCAAAGGAGTCTGGTTCTCTGGGGCACATTCCCAGGTCCTATGGATCTCTTGAAGGTCTTCTCAATTGGTCCTCCCTCAGCCAGTCCGGCAGAACGATAACAGATGTCTTTGGCTTCCTGCCCAGTAGCAAATGCTCGACAATCTCCAAGGCTAAAGTCCTGGCGTAGGACACCTGTCCTGAGACTGTTCCACCCGCAATCCTGACAGCACCGATTTTAGCAAAGGAAAGCTCTTCTCTAGGATACCCCAAAGTTTATCTCTGCTGTACTTTTTGAAACTGGGCAAGCGTTCTTTAGAGCCCGGGAGGGCAATGTGTGCCACCGTGTAGCCCCAGAGTTTCAGCGTATCGTACTTGTCAAAGTCTTTTGGCAAAATAATATTGGTCGCTTTGTTCCAAGGAGTGTAGAGACATTCCGTCCAGGCTGCTGAGATCTGCCTTTCTCGGGAAAGGATTGTATTTTTGGAACCTTCTGAAAGAGTTCCCCGCCTCTGCCCCTTCCTCCTCCACGCTTTGGAAATCTGTGTCATATTGGCGAATTAAATAGTCCTTTGTGACTTTTTTCCTGGGGAGAGACCTTTTCCTCCTTCCACTGTTTTCCTCGTCACTCTTTTCTTCTGGGATTCACCCCCAGCGCCTTCCTCCTCCATCTCCTCCTTCCTCACTGCTGCTTTCCACCGAGCTCTCGCTGCTCGCGAGCAGAGAAGAAATGCCAGAGCACTCCATGCCACTCTCCCTTCGCTCTTGGAAGGAGGGCCCCTCCAGTCTCTCCACTCCCTCACTTCCAGATTTTTGTAAGTTTTATTGGGTTAAAGGGTACAGTCCCTGCAGCTGCCCAGCACAAGCCTCCTTCTCTGTCTCCTCTGGATTGCGAGGCTGTGCGTGCTTTGTTTTGAATAGGCTCACAGGACACAGTTCTTCTTCTGAACAATTCCCTGGTTTAAGTGGGGAGCATCTCTACTTGTATTCAAAGCCTCTTCAACTAGAAACTTTCTACTGCGAAGCTTTGGCTCCCTGTCTCTTCTAATCTTTGTATTTTCTTTACTTTTCTCCTCTTTGGTTTTCAAAACAAATTGGTCTAATAAAAGTCCTTTCCTCTCTTTATAAACCTGCAGGTCTTTCCTAACTTCTTCATTCTGTTCATTGATGCTAGTTACAATATTTACAAGGGATTCATACTCCTCTTGTTTTCTTTCCCCCACTGGCTTCCTCAACAGGCTCCTGCCATAATCATTTAACTCCTGGAGGGCCTCTCTGATCGAATCCACCCCCAAGTATGCTCTGTTTTGCATTTCTCTCAAATAAAAGTCCCTCTGCAAACATTCTGTGGCTTCCTCTGGTTCTGTGAAAACAGTTTCTAATTCAAACTCTTTAGTAGATTCCTCCAACAGTCCTAAAAACTCTCCCAGTTTTTCTGTATTCAAACAATATGTTTCTTTATATTGATTAAAGAAAAAGAAATCCTGCAAAAAGTTTTCAGCAGTAGCCAAACCCAGGGTTTTTCCTCCCCCTCCTCTGGGCCTGTTTCCATGGTTACAGCAGGCTTTAGCAGCCCAGAGTTTACTTTCAGTTTTGCTGGCTGAGTTTGTTTGTTTCCTAAATGGCTGCTTGCCTTTTTTTTGCAGCACAAAGTTTGTTCCTTGGGGATTTTGGGAAAGTCTTCTTTTCCTGGATATCTTTTTGGGGCCCAGAATCCACTTTT